>VDFB02274714.1:33682831-33813053 GCA_007258455.2 Sequoia sempervirens | reverse complement strand
TGACTCATTTGTTGTTGATAGATCATTAGTTAATGAGTGTGGTTATCATATTGTTTTCCTTAACTTAGATCAAAATACAAAACAAAAAAGCTGTGGGGTCATTGTGGAAAATCAGCAATATTTTCAAAGGATAATTTATTTATTGTCGAAAGTTTATTAAATTCTTTTATAGTGCTCATTAATGTGTATGTGGATATAACGTCATCCAACCATTTTTAGAAGGTTTGAATTGTTTTCTATCATGAAGATATATTGAACATATAAAAATTCTTATGTGAGGTTATTATTGTTATAACTTCAAAAAAATATAATTATAATTTAAAGAAATATAATATATAAGGATTTAACAATGCTCCTAAATTTATTTGTTTAGTAATTTTTGACATTAATGTTTCAGATCACACTTCATGATCTATCATCAACATGACAAAAAGTTACTATGATCTACCAATAGAATACATATCTTAATAATAAATCATCCAATTCATCATATTGTCTTCCCTAGTTCATACAAAACTACAAAAAACAAAAAAAAAGGTTACAAACTTGTCTTGAAAAATCAGTAATACTTTGTAAGGATAAGTGGTAATATTTTGAGTATCTTGCTCAACCATTACTTGGCTCTAAATGAAATTCTGCAAGTAAGAAGAGTTAAATTATATGTTACTTATATAGATTTAATTCCTTATTTGATTATCATTAGAAGGTTAGTTTTCATATGTTATTTGTCTCAAATAGTTATGAGAAATAGTGACACCTCCTTCTGGTTGAGTAAACAGGTTAAGATTGGCCACTATTGATGAAGGGGTCACATAGTTATTTCCCTTATGTCGTTCTTGAAAAATTCTAGTATTGTCAAGGATATGTATTCTACTTTGTTTTGTAAGGGTCAAGTGCATGTGGGAGATGTTGCTTATTAGACCCCTAAGTCACCTCTTTAAATGCCATTATTTATTATAGGTTTTATAATGTCTTTATGTGGTTTTAATAGTGTAAAAGGTGCCTTGGGTGGTAGGTCTATAGAGTAGGGATCTTTTTATTCTATAAAATCACTTAAATGAAGTTTAAAGCCCATTCTAATTTCCCACTTATGAAAAGTGGCGAAAATGTGGGTTGGTTGGGTGGTTGCGTAGTTTTGGGGAGTTAGCTGCCCCTTTTCCTTACTATATATTCTTTCTTTCTGGAAAGGAGAGGGGATCCCTCTTCTTCCTTGGCTTCTCTCTTTTTCCTTGGCTTCTTTTCTATGACTTGACTTCTCTCTTTTTGCTTTGGTTATGCTTTTGTCCTTGGTATGATTTCTCCTTTTTGGGAAGGAGAATTCTTGATGGAGATAGAGGAGAGGATGGGAGATAAAGAATGGAGGAATAGGGCTTGGAGAAGGAGAGGCTATCACATTTTGGTTTTGCTTTAAGTTGGTAAGGTCTACCCATTTGTATGCATTTGTTTAAGATGTAAGATATATTGTTTATATTTTGAACTTTGTGTGTCATTTAATGTTAGATCCTTTTTGGGGTAATTGTTGGAATTGTGTGTTGATAGTGTCTTGTTGGAGTCCCATCTTGTTTCAATTTATCCATATGCGAATAGCTATTTTAAGGGTTAAGGTGATGAATTATAGCATGTGTGTTGCATTGAGCTTAGCATGTTAGGAGATTGGTTTTAGGAACCCTTGTGATTAGTAGTAGGTTGTGTTTAAGGAAAAAGGCTATGTGACCCTTAGAGCTTGGGGGAGGATTGAAGATCAATCCTATGGTTAGGAGGAGAGCTTGTGACCATTTTTTTTTTTTTGTTCTTTTTCTTTCAAGTACATATATATATTGAAGTTGGAAATTAATTGAAGGAATATCAAATTAAGGTTTCAAAAAATAGTTATGAGTCATGTGGAATGGGAAAAGCTTAAGTTCCAAGAGTGGTGTTATGGGAAAATGTAATTGTTGTGTATATGGTGTTTGGACCAATTTGTAAAATTTGGGGCATGACACAAACTAAATTTTCCTCAATAGTTACATGTTTATAGGATACTCCATTCATTTCGTCACCCCTTGCATTCCTAACCTCATTGATGGCTAGGCCCTAGTGTGTGTTGTTGGAAAATATCTCAATCACTTCCATACTCATCTATAAACTCTTCTCCCTGGATTTTGTTCATTACAACACTCTCCTTGGGTTTGATCATCTTCATGCCACTAACACCTAGGTTCTTGACAATGAAATTGAATATTGACTAGAAAATGTAGATTACTCATTAGTGATGTTTCTATGTTAGTATTGTGTTTTACCCTATTACTATGGATAAGGAAAATAATCAAAATATATGTTGTAGGATTATAGAATAAGAAAAGGAAAATATATAGATATACTCATTCACCATACATATATCGAATCTTCATTAACATCATATACTCATCACATATGTGTATTATGTTAACACATGTTCTTCATATATTTCCCATTATATATCTTGTCTTTGCATGCATTATTCTATCTATCCTTCTCTATAAGTATTACATTACACTCTTTTCTCATCTTTCTCTTTTTATCTCTCTTACTACTCTTATGTCACTTCTCACTTTCATGATTTCCATAACTATCCTCTAGCTCCTAACTCCCTTTTAGTTGTGGTACATATATGTTGTGATCATAGTTATATCACATAAAGGGAGATGTCCGCATCTATATTTTTTGTGGCTATGCACCTTTGATGTTGTTATAAGTCATTGATTATGTTGCATTGCTATTTCTCTGACTTATAGTAACTTTGATTATTCCTACTCTATAGAAGGATGTGTTAATTGCAACCTTTGACACCCTTCTGGGTTTTTCACCAGCATTCTCCTTAATTGACCATTTTAGGTTTGCAACATAATAAAATTGGATCAGCTCTATCCTATCGACAACCATTAAACTCGTTGTTAAATATTTTGTTGTAGATGTATAATTAACTTATGTTTAACATAACAATTGTATTCATACACTAATTTAATTTGAAAATGACCTTTTCCAATATGTATCTATCTGTAAATGGTAATTTTTTTCTTATCTCAATCAATAAAAAAAAATTGTTAAAAATTTCCAAAATAATATTCTAAAATTATCAATCATAAGCTTGAGAGGATTAAAGGTGGTGCCTACCTGGAAGTCTTACAAAATATCATATCATCTTCATTTGGAAACAATTTACAGTTTCATAAAAAAACAAAATTACACATGAATAAGTTTCAGTTAAAGATATTAATAAAGGGGCAAATCAAATTTAAGGATGATTTTTTCAGATTGCACGCAGCATAAATATCGCATAGGTTCACAGGTCAAAAGTGGATTTCGACTTCGACAAATAAACATGACATAAAGTAATTAAATTTTTACAATTCATATGAAATTAGTTTTGCTGATGAAAAACTAGAACACAATTGAATTACAAAAGCAACAAAACTAACAGTATAAAGCGTGATGATAACATCAATACAAACTCAATGTAAATTGGTTCTTCTGGAAACGAAGAAATTTTAAGTGGACTGTGGATTGCAGAGCTATAATTTTAAAGATTCCATGTGGACCAGTGCCTTGCATTACTGAATTCCGTAGCTATTAAAGTCAAAAAAATATAAATGCCGTGCATGGAAGAATGGACGCGTTGAATCGGCCATATGAGTTATTTCCACCGTATATCGAGGTCTTGTCGGCATGACTGGAATGAGAGTGAGATTTTGTGAGATTGCATTATACGGCAAAGTGGTCCTTATGTAAGTGTTTCCCATGTTTACATGTGCTCCTTCACAAGATGTCAATTTTTTTCTAAATGCTATCATGGTCGAGCTTTAAACTTTTCACAGTTAACGTGTGGACCAGGCCAATCTATGATTGAATTTCTAGGTGAACGCGTTGAATCGACCCTGTTAGTTATTTTCAGCGAGTCTCAAGGTATTGTCGCCGTGACCGCTGAGAGAGGTTTTGTGGGATTGTGTGATACGGTAAAGTGGACCTTATGTAGGTGCTTCACATGCGCTCTTTTGAGAGTACTCAAAACTTACAAATATTTTGATGGAATAGTTTGATACGGTTATATACTAGCAGTCGCATGTACAAGTATGCAACAATGCACCGCAAATGGCTGTTTAGTAGGCAAGAAGTAGGAAACTTTTTTGTGGAAAGGAAAGAGAAATACAAAAAATCAATAACATTTACAATTATTTGATTGAGTTGAGAAATGGAAAACTATTAATTAGTCAGTAGGAAGCAACGTGAGGTTAGTTCATATATTATTGGCTATGGGTGGGAGAGTACGAACCTTTTCCATGAAGACGAGAAATTGATTTGTGCATCTCCACATAGAAAACTACTACTTGAAAATTGATTAATGAAAATGTAAAATAAAACCGTAGGCCATGTTGAATAAATCTAATTAGTTACAATGTATCCATTAATTTTAATTTTAAGCAAGTAATCATCAATAACTTTTATTTTATTAATATGTAATATTTAATAATTTTAGTTAGAATAGTTATTAAAATTTGATTTTACTTAATAATGTTAGGAATATAGTAAATTAATTCTCAACAAATATAATTTTTTAATAAATTTATTCTTTAAAAATGATAACCGAAAAAATATAAATTAAATTTAAATTTTTAAATAATTTTTTCTTCTTCTAACAACAATAGTTTCCCGCGAAAATTTAAGGTATGAGAGAATTTTATCTCTATTTTAGTTTTATATTTATTATCCCTAGATGTTCATGTATATTTTAGCTTTTTGTCTAGGTTATTCAATTAATTAATTAATTAATAGTTAATTATGTTAAGATACATATGCATACAAATACAAGGAAAACTTTTTAAAGAGTTATTACCCATGCTTTTAATTACTAATATTGGATTAAAAATATTGTTTAACAAAGGTAGTCGATAAATTTGGGTATCGCATATTTTTGAAGAAGAAAAGATGTTTAATATTGGATACTTTTATAATTACTATTTAGTGCATAATTTTGTAAATTGAAGTTTTAGCATCCATGTGTTTTTTGGGTTAACTAGTAGTAGTAAAATAAAATGGAGACAACTATAAAAGATTCAAAAGTAGTCAATTACAAGGAAATTTAGAATAAAAATACCAATTGTTAATGAATTACTTCATAGTGCAATTGAAGACTCAGTGACACCATCTTTGATCAGAAATAAATAAATAGACCTCACAAAGAGAAGAGTACGATGACGCAATACAAATTTTTTTTGGATTGTTAGAATAAATGAATTAAAGATATGCTTTGCTTTGTGGTGACATGATGAAAGTATCAAGTGGTTCCCTACCACTTGCTATGACATAAGGAACATGTTGTTATAAACAATGTTTTTTGAAGCCAAGTGTATGTAAGAAATTTTGTACACATGTATCTATGTAAGAACAACCCTACCACTTGTTATGACATAAGGATCACAAAGAGAAGAGTACAATGACGCAATACAATTTTTTTTTGGATTGTTAGAATAAATGAATTAAAGATATGCTTTGCTTTGTGGTGACATGATGAAAGTATCAAACTGTGGTTCCCTACCACTTGCTATGACATAAGGAACATGTTGTTATAAACAATGTTTTTCGAAGCCAAGTGTATGTAAGAATTTTTGTACACATGTATCTATGTAAGAACAACCCTACCACTTGTTATGACATAAGGAACATGTTGTTATAAACAATGTTTTTCTAAGCCAAGTGTATGTAAGAATTTTTGTACACATGTATCTATGTAAGAACAAATATATGGCATTAAAAGCCAAAACACAAAACCCACGCTTGTTATCCACCCTACCATATTGGCATCATGGAGCCTCGGGGACTCTAGCCAAACCCCCGAGCAAGAAAATTATGAAACGTCCACGAGAAATTTTGTGGAGTTCCATTATACATCACACAATATCAAAGTTGAGAAAAATCTAGTGTTTTCATATATGATCTATCATATCGAAGTGTTTTTTTGTTGCAGTAACTTTGTAAAAAACAAGCATCATGATTTTGGGATGCTTTTGTATGCTTTAGCCTAGTACCTGCAAATAGAAGAGAGGGGTATATCAGTGGATAGGCAAGCAAGATTAGGAACGAACCATAAAAAATCAACAAGTATATGGGTAAAATAAATATAAACAGTCTAAACTGGAAACAATCAATAATAATTACAATAGGTTCACCAAATTTATTTATTGATAATGGAAAATTTGTGTACTTGCATGTGTTGTTGATAGTGTTTAACAAGCATGAGCCACATTGGATTGAGTTGTTAAAGCATTAAACAATTTGAAATAGACAATTTAGAGTGAGCTATTTTTTTGGATGCCTATTTTATCTATGCAACATTATAAAGGAAATCATATAAATCTACAATAAAAGAGGTTAGACATATACATATACATATACATACATATATATACATATACATACATGTACATATACATATACATATACATATATACACATATACATACATGGACATATATTATTTTTGGTTTAATTCTCATTGGAGGGTTTCAACATAGATGTGCTCTAAAATGTGCAAGAAAATATATTGATTAAGTTGCATTGTTGAAAGAGCCATTGGGGTCTTCATTCTAGAGAATACTATAGTAAAAAATGTCACTGGCTATTGGTTCTTATATGTGCCCATGTTTCACAAACATATTTTTGCATACACATGTTAGGCATGGAATGCAAATAAAGTTGTTTTGCATGGGTATTTTGCATAGATGATTAATTTATTTTTCATGTATTCTTGTTATATGTTTCTATCTTCGGCATTACACCCATTTTCCAGAATTTAAAAGATTATCACTCTGTTTTGGATGGGAAAATTGTAGTTAAAATGAGAGATTGTTGTAATTTTTTTTCCTTGGTTTATTGTTTCAATTATCTATGTGCATCTTTATACACCTTTTTAGTCATTATACAATCTTTATAGTGTGCGGAATGGAGCTTTGTGGATGGCTCTCTAGTTGAAACAAATGAGAAAAAATGAATATCATGTAACATATTGATACAAGATTTGAGCTACATTCTTTGGTAATAAATATTGAGGACAAGTAGAGAAATTGTATAAGAGGTGTTAGAGTGACTAATTTATTGTTCATGTCTTTTTCTCTTTGCTTATCATTCCTTGTTATATGTTTGTATCTTTGACATTATACCCATTTTGGAGACTACAAAGAGATCATGCCACTGTATGGATGGAGAAATTACAACTAAATCTTCTTTCTTTCGTCAAAAAATATGGTCACGGTTAGTAATTTTTTTCCCTTCATTTATTGTTTTTAGTTATCGCTATGCACCTTTCGCATTATACCCATTAACATAGGAGCAATTTTAGATTAACATAGGAGTAATTTCATATATATATATATATATATATGCAGAGGGTTAGTATGAAAGCATAAACATTTTGGAGATAAAAATAGTTTAGTGGTTCTTAAGTGTTATTCTAATAGCTCTTTTACAATTTCTCTATTTTCTTATAATGTTTAGTTGCAAGTAATGTGCCTCGAATTTTCAATTAAGTCTGTGGTAGTAATAACCATTTTGTACAGGGTATTGGAGCCCATTGGCTTTACCACTTCTATTTAATGTGGGTTGAATTCCAAAGAACGTAACTTGAATTTTAAATTGAAAACCCAACTCTTACATAGACTGGTTATCTTGTATTAATATGTTTAGTGTGGGTTTTCGATCATGTACCATTTACCTGTGATTCTTAAGTGTTTTTCTAATAGTTCTTTACAATTCCTCTATTTTGTCTATAATATTCAGTGCCAAATAATGTAGCTTGAATTTTGAATTGAGGAGCTGACGGTTACATATATTGCTTGTGTTGTATCAATATCCACTTGCTAATAACAAACTGTAGTACCCCTCCGTTTATGCTTATGCTTTCTGTTGATACTTTTTCACACTATTAGATCTATGATGTTTTGTTGGATATTTTGATCGCTGGTTTTGAGTGATAGTGGATTATTCTATGACATGATGATACTTTGTTTGATGATTATTGTTTTCAGACATGATATGATTTAGCATAGATGTTATTTTTGGTTGTTATTGCTATGTACATGTTTATGATGGACTAACAGTTATTCATTTTGGTCAGTTTGCTGTGAAGTGTATTGGTGTGGAGAATGGAATCGCATCACTCGCTTGCGAGTGCCCTGCGATATCTGTGATTTTCTCCGCACAGTGTGTTTGTTTAATGTTTTATATATATACTTGTATGCATGTTATTTGCTTGGTTGCAGGATTTGCAGGTACATGACACTGACTCCACCTGTGTAATCAGGTCTGAGCGTGTCAAGACTCAACAGATATGTTGATCAGGAGATAGTAGTCTGGTTTACCCTAGCCTAGTCTTTATTCCTGGTCATAGTACTTTGTTTGTTTCAGTTTTGAGTCATAGGTTGTATTGTATTTTCTGTTGGTTAAATCATTTTGAAAAGGTAAATTTGGTTAAATTTTAATGTTGGAATATTGTGTTTTAAATTATTGATATTTAATTAATGTTTAAATGTAGTAGAAATTACTTGCCTAATAATTTAATTCATTAATTAGCTTATATGGTTAAATAGTTGATCTTAAAAAGATTAAACTATTTTAATTAAATAAATAAATAAATTATATTAAATTATTAAGTGTGAAATTTATATTGCATTTGAAAATTAATTAAATTGCGGAAAATTAGAAAATAAAAAAAAAATTAATAAAAATAAAATGCATGTAAATTAAAATTGAGTTTTAAAATTAAAATTAAAATTTTTGCATGCAAATAATTGAACGGCAAAAAATTGCCGAGAAGTTGTTGAGGAGATATTTCCAACTTCTCGACAAGTGTGCAAGTGGCATTTAATGAGGTTGTTGAAAATTTGTTATGAGAGGTTATTGTGGATCTCGGGAAATTACAGAGGCTATTCCATTTTTCCTTACGGGGAAATTAACAGAACTCTGGCAAAAAAATTCTTTTACTATGCAAAATCTTTATTTTCTTAGAAGTTGTTATCTCTCTGGTTGTATATTTGTGGAAGATCCCTTGGAGGGAGGATCCCTTGTATTGGTTGGAGAAGCTTTTGGGATTTGTGTGCTACAGGAAAAAGGATATTTTCTACAGGCAATTTTTAAATAACAGGTATTTTTCTGGTAAATTCAGTTTCTTTGCTTTGAAAGAAAATTTGTAGTGTAAGTTTTGTCTTCTTGGCAAGTTGCTTGTAGAAAACTTTTTGCTGAAATTTTTGTATTTCTTCTCAGAGACTCCTTTTGAAAAATAAATCTGTAGGATTTCTATGAAAATTGTTTGAAAATAGTATCATCTTGGAAAGATTTCTGTATATAATTCTTTGTTAAATCTAGTTAAAAAAATATAGGGGTTATGTAATTTGAAAGAAATTTACCCTGTAGATGATCTGTTATTAAGAATTTTATTGTATAGAATAAAATAATTATTTCTGTTTCTGTAGAAACTCTTACCAGAAAATAAATCTGTCTGTACATACAAATACTAGTTGGTTATTATATATATATATATATAGGGTTAAAATATTTTCTTTAATGAAATTATAATTTCTATAATTTCCGTACAGGCAGATTGTTGAATTTTTATTTTTATTTTCTCTATTTTTATAAAAATTTTGAAATCACCGAATGGGCGAATTCCGCAGGAAAAATCCATGTAAAAATTTCTGGAAAATTTCGTTTTAATTCCTTCGCCGTATTGGTGAATTCGGGATATGCATTTGTTTTATTAAAAAAAAATTTGGCAGAATAAAATCCGTAGGGTAGGGTTCGTAATTCTTTTAAAAAGAAATAAATTGAAAAAAATATATATAATTTTTTTGGGGACGGCCGAAACCCTCCCCAGTTTTCTTTGTGAGGGTGCAGCCCTGGTAGGGGGCCGTGTCCTCCCCACAGGGAGGCCGTGGCTTCCCCAGCCACTGCGTTCTCCCACATGAGGACTGCGGCAGGGGCCGCGTGCCCTACAGAAAACTGTATTTCAATTTAAAAATTTTAAGTTTTAATTTATGTTTCTTTTGTTATAAATTTCGGTAAGTGAAATATAAGGTCGCGTGAATTTGAAAATTTAGTTTTAAAATTTATTTTGTATTCATATAATATATATATATTATATATAATATATTCAATATATTATATATGATATATAATATTATTATATATTATATATGATTTATATTATAATTAATCCATTTTTGTAGTAGAAATTGGAGATAAATAAATAAAAAGATGATTATGTTTTTTGATATTTTAATTAAGATTTGCATAAAAGAATTAGAATTGTGAATATATGGATAATGTTCATTGTGAATTTGAGAAAATTTTAAGAGCAGATTAGATGAAGTAATTATCTTCATTGTTATTAGATTAGATATTTTAAATACAATGATTTATATTTATGTTGATTATAAACTGATGCAAATTGGATTTAGAATATCCGAATGATAGATATTTACATTATTAATTTGTCTTTAATTGTATTTCTTTTTGGGCATATTTGGGAAAATTTTAAATAATCAAGTCTTCCAATTCAATTTTTACTGTGGGGATTTTGATTCTTAAGTTGAGGTTATGTATTGGCTAAGTTGTGTATATGATTTTAGCTTGGTACTTGGATACCTAATTTTATGATCATGGATATAGTGGTTTGTCATAAATGGTGTTGAGATTGTCTGTTGTATCATTGTACACTTAGTAAACCTTAGTCAAGAAAACATAGTATCCCATGTTATGTTTAGGGGAGTGGCTATTTGTAAGGGCCGACACACAAAGTGGTGTCAGGGTAAATTACAAATAGTTAACTAAGTCAGTGATAATTAAATGACATAGTAGTTAGATTTAAAACTTTTAACAAGATGTGCATGCCTCTCTTATGACTTTTGAGCTACTACAGTCATGAGTATAAGATGAGAAGGCCTAGAATGGCAAATCGGTGTCTCGTTTCTTCAAGAGACATTCAATTCCGCAACAGTATGCAATAGGGGCTGGGTTTCGTAAGAGGTTACCAGGGTAACCCAAGGATTGGGGGCCGGAACCTAGGAAGAAACACTAGGGTAACCTTTGCCTCGTTGTGATGACACTCCACCTAGAATAACAGTTAACCCTATGTTTGTGGTATAATCAATTGTCTAAATCTGGAAGCAATGTAACCAATAGATTGTTTGTGCTAGTGTCTAGGGTTAGTAGATTAGGTCTAGGTAACCTTATTACTATCTCCTAGCACGGGGGGTGGACCTACGGGTACCACATGGTTGGGTGGAATGTGCACCTTACTCCGTTGGGTCCCCAGTTTGATCATGGCATCTAGAGCTTCATGGATGGAGAGCTCGCACTTGGATCTTATGTTGATTTCAACAATGTATATTGTAAACTTGTATTTGAAAACATCCCTCAAATGTACAAGAGGTGAACAATGTAGTTGTAATTGTAACTATTATTTGAACTACCTCATCAAGTTGGATGAGTATTGTAATATCATATCAAATGCAATGTATGGAAAAAAAAATGTTTGTACTTTATTATGATAACATGAATGGAAAATTTATTATTATGCAATGTTTATCTTTATGTTATTAATTAAATGAGCAATGTGAAATACTTAAGTCACTGATGGAAAACTCAAAGTAGTGTAACGCCGCTTAACCTAAGAATGTATGCAATTAATTAACTTAGTATTAATACTTTAAAAAAAAAATTATTACACTTTTATAACACATTTGTAACATTCTTAGGTTATTAAGACGGGGCATTACAGATTGGTATCAGAGCCAGGTTACAAACACTGGACGCTCTGGGTAATCACGAGCCCATTAGGTTGACCTAGTACGTAGTGTCGCAACTGATAACCTTGGTTGAATAGTATCTAAGACTCATTATTGTTATGTGTATGAACATGCCTAGGCGAGGAGGAAGAGGTCGTGGTAGAGGTCGAGGTGGAGGCCGAGGGCCAATCCCTCAGGTTACTCCCCCTCCTAGCCCTCACCACAGTGATCAAGCAGAACAGATGGGTCAAAGAGATGAGGGACAAAATCCCGTACAGTCAGTAGTAGAGGGTTCTCAGATACGTCCATTATTAGAAGAGGTCCTAGCTCGTCTTGGACCTAGACAGGTAGATGAGCAGGAGGTTGTTAGAGAGAGGGATAGATCCCCTAGGAGAGTAGAGGACATAGCACATCAGGATGCTATCATTGCAGGTCATATAGGGATTTCTTGAGAGCGCCCTCCTACCTTGATGGTTCGGGAGGGTGGCTTAGAGTGAGACCTAGATTCTTGGATTTGGGTAGATGCTTTGCCATGCACCCATATGGTAGTAATACATGCCGAGATGCGCTATTATGCACTTGAGAGGATTCGCCTCACATGGTGGCGCCTAGAGGGAGCAAGCTCCATTTGGATATTGGTTCGTGTCTTGGGAGATGTTTCTCGAGAGGTTGGGAGCTCGGTTCCTTTCGAACATTGGAGCAGTGGGCTGATGAGTTCCATGATCTACGTCAGTTGGCTCTTTCTGTAGAGCAATACGAACGTAGGTTCTACGAACTCAAGCGGTAATACTAGTATTGGTGACGATGAACCTATGTTAGTACAACACTTTATCGGGGTCTAAATGCGCATCAGTGGTGGTGTCCGAGTCTTTGAGCCAAAGACTATGGAAGTCGTGGTGGAGAAGGCTCGCATAGTTGAGGAGAACCTTATTATGGCTTTAGGTGGGCACACAGGAGTGCAGATTGGGAGTGCTCCTGCAGTAGGTTTTAGTCCACAGGGTGGACAAGCACAGACAGGTGGTTCTTCCAAGAACCAACAGACACCCACAAAGGGTGGGCAGCAACAACAACAACGAACTCCTCAAAAGAACAATAACCCTCAACCTCAACAACAAAATAGTTCTCAAACAGGAAAGGGTCGCAATTGGTGGTGCAACAAGCGCAATAGGTAGGATCACCCTGCACAGAGTGCTCAGTCTACCATCAGTAGGGGTAGTTTTCAACAGTCCAATGCACCTTCGGGTGGCAGAGGATTTGGTAGAGGCACAGGCACAGTTTGTTATTCATGTGGGCAGTAGGGACACATAGCTAGGCAGTGTCCGATGAGAGGTCCTTCTGGTTATGGGTCTCGACCTATAACTTCAGAGCCTACAGTCGGAGATGCTGGACGAGCACATACTGTATATGCTGCAGTTAATGACCGCCAAGCCGATCACCAGAATACGGTGGTTGAAACTTCAGGTAAGTTAAATGGTGTTAGTATTTCTATACTTTTTGATTCTGGAGCCACTGACTCCTTTATTTCACCGACCATTGTAGACCGTTGTGGTCTTATGGCGGTAAAGCAAGGTGGTAAGTGGCAAGTTGAATTCGCCTCTGGGATGAAAGTAGTAGTAGAAAATTTAGTGCAAGATTGTGAATTAAAAATTGGTACATTAACTACCTTAGTAGATTTATATGATACACCCTTAGGATCGTACGACATAGTACTAGGCATGGATTGGTTAGCATCTTATCATGCTGTAATTGACTGTCGACTTAAGACAATTAGTTGTATTAATTATTTAGGTGCGAAAGTGGAAATCGTAGGTACTCATAGACCTATCTCTTTGCGGATGATATCTGCTATGAAATTAAAGAGATGTCTTCGTCAAGGATGTCAACTGTTTGCAACAATAGTTACTGATTTAGATGAGGGTGAGATTCGAGAGGTATCTCTAGACGATCATCCTATTCTTAGGGAATTCGCGGATGTGTTTCCTGATGACATTCCTAGAATGCCACCGAAGAGGGATATCGACTTTAGAGTTGACCTAGTTCCTGGAGCTGAACCTATATCTAGAGCTCCTTATAGAATGATGACACAAGAGTTAGAGGAACTTCGTATTCAGTTAGAGGAACTTTTAGAAAAGGGATTTATTCATCCAAGTGTTTCCCCTTGGGGAGCACCTACTATCTTCGTTAAGAAGAAGGACGGATCTCTTAGGCTATGCATTGACTATCGTCAATTGAACAAGGTTACGATTAAGAATCATTATCCTTTGCCTAGAATCGATGATATTTTTGATCAGATTAAGGGAGCTAATGTGTTCTCTAAAATTGATTTGAAATCTGGTTATCATCAATTGTGTATAGCTGAAGCAGACATTCATAAAACTACATTTCGAACTCGTTATGGGCACTACGAATTCATAGTAGTACCATTTGGATTAATGAATGCACCATCGGTATTCATGAGTTTAATGAATGGTGTTTTTCGTACATACCTGGATCGCTTTGTCCTGGTATTTCTTGATGATATATTAGTTTATTCAAGAAATATGAAGGAACATGAAGAACACTTGAGACAGGTTTTGCAATGTTTAAGGGAAAATCAATTGTATGCGGACCTGAAGAAGTGTGACTTCTTTCAACCTGAAATAAAATACCTTGGACATGTGATATCTGGTAAAGGTATTGCTGTGGATCCTTCAAAGATCCAAGCTATTGTGGATTGGCCCGTGCCTACTAATGTAGGTGAAGTTCGTAGTTTTATGGGTCTAGCTGGTTACTATAGGTGGTTTGTAGAGGGATTTTCTAGGATCAGTTATCCTATTACTTCTCTTCAAAAGAAAGGGAAGAAGTTTGTGTGGACGGAGCAATGTCAGTTGGCTTTTCAAACTCTTAAAGAAAAGTTGACTAATGCGCCTATACTCATTGTTCCTGATCCTACTAAGGATTTCGTAGTATGTACGGATGCATCCTTAGAAGGTTTGGGAGCAGCATTGATGCAAGACGGGCGTGTGATTGCTTATAAGTCTCGTAAACTCAAAGACCACGAATTAAACTATCCTACTCATGACCTAGAACTAGCTGCGGTAGTGCATGCATTAGTTTGTTGGAGGCATTTCCTATTAGGTCATCGTTTTGAACTTCATACTGATCACCGTAGTTTGTAATATATCTTTACGCAACCTAACTTGAATGCTAGGCAACGACGGTGGATGGAGTTTTTGTGTGAGTACGATTTTGAAGTAAAATATGTTCAAGGCAAAGAGAACGTAGTGGCTGATGCTCTTAGCTGACGTCGACATGAGATCTCTGCTACTACTCTCGAAGTTGATTTGAGAGGTCAAATAGTAGCCGCACTTCCTACTGATAGATTATATCAGGAAGCGAAGTCAGAGATTGAATCGGGTAGACCTTTAGAAGGTCGATTTGCGGGATATGTCTTAGAATCGGATGCTATATTATGGCATTTAGGTCGTATTTATGTACCACATGTTGAGAGTCTTCGTACATTAATTATGACTGAAGCTCATCGAGCTCCGTATTCAGCTCATCCAGGAGTCAAGAAAATGCATGCCGATCTTCGGCAACTGTATTTCTGGCTTGGTATGAAACGTGATATTGCTGATTATGTATCGAGATGTCTTGAATGTCAGCGAGTCAAAGCTGAGCATCATCATCCTACTGGATTATTGCAGCCACATCTCATTCCCGAATGGAAATGGGATATTATATCCATTGATTTTATTGTAGGGTTACCTACGTCATCACATCGACATGATGCCATTATGGTAACTGTTGACCGTTTGACTAAAGTAGCCCACTTTTCACCTGTTCGTTCATCATATAACGCTTCATCTGTAGCTAGGATATTCATGGAGGACATCGTTAGATTACATGGGATTCCTCGTAGGATTATTTTAGATAGAGATCCTGTATTTACTTCTGCTTTATGGACTTCATTATAACGTGCTTTAGGTACACAGTTGAACTTTAGTTCAGCGTATCATCCTCAAACTGATGGACAAACTGAAAGAGTTAACCAAATATTAGAGGATATGCTTAGGATGTACATAATGGACCAACAATCACGTTGGGAGGATTACTTGTATTTAGTAGAATTCGCTTACAATAACGGATATCAGAGTTCCATAGGTATGCCACCATTTCAGGCATTATACGGTCGTCCTTGTCGAACTCCACTAAGTTGGGATCGACTTGAGGATAGAGTATTACTTGGACCTGAGATGCTTCGTGATATGGAGCAACAAGTTGACCGTATTAGGGAACATTTGATAGCAGCTCAGGATAGGAAAAAGAAATATGCCGATGCGCATAGGATAGATTGACAGTTTGCTGTAGGTGATAGAGTGTTTCTTCAAGTACGACCGCGAAAGAGTCCAATTCGTTATGGAAAAGGCTCTAAGCTTGCGCCTCATTTTGTTGGGCCATTCGAGATCTTAGAAAGAATTGGTCCCATGGCGTATCGACTCACCTTACCACCCAGTTTATCTCGTATTCATGATTTTTTTCATGTATCAGTACTTAGACCTTATCATCCCGACATATCTCATGTACCTGATTGGAATGCGTTACAGGTAGAGGACGGGCAGCTGGATTTGGAGCTCGTGGCCATTCTTCAGCACCAGATGCTTGGTCTTAGGGGTCGAGATGTTGATCAGGTGAGGGTCCAATGGGATCCTAGCTATGAGGCTTCTGCTACCTGGGAGGATGTGACACGCATGAGGGAACTTTATCCCTATCTGTTCCTAGGCTTTCAGGAGCAAGCCTGATCCTAGGGGGGGAGGATGTAGTACCCCTCCGTTTATGCTTATGCTTTCTGTTGATACTTTTTCACACTATTAGATCTATGATGTTTTGTTGGATATTTTGATCGCTGGTTTTGAGCAATAGTGGATTATTCTGTGACATGATGATACTTTGTTTGATGATTATTTTTTTCAGACATGATATGATTTAGCATAGATGTTATTTTCGGTTTTTATTGCTATGTACATGTTTATGATGGACTAACAGTTATTCATTTTCGTCAATTTGCTGTGAAGTGTATTGGTGTGGAGAACGGAATCGCATCACTCGCTTGTGAGTGCCCTACGATATCTGTGATTTTCTCTACACGATGTGTTTGTTTAATGTTTTATATATATATTTGTATGCATGTTATTTGCTTGGTTGCAGGATTTGTAGGTACATGACACTGACTCCACCTGTGTAATCAGGTTTGAGCGTGTCAAGACTCAACGGATACGTTGATCGGGAGATAGTAGTCTGGTTTACCCTAGCCTAGTCTTTATTCCTGGTCATAGTACTTTGTTTGTTTCAGTTTTGAGTCATAGGTTGTATTGTATTTTCTGTTGGTTAAATCATTTTGAAAAGGTAAATTTGGTTAAATTTTAATGTTGGAATATTGTGTTTTAAATTATTGATATTTAATTAATGTTTAAATGTAGTAGAAATTACTTGCCTAATAATTTAATTCATTGATTAGCTTATATGGTTAAATAGTTGATCTTGAAAAGATTAAACTATTTTAATTAAATAAATAAATAAATTATATTAAATTATTAAGTGTGAAATTTATATTGCATTTGAAAATTAATTAAATTGTGGAAAATTAGAAAAAAAAAAATTAATAAAAATAAAATGCATGTAAATTAAAATTGAGTTTTAAAATTAAAATTAAAATTTTTGTGTGCAAATAATTGAAAGGCAAAAAATTGCCGAGAAGTTGTTGAGGAGATATTTGCAACTTCTCAACAAGTGTGCAAGTGGCATTTAATGAGGTTGTTGAAAATTTGTTACGAGAGGTTATTGTGGATCTCGGGAAATTACAGAGGCTATTCCATTTTTCCTTAAGGGAAAATTAACAGAACTCTGGCAAAAAAATTCTTTTACTGTGCAAAATCTTTATTTTCTTAGAAGTTGTTATCTCTCTGGTTGTATATTTGTGGAAGATCCCTTGGAGGGAGGATCCCTTGTATTGGTTGGAGAAGCTTTTGGGATTTGTGCGCTACATGCAAAAGGATATTTTCTACAGGCAATTTTCAAATAACAGGTATTTTTCTGGTAAATTCAGTTTCTTTGCTTTGAAAGAAAATTTGTAGTGTAAGTTTTGTCTTCTTGGCAAGTTGCTTGTAGAAAAAATTTTGTTGAAATTTTTGTATTTCTTCTCAGAGACTCCTTTTGAAAAATAAATCTGTAGGATTTCTGTGAAAATTGTTTGAAAATAGTATCATCTTGGAAAGATTTCTGTATATAATTCTTTGTTAAATCTGGTTAAAAAAATATAGGGGTTATGTAATTTGAAAGAAATTTACCTTGTAGATTATCTGTTATTAAGAATTTTATTGTATAGAATAAAATAATTATTTCTATTTCTGTAGAAACTCTTACCAGAAAATAAATCTGTCTGTACATACAAATACTAGTTGGTTATTATATATATAGAGGGTTAAAATATTTTCTTTAATGAAATTATAATTTCTATAATTTCCGTACATGCGGATTGTTGAATTTTTATTTTTATTTTCTCTGTTTTTATAAAATTTTTGAAATTGCCGAATGGGCGAATTCCTCAGGAAAAATCCATGTAAAAATTTCTGGAAAATTTCGTTTTAATTCCTCTGCCGTACTGGTGAATTCGGGATATGCATTTGTTTTATAAAAAAATTTTTTGGCGGAATAAAATCCACAGGGTAGGGTTCGTAATTCTTTTAAAAAGAAATAAATTGAAAAAAAAATATATAATTTTTTTGGGGAGGGCCGAAACCCTCCCCAGTTTTCTTTGTGAGGGCGCAGCCCTAGTAGGGGGCCGTGTCCTCCCCACAGGGAGGCTGTGGCTTCCCCAGCCGCTGCATTCCCACATGAGGACTGCGGCAGGGCCGTGCCCTACAGAAAACTATTTCGATTTAAAAATTTTAAGTTTTAATTTATGTTTCTTTGCTGTAAATTTCGGTAAACTTTTAAGCGAAATTTAAGGTCGCGTGAGTTTGAAGATTTAGTTTTAAATTTTATTTTGTATTCATATAATATATATATATATATTATATATAATATATTCAATATATTATGTATGATATATAATATTATTATATATATTATATATGATTTATATTATAATTAATCTATTTCTGTAGTAGAAATTGGAGATTAATAAATTTAAAAGATGATTATGTTTTTGTTATTTTAATTAAGATTTGCATAAAAGAATTAGAATTGTGAATATATGGAAAATGCTCATTGTGAATTTGAGAAAATTTTAAGAGCAGATTAGATGAAGTAATTATCTTCATTGTTATTAGATTAAATATTTTAAATACAATGATTTATATTTATGTTGATTATAAACTAATGCAAATTGGATTTAGAATATCTGAATGATAGATATTTACATTATTAATTTGTCTTTAATTGTATTTCTTTTTGGGCATATTTGGGAAAATTTTAAATAAACAAGTCTTCCAGTTCAATTTTTATGGTGGGGATTTTGATTCTTAAGTTGAGGTTATGTAGTGGCTAAGTTGTGTATATGATTTTAGTTTGGTACTTGGATACCCAATTTTATGATCATGATATAGTGGTTTGTCATAAATGATGTTGAGATTGTCTGTTGTATCATTGTACACTTTGTAAACCTTAGTCAAGAAAACATAGTTTCCCATGTTATGTTTAGGGGAGTGGCTATTTGTAAGGGCCGACACACAAAGTGGTGTCAGGGTAACTTACAAATAGTTAACTAAGTCAGTGATAATTAAATGACATAGTAGTTAGATTTAAAACTTTTAACAAGATGTGCATGCCTCTCTTATGACTCTTGAGCTACTACAGTCATGAGTATAAGATGAGAAGGCCTGGAATGGCAAATCAGTGTCTTGTTTCTTCAAGAGACATTCGATTCTGCAACAGTATGCAATAGGGGCCGGGTTTTGTAAGAGGTTACCAGGGTAACCCAAGGATTGGGGGCCGGAACCTAGGAAGAAACACCAGGGTAACCTTTGCCTCATTGTGATGACACTCCACCTAGAATAACAGTTAACCTTATGTTTGTGGTATAATCAATTGTCTAAATCTGGAAGCAATGTAACCAATAGATTGTTTGTGCTAGTGTCTAGGGTTAGTAGATTAGGTCTAGGTAACCTTATTACTATCTCCTAGCACGGGGGGTGGACCTACGGGTACCACATGGTTGGGTGGAACGTGCACCTTACTCCGTTGGGTCCCCAGTTTGATCATGGCATCTAGAGCTTCATGGATGGAGAGCTCGCACTTGGATCTTATGTTTATTTCAACAATGTATATTGTAAACTTGTATTTGAAAACATCCCTCAAATGTACAAGAGGTGAACAATGTAATTGTAATTGTAACTATTATTTGAACTACCTCATCAAGTTGGATGAGTATTGTAATATCATATCAAATGCAATGTATGGAAAAAAAAAATGTTTGTACTTTATTATGATAACATGAATGGAAAATTTATTATTATGCAATGTTTATCTTTATGTTATTAATTAAATGAGCAATGCGAAATACTTAAGTCACTTATGGAAAACTCAAAGTAGTGTAACGCCGCTTAACCTAAGAATGTATGCAATTAATTATCTTAGTATTAATACTTTAAAAAAAAAATTATTACACTTTTATAACACATTTGCAACATTCTTAGGTTATTAAGACGGGGCATTACACAAACTGTTCATTATTTAGGTGACCTATTTGATTCTCCATGGTGTTAAGGTCTATTTAATGTTGGTTTCCAACCACCTATGCTTTTACTGTGATTATTAAGTGTCTTTCCACTTATATAACATGTATTAGAATGACACTTTTTTGGTGCTAAATATTATAGAGAAAAGCCACATTAAATAGAATTTTAAAATATATGTAGCATAGAAGAGGAAAACTATGACAATGAATAGTTTGTTATGGGGATCTGGAAAGAAGAGTACCATGAAGAATAGTTTGTCATGCAAAACTTCAAATAGATAAGGGGGAATTAATACCATGGAAGATATTGATAGAACACATATAACATGTTCCATCCAAACAAAATAACCACAACAATTAATAGTTTGTTATAAGGAGCTTGAAATAGATAAGGGAAAAAGAGTATCATGAAACATATTGGTGCAAGACAAGAATCCTATGTAACAGTTGCAATATGTATTAGAATAACACTTTAGAATCAAACGTAAATGGGATATCAATAGGAACATTTCACATTTTTTCAAATTTTTTGGCATGTGTATGTTTTTCTACCTCTCTTAAACTTGTATTTGATGTGGGTTTTTTGACCATTTGTCATTTACCTATGATTCTCAAGTTTTTTTGTAAGAGTTGTTTTAGAATCTCTCAAATGGAAGATCATCTAAAATGGATAGTAAATGGAAGTTTAACATATGGAGAGTACAAGTTGTAAACCACAGATATGGAGAGTTTCTTATACAGATTTTTTGTTGTACAAAATGCATAAGCACTAAGGATGAACACAAATAACAATGAACAATAGCCAGAGGGTGGGGAGCATACACGGTCCAAAAAAAATAGAAATCAGTCAAAAGGAAGAGTTCAATCTTATGTTTGATGAAGAATAGAACAAGTAAACTACGACAATAAAGACCTTGTTACATGCAACTTCAAAGAGATGAGAGAAAGAGAATATGATGAAACATATTAATACAAAACAAGCAATATATGTAAGAGTTGGCATTTACTTATCAGCTATTTGTTTGAAATTTCCACTAGGGTTTCCATCAGAGCAGTTGTGGCTTGAATTTCTCAGCACATGTAGATATTTTTTTTGATTAGTTGAAAAGGCAACTATATGAACATGGAAAAATGTAATGTGTACAATAGATTATATTTATTGTAGTCAAGTGCATGTAAGAATTCATGCATGAATTTATATATATAGCGACAAATATATGGAGGCTATCTAGCCATGGAGAAAGAAAAGGTTTGAATGTATAATTGAGGAAAATATAAATCTATAAAATAAACCTTGTTTATGCTTATAGCTATGGTCGTCTTTCAAGTACCAATTGTTTGACACATGGGCTTCATATCTCATTCTTTATCTATATTTTCATTGATCCCAACATGATATTACTACAAAGCAACATTTTATTTGAACATATTAAAATATATGTCTCTAGTTAGATGTGTATGGAATGGAAAAAAGGAATTGCAAAATGACTTATAGCAACAATAGAAGCTAAAATGTTGTAGATTGTGGATCAAAACAGTTGGGAAGCTCTCCAATCTGGCATCTAATGGAGGTGGATGGCATCTTTGTTCAGTAGCCTACTATGAAACCAACACCATGGTGCATCATTTCACAATGGAAGAAAAACAATAGACATCCTCATATTAGAACAATGAATATTACATGTACTTCCTTCTGTGGCATCACGCAACAATGCCGGGATGTATCAACCCTCATGACAGTGAAAACCTACCATTGTGTTTTCGTTGAAGAAGGCAACCGGTTCCACGACTGCCATACCATGTGGTCAACAAACTCCATCATCATTGTAAATAGGCCCGAGCAACCATCACAAATAGCATGGAGTTTTATCATATATGAGAAAAAAAAAGAGCAATGTAGACAAGACTATACTTTTTGAATGCAATATATAGGAAGAGTGAAACAATGAAGTGGTGAAAAAGAGAATTTTATAGATAAAAATTTGCATCTATTTAAATCAAATAAAGCTAATAGAAAATCTATCAAGAAGACATAAGAATCTATGGAAGCAAAGAATGAACCAAAACATGAAGCACATATAACATGTTCCATCCAAAGAAAATAACCATAACAATTAACAGTTTGTTATAAGGAGCTTGAAATAGATGAGGGAAAAAGAGTAGCATGAAACATATTGGTACAAGACAAGCAGTCTATGTAACATTTGCAAGATGTATTAGAATAACACTTTAGAATCACATGTAAATGGGATATCAATAGGAACCATTGGCCTTTTCAATTTTTTTGGCCTGTGTATGTTTTTCTTCCTCTCTTAAACTTGTAGTTGATGTGGGTTTTTTGACCATCTGTCATTTTCCTGGATTCTTAAGTGTTTTTGTAACAACTATTTAAGAATCTCTCAAATGGCAGATCATCTAAAATGGATAGTAAATGGAAGTTTAACATATGGAGAGTAGAAGTTGTAAACCATAGATATGAAGACTTTCTTATACAGAGCTTCTGGTGTACAAAATGCATATATCACTAAGGAGGAACAAAGATAACAATGAACAATAGCTAGAGGCGAGGGAGCATACATGGGCCAAAAAAATAGAAACCAGTCAAAAGGTATAGGTCAATCTTATGTTTGATGAAGAATACAACAAGTAAACTACAATAATAAAGACCTTCTTATAGGTAGCTTCAAAGAGATGAGAGCAAGAGAATATCATGAAACATATTAATACAAAACAAGCAATCTATGTAATTGTTGGAATTTACCTATTGGCTATTTGTTTGAAATTTCCACCGAGGTTTCCATCAAAGTGGTCGTGGTTAGAATTTCTTGGTGCACCTAGATAATTTTTTTGATTAGCTAAAAAGGAAACTATACAAACATGGACAAATGCAATGTGTACATTAGACTATATTTATTGTAGTCAAGTGTATGTAAGAATCCATACATGAATGTATATAGATAGCAATAAATATATGGAGGCTATCTAACCATGGAGGAAGAAAAGGGTTGAATGTATAACTCAGGAAAATATAAATCTATAAAACAAACCTTGTTTATGCTTACAACCATGGTCATCTTTCAGGTACCAACTATCTAACACATCAACTTCATATCTTGTTCTTCATCTATGTTTGCATTGAGCCCAACATGATATTATTGCAAAGCAACATTTTATTTGAATATATTAAAATATGTCTCTAGTTAGATGCATATGGAATGACAAAAAGGAATTGCAAAATAACTTACAACAACAATAGAAGCTAAAGCATTGTAGATTGCAGAGCAGAACAGTTGGGAAGCTCTCCAATCTGGTATCTAATGGAGGTGGAAGGCATCTTTGTTCAGTAGCCTGCTATGAAACCAAAACCATGATGCATTATTTCACAATGGAAGAAAATAATAGACATCCTCATATTAGATCAATGAATATTACATGTACTCCCTTCCATGGCATCGTGCAACAATGCCAGGATGTATCAACCCTCATGGGAGCAAAAACCTACCATTTTGTTTTTGTTAGACAAGGCAACTAGTTCCACGACTGCCAAACCATGTGATCAACAAACTCCATCACCGTTGTAAACAGGCCCGAGCAACCTGTCACAAATATCATGGAGTTTGATCATATATGAGAAAAAAAAAGCAATGTAGACAAGACTATATATTTTTTAATACAATATACAGGAAGAGTGAAACAATGAAATGATGAAAAAGAGAATTTTGTAAATCAACATTTGGAAGACATAAGAATTTATGGAAGCAAAGCATGAAGGACAAATGTAAAAACTCAAGATATATAGGCAGAGAAAATAGAAAACACAACATGGTTGTAGAATTTTAAACTTATTAGTCAAATGGAACATAATTTTTTTTTAAATGTTTCTAGAGTATGTGCATATATAGTTTAATATACTGGAATGTTCAAAACACTTTATTAACGTATAGAACTTTTGGGCTCTATGTATTGTTGGTTGTAATCTCTGTGCATCTTTGACACTTGAAGTTGTTTGTATCTGCATATGTATCAATTTGTAATAGTTGCAACTGCATGTTTAGATTATTGCATGTTAAAATTGGTTGAAAGAGAATTGTAGGTATGCTGATATAGAATTGACATCATGGAATTTAAAAACACTTGGACAAACATGGATAGGTGGAATATACAGAAGAGTCTATTCTTCTAAATGCCATATACAAAAAGTATGACACAACAAAATTTTGAAATGAGAAGTCGACAGATTAATATTTATGGGTGCATATTTGCATACTGAATTTAACAAAAAATGTATTGCTGAAGGTACAAAAGATAATAAACAAGAATAAAATTGTATTTAATGTGTAAAGCTAAAGAGGATGCAAAGAACTGAATAAATGGGGGAAATTTAATGTGGTAGTCAAACACATAGTATATAGGCACAAAAAATGGGAAACAAAGCATAGGTGAATAATTTAAAACCAGGCAGTGAAATACAATAGAATATTGTTGAAAACATTTGTGGAATAGTTGAATATATACTTTAAAAGAATGGAATGATCAAAACATGCCATTGGCTTGTACAAGTTCCTCTGCTTATTGTTGCCTAGTATCTTTGTCCATCTTTGGCATTATACCCATTTTGCACAGATTATTAAATGTTATGCTTCTGAAAAATTTAACTTAGAAATAGCTGAAAAGAGGATGGTATAAAATTTGGACCAAATGCGAGAATAATTGTTTCGAAGCTTTTTCTATAAGTTGGACCATGAGCTGGGGGTGGAAGCATTTGGAAAGGGCTAGAGTTGTTCCAAGCGCACCTCTTCACTGTGACATCGAGCAGTGTATTTGTTGTTGGTAAGTTTGGAGTATCTCTCAAATGAGAATGTTGGATCAATGCAGAGTCTTTCAATTGATTTAACATGAGAGATAGATATAAAAGTCAACCCTTGCATCTCTCTTTGCCTATGTTTATCATTGCTCTATCTACTGTTAAGCCTTGTAGTTTATGTATTGTAATTCCCCATGCCATGGTGAGTGGAATTTGTGTTCGACTACCCCAAGTTATAGTTGGGATGCGATGTCTCTTTGGTTTTCTAGATCCCATGGTGGACCAATATAATTTTTGAAGTGAACAACAACATAGTTAGGTGAATCTGGTGGTTTACAATGTGCATTGTACAAAATAGTTGTAACAAGATCAAGGGATCCATTGACAAGGCCAGCTTGAATCCATAAATTTGTTGTTAGAATCACCTATTCACCAACATAAAGTAGCAGTTTTGGGAGAAGTTGGTCATCATTTCCATGATCAGATGTTTGTTGTTGTGCTACTTGAGCAATGCTAATGACTATGGGTTGGTTTAACTATTTGATCATTTTTTGTTGTGGAATACGACTAAGTCACTTGTGTAAAAAAAATGTATAGCAACATCAATTTTTTCTCTTTTTGTGGCTGAGAGCATTTTATTTTTTTGTTTCATAAGCTCTTCCCAATCATCATGGAGAGCCTCACCATTTCTTATATGGAGAGAATTTCCTAAAACTTTTGTTGGGAAGGGCTATCTCCTTTTTGGCAAATAATAGTGTCCAGTGTGACTAAGACTGCGAAAGTATGCCATAAGGCTACACCAATGACCATGAAGCATAAATAGGGGTATCCATGATAGGTGGAAACTGGGAAAGATCACCAACAAGGATGATATAGACATTGTCGAATGGATCCCTTTGGTTATTAGGGAATTCTTAGCATAATCGACTATCTATTTTCAGCAGCAACTTCGGGCCTAGAAAACTCATTTCATCTATCAAAATATATTGAATATATTTAAATTATTCTTGGAATATTTTCAATGGCTGACCTTGCAAAGGATTCATATCCTTTATGGGAATCCATAGGGTTGTATGGATTGTGGAGGCACATATGTTGTATGCAACAACACCTGTGGGGGCCAATGTGAGCAATGAGCTATTGGATCCAGTAATATATGTGTTTATTTGTTGTCTAATATAATTTATCAAAAAGGATTTTCTAGTGCCAGTTGTCCCTTGAATGATCACAAAGAGAGGGCCTTTGGGGGAAGGTTGCATGTGATGGGACTGGACGATTTAAAGAGCCAATTGTTGTTTTGGTGAAAGATGATGGGATGATGTATTTACAGGAAAATTTTGTATCGTAGCTTGCTCACGCTATGCCCTGGCTGATGGGAGGAACTGCAAAGAAATATTATGAAGTTGTTCAGGCACATGGTTTGTATTCCATGAATGGTTCATATCAAAGTCATGCCTACCCAACAACTGGAGCTGATTTATATTGAAGTTAGTAGTTGCACCAAGCCGAGAGAAAACTTCCCATTCATATTCATCCATAGAAGGTCAATGGTTCAAATCATTAGTATCACTAAAAAATTTCTTCTCCAATCATGGATGCAAGCGGAAGTCTATTAACATGCCAAGGATGATAACCAATTTTTTTAAAAACTTCCCAATTTTGTATGATCTCTTGTTTGGAAAGACCTATATCTATATGTATGTTTTAGAAAGGTTTGTATAACATAAGTTCAGTCCCAAAAAATGTCTCAAATATTTCTGTATCTTCAATGAGAACAGTCTTGAACAACGGGTACACAAGGACAATTGTAGGATGGTGTGTCAGTTTCCATTTGGCCTTTTTGTGCTTCTTTGAATGTGTCTATAAGCATACCGAGTCAATTAGGGATACACCACCTAGCTTTGGAGGAATTTGCATATAGCAATGAATATAATTTGTTGGTAGGTCTTCATCAACATCATCTTTATTTATACAGAACCATGCTTTTTTTGCAACATTCAAACGAACATATTGTCGGCTTGAAGTGAGGAGAGGCAATTTCTATAACATATGGCACGTCTCCTATGCAGAGATGTCACACTTGACAAGAATATTCATCATGAATTTTTGATATGCAAGCAGTGCTCTATCCTCAACTATATTTGTATTTGCAAGTCTTTTCAACATATCAAGATAATTTTTTGATTTCTTCTCAGATTTAGCTGCATATTTAGAAATATAATTTGAAATGATTTTCCTAGAAACAACTGGCTAGCAGTCAACATTGGCATTCCATATTGCAAGCATGAGTGGGCTATGAATGTTTAGGAAATAATCATTTCTTGCTAGCTTGTAGGATTTGTTATACTCGTCATCAGATGTCAATGTAGAGGTAAGTTGTGGTTGCCAAAGTGCTTTATACTAACATTGTAATTGCTCTCCTTTTTTCCTTAAACAAGTATATTCTAAGCATTTTGTGTGCCTTTGAATTGTATTTAGCAACTCTTCATAATCTATGATTGGATTACTGGAAATAATCTAGCTCATGGAAAGTAAGCATGGATTTTCTTTAGAACAATGGTACATCCTGAGCAATCTCTGTGCAGGGCAACATGGATTCCAAGCTGAAACATATCTATTAAAAAGGTGCCTTGCCATGCTAACATCATGGTGATTGGACCAATCAAGAGTTTCCATGTTGGGGGCTTCTAGAAGCCATAAAAAATGATGCACATGTGTAGAGCCATGATGCTTCCATTCATATCTATACCAATAATCTTTTGCATGCAAAAGCTTTTCAATCACCTCTTCACAAAAAATTGAGAATCTATGATGTAGATATAAAGATGTCATATGTGGATTCTGAACAATACTATCTATTAGTGTCTTTGTTGAAGGATCCATAACCAAATGAGTGAAAAAAGAGAAAATAGTTTGTAGATTAGCCCATTTTGTGTCTGCACAACTTAAAGTGAAAAAAAAGGGTAGGTATGAAAGTTGTTCAATCATTGTAGATAGTTGGGCCCAACAAGAGTTCCAAAAAGAAAAGGTCCCACACAACGATGTACCAAAACACATTAGTTGCTCAGCTATCTAGTCATCGGGAGCAGCTTGAAGACATTCGCATAATGCAAAAAATGACCTGGGGATTTTTTCTTCCAGATATGCTCTAACAAAGATAGAAATAGTTTATTGGCTATAATGTTTCATGATCAAATTGTAGAGGAAATACCTAAACCTTACATGTTTTCCAAATCTACGGTCAAAATATCTCATTAAGTGGAGGGAATATTCATGTAACTAAATTCAAGCATTCCTTGGTTAGAGGGGAAGTGTTGCTCTAGTGGGAAACAATGTTAGAAAGGCCATTGTAAATAAACCTTCAGTGTTGTATCCATTAACGGGAGAGGGTAAACCAACAAAAGTGGTTTACAATTCTAATGAGGAAGGAAAACTTGTAAAAAATGACCCCATGAGAAAATTTTTGATTTTAGGGGTTCGAGCGAACTAGTTGGTTCAAATGAACCAAAAAAGGGTTCGAGAAAACCCAATTAATGCATACATGGACAAACAAAAAGTGAAAACCCCTTTTGGGATGGGGGTTCACTTGAACCAGGGTTCAATCGAGCCTTGGTTCAAGCGAACCCCCGTTTGCCCTCATTCTCCTCATTAGGCACTTTGAAATTCCAGATTTTTATGCTTTGAAGCTCAGGTTGAGAATGAAAATGGAGACTTCACAAACCCAACTGGAATTAGGTAAATCTCAGAATGTGCTATCCAACGACTATAATTTTACTATGTTTTGGTTTTATTATATATTTGTTTTTTTAGTTTTATTAAACATAGGTTTTTCACCGAAAATCAAACTCTCTGTTCTACACATGTGGAAAAATAGCAGATTATCAGAAAAAATTTGAAAAATATGAGTGCACCAGATATTGAAGTTCTCGATCCAACAAAAAAAAATTGAATTTTGATACATACAAAAAAAGTTACATGTTATATGGTCGCGCTATGTTTGAATTGTAATTGGTTTGACTTCAAAACTTGATTAAAGAAAAAATATTCAATAAAAAACTATCTAACCAAGTGGAAGCACTAGATATTGGAGTTACAATTCTAAATTCGAAAGAATTAGAATTTTATCCTTCATGGAAAAAATGTTATGCATTATATTGTGAGTCACTTTTTAAAAATGTTGTTTTATGAAAAAAACTAGTTTTCGAGGTCTGAGATGGAAAAAGAACTGCAATATGATTCCAAATTTTTTGAATAAAATATATTTAGAATCTACAGATAAAATTTCACGAAACTCTAGTTTGCATCATCTTCAAATTCCTCATGGTTTAGTCGCTATAAGTGCACGAAAGTGAAGATTTAGTTAAAAATAATAATTTCAATGTCTAGTTTGGCCAAAAATTGTAAACCACTATTGTGGGATCACCTGAGAAGATCTAATTTTAGGCCAACACAAAATATTCTACCCTTTTTTTTCAATTTGTACTACCTGTTTGATTGTTTGGAGCTCTCATCTAGCATTTGTAAAGGAAGGGATAAATGATAAAAAGTTTGAAGAGCCATTTTCATCTTGAGTAGCATTTATTGAGCTGGTTAATGACATTAGGTATTCATCAAAAACTTGCTCTATTATATGCAAGAAATTGGAGACATCAACAACAACATCATGTAACATATTAAGAGCCTCAACATCAATCTCTACATAATTGTAGTATTTTTCATATTGAACTTTGTATTTCAATGCATCCATGACATGATGTTTATTAACATAGCAATCATAATTACCACCTTCAATAGTGGTTCGTGATATGATCACAACCTCAAGGTCTTGCAATTAGCATGACAAAAGTTTTGCTATGCTTGAGATATCTTGAGGAAAGCTTATCGTGTGACCACTTTATTTAAATTGACCTACTCTAGCATGGGGCACTTGTAAAACCAGAGCCACCCTAGCAATAAGCATTTCTTCAACCTGTGTTACCCTTTTTAGCAACAATGGTTATGGGCCTGGGTCCATGCCATTTGCAGAGCTAAAGCGATGGGTGACTTTTTCAGAATAGCATCTTACACATGTCATTGCTAACCCTGACATATGAGTGAACAACCCTATGTAGCTTTCTCTACATATCTAACAAACAAAAAGGTTCGAAAGGGCATCTATGTGGTGCCAGAACCATTTTACTGTAGAAAGGTAGCAATCATTGAATATTTCTTTCAACTATTGTTCTTGTGCTGGTACAACAAGGGGATTGTTATAAGATTGTATATAAAGGGTAGCATCTACCATTGCCAATTGACACTGCAAGGAAAGACTGACAATAGGTAGACCTGTAGTTGTGCATGATGCAATTAGCCATTGTTCCATGTATTTTTTATGGCGCTTCGCACAAATTTCTTCTCTATGTTGGCTATAGTACAAATGGTTTCGTCGTTGCTTTTTAGCCTTTTTAAATTCAATAATTGCTTGGGCTGTGGAACTTGAATATACTCGCACAACCTAGGAGTATACATACAAGCTCAAGCATATTAGCATATATGAATATACATGTATAACCATAGATTTATTTAAAGTAGTAATTACACATAAACATGTAACAAAATATATGTGTATCCATGTGTATATAAATGTATATCTATGGATGATCACAAAATGGATAGCATTGTTTGAACATTGGAATATGTAAAAAAGCATACAAAAGGAATTTACAATTTTTTGTGTTAACCATTTCCACTATTTCACTATTGTTATATGCCCCATTTAGAAGAATAGAATATTGGATGTACACAACTAGTCGAAAGATATATTTGTGGAAGCCAAGTGTATATAAGGATTTGTGTAGGCATGTATCTATGCAAGAACAAATATATGGCAATAAAACCAAAACCACACAACCCACAGTCAGTATCCTCCCCACCATTTTTTTTTGTGTCGTGGAGGCTCGCGGATTCTAGCAAAACCCCTAACCAAGAACATTATGAAATGCCTACACGGAACTTCATGGAATTCCATCACACATCACACAATAACAAAGTAGGGGGAAATCTATTGTCTTCATATATGATCTATCATATTGTACTCTTTCAACAATATAACTTAATCAAAGTATACTTTCCCACACTACAACATTGAATGTGGCATTTACTTCAACCGCCACCATCGCACAACAGTGAGAAGATGCATTAACCCTCACGCAAGCAAAGACTTACCATTTAGCTTCCGCATATATATATGCATATACATACACATACATATACATATGCATATACATATACATATACATATACATATACATATACATATACACATGCATATACATATGCATATGATAATGCATATACATACACATACACATACATATACATATACATATACATATACATATACATATACATATACATACAAATACATATACATATACATATACACATACAAAAATGAAATGATGCATTAACCCTCGTGTGAGCTAACACTCACCAGTAAGATTTTGCATATCAAGGACACCAACTCCACCACTGCCAACCCACATAATTACAAATCTCCACGTCGCCATAAAAAAATTGGGTCAAGTCATCGCTAGCTGGGGCATCTACATATACATATACATATAATTTGCATATACATACACATACATATACATATACATGTGCATATCCATACGGATACACATACACATACATATATACATATACATATACATATACATACATATATATATATACATACACATACATATACATATATATATATATACATATACATGAAATGGATGTTTTTATATGCTATAAAATATCAATGCATATCTCCTTACACATCTATATGCTTTTCCAGGTTCACCCATGTGTGTATACACCTTAAAGCAAAGAAAACTGGAAAAAATAACACCAAATTTGCAACAGATATAAAAAAAAGGAAATTAATACTTATGGAATCAGGATTTGAAGGCCAGTGGTTCATGCCCTTAGATCCAGAGTCCACAATGGAAAGAGTGGGAGATGTCAAAAAATCAATATTGGGGGGCTCTGGAAACCCATCCACAAAACCCGATTCCATAGACATAGTTCTGGGAACTTTTTGCAGGGACAAAACGTTACAATTTGAGATGACTAATTGATAGATCTATTTCACAATAAAAATAAAAGATTAAAAATTGCAACATCCCAATGGAAATTGATAGATAACTTAGAAATATTTATCTATAACCATTCCACTTCTAATACTGATCAAATAACATGGGATACAAGAACAAGAATAGAAATGTACAAAACAAGAATAGAAATATACTTTTAATACTATCGAAACACTGGGGGATACATTAACAAGAATAAAAATGATAAATGCATATGGATATACCCCTATATGTATTTGTTTATCTTTGAGGTTGCTTATATATGTACATATCCATGCAGTTTTTTATTACTTTACTATATTTCTACATGTAGCTATATGTCAATATAAATTTGTATATGTTGCAAGCTGGTCCTTTCACCCTTTCTTATCGAAACAATAGGATATACAACAATAAGAATAGAAATGATTAATTACATATATGTATTGAATCTCCCCTTTGTATGCAATTTAAAAACACACACATATAACTAGATATATATATATATATATATATATATATATATATATATATATATATATATATATATATATATATATATATGCATATATATATATATGCATATATATATATATATATGTACATATGTATATATCTATTTATATACACATGTATATATCTAAATAGATGTGTATACCATACTTTTTCCTCACTATGTAACTCCTCCCCTTAAAATTTATGAAAAGAGCAAACATCGAGATTGAATTTTCCATCAATTTTCCAGTTAAGAAGGGTACGAATTCAAACCTTTTGTTGCCTATAGGATATTGTCTACTCCGAAGTAAGGAATTACAATAGGGAACAAAAGATTTGATTATCTAGCCTTCTTAGCTAGTCGATTGAGGGAAAATCAAGTCTAGATATTTTTTTCCTTTATAAATTTCAAGGGCGGGAGTTATTAATCTACAATTTCTCCTATGTTAATGGGTATAACGCCAAAGATGCACATAATTTCCATTCTATGAGAGATGCACAATGCACAAAGTGAACAACAAGCAAAGGGAAAAATTTATGCAAACCAACAACATGTTTTTAACTTTAGAGCTTATTAAAATATATATGCCATAGGGGGACTCTTGGCCACCTTTGGAGACAAAAGAAGAATGGGAATTGGTTGCTTGCACTGCTGTACAATGGCAATCAAGATAGTGTGGCCAAGCAAATGCAATCTATACTGTTTTAGGTTTTTTTCAATGTATTTAGTTTCAGTAGGGACATTCACCACCAATGCATAGGGTGAACCCACAAAAGTGGCTTACAATTGGAGTGAGGAAGGAAAAGTTGAAAACAATGACTCCATGCAAAAAAAATTCATTTTTGGTGTTTGAGTGAACTAATAGGTTCGAATGAACCAAAAGACGGTTCACTAGAACCTGGGTTCGAGCGAACCCATTTAATGCAAGTTCCCACCATCCCACCAAAAAAAATAATAAAAAACCCCTTTTTGAAAGGGGTTTGAATGAACTAGGGTTCAAATGAACCCTAGTTTGCTCAAAACCCCCCTGATTCGGGTGAAACCGCCTTTTCCCACCTTTCTACTCTTTGGCACCAAAAAATCAAAAAAAAATTCCCTTTGAAGCTTGGGTTGAGGATGAAAATGGAGGAGACTTCACAAACCCAACTGGAATTGGGTAGTCCTCAAATGAGCTATCCAACGACTATAATTTTAATATGATTTGGTTTTATTATGTATTTTTTTTTTAGTTTTATTAAACATAGGTTTTTCACCAAAAATCAAGCTCTCTATTCCGAACATGTGGAAAAATAGTAGATTATAAAAAGAAAATGAAAAATATGAGTGCACTAGATATTGAATTCCTTGATCCAACAAAAAAAAATTGAATTTCAAGACAAAAAAAAAGTTACGCTTTATACGGTCTTCCTATGTCTGAATTGTAATTGGTTTGACTTCAAAACTTGATTAAAGAAAAAATATTCAATAAAAAACTATCTAACCAATTGGAAGCACTAGATATCACAGTTACAAACCTAAATTCGAAAGAATTAGAATTTTATCCTTCATGGAAAAAAAGTTATGCGTTATACAGTGAGCGTCATTCCCTTAAAATGTTGTTTTCTAAAAAAACCTAGTTTTTGAAGGAGATGGAAAAAGAAGTGCAATCTGATTCCAAAAAATTTGAAAAAAATATTTTTAGAATCTATAGACAAAATGTCACAAATCACTAGTTTGCATCATCTACAAATTCCTCACGGTTTAGCCGCTATAGGTGCCCGAAAATGAAGATTTAGTTAGAAAAAATTATTTCAATGCCCAATTTGGCCAAAAATTGTAAACCAGTATTGTGGGATCACCCCACAATCAATTTTATAGATTTCTTATGAACATGTTACACATACTACACCATTAAATGCTTTGTTATTAAATAACATCTCAATGCTATATCATTTAATGTTATGGCTGTATTGTAGGAATTTTCTAAAAAGCTAAATAATACTTACATATGCTATTTTTAACTCTTTTTTAAATCAAATTTTACCTAAATACAAATAAATATAGCATACATAGTTGTTTAGATATACATGTGCATATATTAATTTCTCTTGCATTCTCAAACGATCCATAGTTGTCTAGGTCTGTATATATCGATATATATTTCTTCCTATATGTCTTTTTTAAAATATGAAATGGGGAATTTAATACATATATATAGACATAAATTTGAGCTACATTGCCTGGCACTAAATATTATAAACAAATAGAGAAATTGTAAAAGAGTTATTAGACAACAAATCCTATGCATGGTTGGGTTGATGAAAATCCTAGTGAAAACTTCAAACAAATAGCCTATTGTCTAAAAATATAAAGTTGAACAGATAAAAGAGCTATTAGAATAACACTTAAAAGCCACCAAACTACTTTTTTTTTGGGCGGGGGCCCTAGCTCGGTTGGCTAAGTAATTCCGTTGCGGCTCTGCTGGTCACGAGTTCTAGTCTCCCCCCGTCCCGTGGGGGTCGTGTGGGCCGTCGTCGGAAAATGCAAAGCTTGCTTTATTTTGGCAGATTTACTATTCGATTAATAAAAAAAAAAAAAAAAAAGCCACCAAACTATTTTTTTCTCCACTCTTATACATATATCTTTTCAACTTGCCAAATCAATTATTTAAACCTAGTTCTTTCTGATGATACCTACTTTCTTTAGGCTATGACAAAAATTATTTGGTGTAGAAATCTTTGCAAAATGCCTATAACGCCACATGCTTAATTTTAAATTTGAGCTACATTGCTTTCCATTAAATATTATAGAAAAATCATTTATGCAAAATACCCATGTAAAATGACTTGTAGCAAATAATTGTCATTCTAACACGTCTTATACAATTTCTCTATTTCTCTTCAATATTTATTAACAAACAACATAGCTTGAATCTTGTATCAATATGTTTCATGATATTCTTTTTTCCCTGATATGCTTGAAGCTCCCTAAAACAAACTAGACGAGTCTATTTATGTGAGGGATAAAGCTTGCTAATTATGTGGGATGGTAGTGTCATATCAATATGTTTCATTATATTCTCCGTTCCTCATTTGTTTCAACTTCTCCACAAAAAATGTTCTTCATGATATTCTTTTTTCAGTTCCCCGTAACAAACTATTCATTATCGTAGTTTTCCTCTTCTATTCTCCATATTTTAAACTTCTATTTAATGTGGGTTTTAGAACATTTTTCATTTTCATGTGATTTTTAAGTGTTTTCCTAATAACTCTTTTCCAATTTCGCTTCTTGTCTTATAACAATATGTTTCATGATATTCTTTTTTTTCTCAAATTAAAAAATATGAAGTTGAACAAAGAAAAGAGCTATTATAATAACACTTAAAAGCCACCAAACTATTTTTTTCTCCACACTTATACAAATATCTTTTCAACTTTCCAAATAAATTATTTAAACCCAGTTCTTTATGACGATACCTATTTTCTTTAGGCTATGACAACAATTATATGATGCAACAATCTCTGCAAAATGCATATAACACCACAGGCTTAATTGTAAATTTGAGCTGCATTGCTTGACATTAAATATTATAGACATATCATTTATGCGAAATACCCATGTAAAACGACTTGTAGCAAATAATTGTTATTCTAACACCTATTATACAATTTCTCTATTTGTCTTCAATATTTATTAACAAAGAACATAGCTTGAATCTTGTATCAATATGTTTCATGATATTCTTTTTTCTTGATCTACTTGAAGCTCCCTAGAGCAAACTACCCGGGTTTGTTTATGTAAGGGGTGGAGCTTTCTAATTACGTGGGATGGTAGTTTCTTATATCAATATGTTTCATTATATTCTTTCTTCCTCATCTGTTTCAACTTCCCCACAACAAAATTTTCTTCATGATATTCATTTTTCAGTTCCCCATAACAAACTATTCATTATCATAGTTTTCCTCTTCTATTCTCCATATTTTAAGCTTCTATTTAATGTGGGTTTTAACTTCTAACATCTGTCATTTTCCTGTGATTCTTAAGTGATTTCCTAATAGCTCTTTCCCAATTTTTATTTTTGTCTTGTACCAATGTGTTTCATGATATTCTTTTTTTTCTCAACTGTTTGAACTTCCTCATAACAAACTATTCTTCATGATATTCTTTGTTTAAGTTCCCCATAACATACTATCCATTATCATAGTTTTCCTCTTCTATTCTCCATATTTTAAACTTTTATTTAATGTGGGTTCTAGAACATCTGCCATTTTCTTGTGACTCTTAGGTGTTCTCCTAATACCTCTTTTCCAATTTCACTTGTCTTGTACCAATATGTTTCATGATATTTTTTTTCTCAAATTAAAAATATAAAGTTGAACAAATAAAAAAGCTATTAGAATAACACTTAAAAGCCACCAAACTTTTTTTTCTCCACACTTATCCAAATATCTTTTCAACTTGCCAAATCAGTTATTTAAACCCAATTCTTTATGATGATACCTATTTTATTTAGGCTATGACAACAATTATATGATGCAACAATCTCTAGAAAATGTATATAGTGCCACAAGCTTAATTGTGAATTCGAGCTACATTGCTTGGCATTAATTACTATAGACAAATCATTTATGAAAAATACCCATGTAAAATGGCTTGTAGCAAATAATTGTCATCCTAACACCTCTTATACAATTTCTCTATTTGTCTTCAATATTTATTAACAAAGAACATAGCTCGAATCGTGTATCAATATGTTTCATGATATTTTTTTTTCCTGATATGCTTGAAGCTCTCTGGAACAAACTGCTCTAGTCTATTTATGTAAGGGGTCAAGCTTGCTAATTACGTGGGCTGGTAGTGTATTATATCAATATGTTTCATTATATTCTTTCTTTCTCATCTGTTTCAACTTCCCCACAACAAATTGTTCTTCATAGTTTTCTTTTTTTCAGTTCCCCATAATAAACTATTCATTATTGTAGTTTTCCTCTTCTATCCTCCATATTTTAAAGTTCTATTTAATGTGGGTTTTAGAACATCTGTCATTTTCCTGTGATTCTTAAGTGTTTTCCTAATAGCTCTTTTCCAATTTCACTTTTTTTCTTGTACCAATATGTTTCATGATATTCTTTATTTATCAACTGTTTGAACTTCCCCATAACAAACTGCTCTTCATGATATTATCTTTTCCAATTCCCCATACCAATTTGTTCATTATCGTAGTTTGCATGTTCTATTCTCCATATTTTAAAATTCTATTTAATGTGGGTTTTCCAACATCTGTCAATTTCTTGTGATTGTTAAGTGTTTTCCTAATAGGCATTTTCCAATTTCCCTTCACCAGAAAAGCTTAGATATGGAGATCTATGTATGTGAAATTACTTACAAAGAATATTCAAAGTGAAGAACCCAGTTCAAGTCAAATGCATGTATAGATTTGAGTTTGCAGCATATTCCTACTTACCTAAATTCTATCACCATCTAGACAAGGTGTAACAGAAAATTCTATGTAACAGTTGGCTTCTCAATTTGAAATTCAAGCTACATAATTTGCCACTAAATATTATAGAAAAAAATAGGGAAAATGTAAAATAACTATTAGAAAAACACTTAAGAATCATATGTAAATCATAGATGATTGAGAAACCACACTAAACATATTCATAATAGACAAGCAGTGTGTGTAAGAGTTGGATTGTCAATTAAAATATTGAGCTACATTCTTTGGCACCAAACCCACATTAAATAGAACTCGTAGATCCAATGAGTAGCAATAACCTGTAAAAAATGACTATAACACTATAGACTTAATGGAAAATTCAAGCTACTATAACACCACAAACTTAAAATATTGAGCTACATTCTTTGGCACCAAACCCACATTAAATAGAACTCGTAGATCCAATGAGTAGCAATAACCTGTAAAAAATGACTATAACACCACAAACTTAATGGAAAATTCAAGCTACATTGCCTGACACTAAATATTCTAGACAAATAGAGAAAATGTAAAAAAGCTATTATAGGATAAATCCTATTCATGGTTGGGCTGACAAAAAATTCTATCAGAAACTTCAAATAGATAAAAGAGTATCACCCACTAAACTAATTTTATCCCCAACATGTTTTTGCTTTCATACTAACCCTTTGCATATATATATATTATATGCAATCACTCCTATGTTAATCTACAAATGGTCCTATGTTAATGGGTGTAACAGAAAAGATGCACAAAGATAAATAAACAATAAATGGAGGGCAATAAAATTACTAACCCTAACCATAGTTTTTGACCAAAGAAACAAGATTTAACTAAAATTGCTCCTATGGTAATGGGTATAAGGCCATATATATATACAATCACTCCTATGTTAATCTGTAATAGGTCCTATGTTAATGGTTGTAACAAAAAAGATGCACAGAGATAACTAAAACGACAAATGGAGGGCGATAACATTACTAACCCTAACCATATGTTTTGACCAAAGAAACAAGATTTAACTACAATTGTTCCTATGGTAACAAGTATAAGGCCAAAGATGCACAGAGATAACAACAAACAATAAATGAGGGATGAAAAAATTACTAACCCTAACCATATTTTTTAACGAAAGAAAGAAGGTTTAACTATAATTTGGGTATGTGCAGGATCATCATGGAAAAAACAAGCCCTTAAGTGGAAAAGAATTCAAAAAAAATATAGTTAGACAACTTGATGTAAAAATTTGAATAAGTTATCTATATTATTTCAAAAATATGTAAGAATAAAATCTATAGAAAATTGAATGTAGTTTCTAAACTCCTAGGTTTATTTATTTTTAAATCCATTTGGTGAAAATTTGAGATTTCAATGTTGTAGTACTTAAATTTCAAGCAAAAAATAAGAATTAGGTGTTTGTCTGACCACCCTAACCACAATAAAATGATAATATTTTTTTAGAAGATTTTAGATATAAGTAGAGGACTCATGTCCCGATGTGATGCATATTTTTTTGTAATTTTTTTCCAAGTAAATAATTAATTATGATTTTTTTATTACAAATTTTAAAAAATGTATAAAACTTGTATGTTTGACCACCTTAACTTGGTCAAAACTTCATGAAATTCAATTCTTTTTTTTAATCCTATGGTATGTGAAGCATAGAATGTGACACATGTTTCAGATTCAAAAAATGTGATACCATTTGAAAGCTATAGATGTTTTTCAATCAGCCTATCAATCAAGACTTCAGTCATAATTCAAATAGAAAATGAATAATAATTATTTATTAAATTCAAAGTAAAGCATAATTTATATTGGTGGAAAGCTGAGAATCTCCTTTAAAAACCCTTTTCATTTCATCAATTTTGGGTAAACAAAAAAGTCGTCAGCCACTTACCCTACACATACCCATCGAATATCACCACGTTTTGGCCCATCATGATCCTGCACATACCCATTTATCCATCCATATAAAACCATAATGCCAAACACCCATGCAAAATGACTTATAGATTGTGGAGAAGAACGGTTTTAAAACCTCCAATATCCTATAAAACGGAGCCAAAGCCATCAATTTTTACAATAGTCTCCTATCAAGCCACCCACAGAAGCAAAGCCGAAGATTTTTAGAATAGTTTGGTATCAAAATGACACCACAATGGCTCTTTTGGCAATGAAACTTAATCAATATATTTTATGGAATATTTCAAACTATACTTTCCCACACTGCAACACCCATGTAAAATGACTTACAGATTCTGGAGATCATCAGTTTTAACATAAACAATAAATAAATCATTTATGCAAAACACCCATGTAAAACGACTTACAGATTGTGGAGAACAATAGTTTTAAAACCCACCAATCTACTATGAAATCAACCATGGAGCCAAAGGCGATGATTTTTACAATAGTCTACTATGAAACCAACACCACAATGGTTGTTTCAACAATACAATTTAAACAAAGTATACTTTCCCACATTGCAACACTCAATATTGCATTTAGTTCTTCCACCTGCATTTACTTTGTCTGCCCCCATCATACAACAATGACAGAATGAATTAACACTCCCGTGAGAAAACACTTACGATTCAGCTTTTGCATATCAATGACACCAACTCCACCACCACCAACCCACATAATTACCAAGCTCCACGTCGCCACAAAAAAACCCAGTGAAGTCGCCATTAGCTAGAACATCTCTAATGCCAACAAATCCAATTCACAGTTAGGCTAACAAAAATCCCATCAGAAACTTCAAAAAAAATAGCCTAACGGCTAATTAATAAATTATATATTTTATAAAAAAGTTAGATTCATTTTAATATCATTATTTTTTTTTTATACTCTTTTATATATTCAATTGTCGTTATATATTATATCTCAAGACATGTATTCATCATTTAAATATTGTCACTTTTATGTTCTAAGTTAATCTTCTAGGCATGCGATCAATGTCGCATCCATGGATCTCACCTAAGTTTTAGAATTAAAATTCAAATTTTATCTGACTCTTGTTCATTTCTTTCTTATCTTTAGCTAACTTGACATATATTTAGTATGATTTACTGCAATGTACTTATCTGTAATGGCATTTTATTATATCCACTTTCTTATTCTCTTATATATGAATTGAAATATTCTTTTGAATTTAGAGACGAGTACTATAAAAAAAATTCAATTAGAACACTTACATATAATTTTAGTATACATCACATTAATCTAGAACATTTTCATATCTAAGGATTGAAGTCTTTGGTTGTTTTCATAATAGTAAAATCAATGGTATTGAGAAGGTTGATTTGGGAGAATATGACCCTCCATGATATAACAATTTTCCCAAGATGTTTCTAAATGTTATCAATCCTTTATATTTAATAAAGAAAAAGGAGCCATTGAAGGAAAATTACCAAGGCTAAATACACAATGATATTACTAGCCATGTAGCACCAAAGAACGATGTTAGGTGAGAAATGAAGTGACACTAAGGTTTTGACTTCTTCTGAACCAAACGATGATGGTGATGGCGAGGAGGATCTAGATGGGAATGTTGTGTTTGCTAAGGATATTTGGTTGGGTTTTTCCCTGTTGGGTGTTGAGGGGAAGTTTCCTTTTTTCCCTTGCTTTGTTTGGGTGGCTGGTGCAGCTATTGCAAGTGTTGATGTTGCCTTCATTTCTCTTGCCCCTTGTTGGGCTCAGTTTTTCCTATGCCTGTTCATGATGTCTTTTTGGTGTGTGATTATTGGGCTTGATGTTGCATTTTATGTTCACTACTATGCTTTCAAGTGGTTGAATGGTGCTCTGGCCTACTTGGGGCTCTATTTTATTGCTTAGTTTTGGAGAGCTCTAGTTTGTTATATACAGTCCTTTCTGACTATTGGTCTATTTGGAATCTCTTTTCCCCTACTTTTCTTGTTTTCCTTCTCCTCTTCCATGAATTTTTGGTGGATGAATCTCTCCTTTGGGGTTGTTACGGTTCATTTTCATGCTCTCTAGTTGTCATCTGGGCTTTGTGAGAGCTTTCTCCTCTTGTTCAAGATATTCTTTGTGCTCTTGGGTTATTTTTCAACCATGTTTTATGGGTGGCTTTCTCGCTTTTCATGTTCTTTTACTTTTGAGATGGGAACCCTTCCTTTGGAGGTGGAGGGGTCGATGGTGAATATGATGGAGAGTTTATTTTCTATTCTATTGGTTGGTATGCTCTCATTGGAATTTGTACACTTGTTTCTTTCATTCTCTATGGGAGCCTCTATTTCCTTTTTGGTTGGCATCATGTTTCCTTTGGAGGTGGTTTTTGGTGGAGGTTAGTGTCTTTTCCTCTTTTTGGGTGGTCTTTGGTGCCTTGGGGAGGAGTTTCTCTACTCTCTCTAGGTTGTGATTGGTTCGGTGGTTTCGACTCAACTATGAAGTAGGGCTTTTTCCCTATTTTCTTAGAGGCTCTAGGTTTTTTTCCCATGAAGGAGGAATTCTATTTTTGCTATTTTTCTCATTGTTGGTGTGATGTAGTGAGTTGTGTTGTTGTTCTCCTAAACTTGGTGATCAATTCTAGGTGCTATTCAATTTTGGGGTTTTGTTTTTGTCACCTCTTTGTTTTTGGCCCTCATGGGGGTTTTTTTGTAGAGGATATTGTTTACTCTTTCTAGGGGTGATGTTGATATTCATCTTCATGATGGTTTTCTCCTAACTTTGTGCCTATCACTTTTTGGCTAGGCTATTGTGGTGCTGAAGGGAGTTGTTCTTGTCCCTTTAGCTGGTTTTTTTTCTTCTTTGCTACCCACTATATTTGGTTCTCCTATCTAGAGGTGGAGACTTATTTTTTGGTTTTGTTAGGAGGCTTTATTTCCTCTTGTTGGCTCTCTCTTTTGTAGCTCCTATTGAGGTGGAGTGTGCTAATTTGGAGCTAGAGCTTGGGTTTTTTGGTTAGGTGGGACAATTTTTCGGTGATTTAAGATGTTGGCTTACATAGTTAGTTTTCCTCTATTTTTGTAGGGTATTTTCTTGTGTTGCTTTACTTTTCTACTATTTCCTCTCTTTATTTGTAGTTGGTCTCTATTTTTTAGTTTCATGCTCTGGCCAAAAGCATGGCTTGTTTGATGTTCTTCCAAGCTCATTATTGGTGAGTCTCACTCTTCTTTTTTAGTTGTCTCATTTTTTGTGAGTCGCTTTTATGCTGCCTCTATGGCTGCTTTGTAATGGGTATTGACCAGGTTCCAATCTTAATCTAATCAAAACAAAGAAAACAGAGTCAAGCAAAAAGAAAGTAGGACTATCCATTGGAGTGAATTAGACTAATATGCCACATATTATATCCCTCCCCATAATAATGACCAAGAGTTGTAGACTCAACCTCCTACCAAGTTGATTGACTATTTTAATTTCAAGGTATAATGCAAACATGGAGAAAGCATCTATAATTTTAGGATAGGTGAAATTTAACGCAAAACCAAAATAATTTCTCACATATTGATATAGAGCTAAGTATCCAAACCTCCTTTGCAATTAATTTAACAGTTTAACATTTAATATTTTAAATATCTCTGATTTGTCATTATCATTTATTAACATAGGTAAATTTATACCTTTTGCAATGATGCAAATATGACCTCTTAACTTGGCCCTTATTTAGTGTTGTAATATGCCTAGCATATTCACATTAGCTCCTGGGCCCTTGTGAACTAAGTAGATTTAAATGGTACCTTGCTTAAGTGTTGTGAAGGGTTGTAACCAACATCCACACTTTTCTAAGGTCTTGTTAATGAATTACACCTAAATAACCTCTTTTTATCATTAATCTTGCCTTATTTAAAAGTGTTATAAATTTTTGTAACACAATTTCACACTTTTCCAAGTGTATCATCAATAATTGGGCTTTATTACATGTGGTCACCAAAAAAATAACCCTCCTACTTTTTTTGATTCGTTTAGGCCCTCCTTGTGATTTTGGCTTAATATTGCCTTTATTTAGTGTTGTAATGTGGGTACCACAATTCACATTAGGTCTTGGGACCTTGTGAACTAATGAAATTTTAATGGTGCCTTGCAAAAGTGTTGTGAAGTGTTGTAACACACTTGTAAAATTTTCTAGGGTTTTATCAAATAACTAATCATAATCAACACAATTCTTTCCTTATTTGGAGTGTTGTAAAGTTTTGTAACACACTTTCACATTCATCTAGGTATATAATTAAAAAATTGGGCTTTCTTATGCTTTAATTGGCCCCATTTCGCATCCACGGGTCTTATTTATGTTTATTTTTTAGGACAATCCTGACAAAAGGCATTAAAAACATCAAAATCCTAAAAACCCACATCAAATTCTTAAGGTGGGACTCATTCTCCATTATGGGTGAATGAGTCCCCTTTAACTAAAAATTGAAATTTTATTTAAATTTATGGTGGGTTTTTATTCTACAAGATCTGAGGTTGGCCTGTAGTGTTGTAATTTTGGAATTATTGCATAATTGAGTATAAATACAAGGTTCTTTCTCTCATTTTCATACCTAGCATTCAATTATTTATGCATATAGCAAGTTTGAGTTCACAAGGGCCTTTGAGCATTCACAAGAGCATTAAAGGAATTTCAAGGGAAGATTATCAAGCATTTGAGAGCATCTACATGTGTCAATCATCATTTCATTCTTTATTTTTTTTATTATGCTAAAATTTGTGATGTAGAGTTCATGATCTAAGTAAGTGTTTCAAACAAGATCTATCAACATCAAGCTAGAGTTAAGAACCACATCCATTGCAATCATTTCAAGCATAATTGCAACATTTAATTACTAGAGGTTGGTGAGTTACAACATCATTATTTGTTAATTCATCATTCTACTTTCATATTGCCTTTCATTTCAAGGTTTAATTACCAACAAGGGGTTTGACCAAGGAAAACCCCTATTCACTAACCCCACAACATTTTTCCCTCTTCTTGTGTGTGATTTGTAGTGATAGGTTGTATATTTACCAAGAAGCAAAGTTGGAGAAAAGTTGTCAAGTTACTAAAGTTCTCATCCAACCTAGGAGAAGCTTGGGGAAGGTCTACAAGTGGAATTTTGTAGATTTAGACCTAAAAATTAGTCAAACAGAGCAAAGTAGATAGAGAGGCACAAAATTCAGTTTGAAATTTACAAAAATGTGGAAGTGGACTGATTTGCCACTATTGGCGAATGAGTCCCAATGTATAGGCTTGATCAGGATTTTTGAAGATTTGGACACCCTTTTGGCTGAAACCTATTCTGGAGCATTTTTCTTGAAATTGGAATGATTCACCTAGATTAGTGTATGAGTCCCTATCAGCATTAACAACAGATTTTTTAGGATTCTAGACCTCCATCCTACCTCCTTCAGTTTCCCAGGTGCACATTTCTAGTTTCATAGTTTTATGTTGCATTTTGTTTACTTTCTTAGGTCATTTAGCATTTGTTTTCATATCACATATTTTTTTCCAATTCATTTTCTTTTCCAAATTTACACTTGGTGGTGAACCCCTTTCCTAATTTCAAACCCTATCCTAGGATACCTTATTATTAGATCTTTTCCATTCTTTATTGGGTAAATATCTCCAAGGTTTCCTTGAGTATCAAAAGTGTGAAATTAGATCTCTCTCTTTGTACCTCATTTTGTCAAGGTGTAGAAGCATCCAACATTTCCATTGTTCACATTTTGGTGAGCCTAACTTTAGAACATCATAATTCTGATTTGGAGTGCATTTACATCCTAGATTTAGCTTGCATTAACATTCCATTTCATTTTCCATTGGTTAAATTGCATTCTAGGGTTTCAAAATTTGCATAAGTGAAAAGCTCATTTAGCTTGCCTTTTTTTCATTTGAATTCATTGAAAATTATTAAAATTCTACATTTACATCTCAAATTTGCATCAAAAAGCATAAAAATTATAAGATTCAATTCAAAAAATTTGAAAATTTCCAAAAAAATTAGTACCTAGACTCATTTGCCACTTGGTGTGAATCGATCTATTTGTGATCCAGGTGGATCCAAAAGACCTCAAAATTTCATAGTCTCAGAATCTCACAAAAACAACACCGATGCATAGAGTTCGTCGACATGATCTTGATGCAACTTGAACGAGCTCAAAAGGAGTCTATATGCAGAAGTTATGCTTGGTCAAAGGTTTGGTCAAACAAGTGAATCAGGTGTCCAAAAAGGTGAAAATTTGATTGTCTCAAATCCAAGTAAAATTTACACCAAGTCGTAGTGCTCGTTGTGCTGATTCCAGAACTATCTTCGGTTTCAAAAACGGAGTCCGTATGAGCAAAATAGAACCAGTCAAAGTTTTAGTTAAAAATGATGATGTCAGCATGTGACATGGCAGTTGACTAGATGGTGACGTGGGAATTACAGGTGATGTGGAAAAAATCTCACAAAAATTCACGTACCATGTTTTATTTTTGAAAATAAAGTGTGGAGGCTTATTTTATCTCACAAAAATCCATCGGATTTTGTGGGATCCCAAGAGGATTTGGTGGGATCGGATTTTGTGGGATTAAAACAAAATCTCATAAAAATAAAAGAAACTAATGAATAAAAACAAATACCAAACCAATATAGCCCGTAAATGGAGAAATGGCATGGGCATCATAAACAAATTAAAAATGGATTTTAAGAGGGTTGTTATTATTTGTTGTAAACAAGGGGTATTTGTTAGTAATTTGTTGTTTTATTGATTATGGTGGTTTTGGCCACAATAGCCAAATTTATGTATAAAAGGAGGTGTAGGTGATTGATTTTTCAATTCAAGTTTTTTTGAGAGAATTTTTGTGCTTTTGTAAGAAAATTTTGGAGAGTGTTTGGAGGAGAATTTACAAGGTGTTTTTTATACACCAAAAATTGTAAAGTGTGAGTGAGATTGTGAGGAGATTATTGGAAGCTTGGAGAATTGTAAGAAGGCATTTTCAGGTGCTTGGCAATCTTAATAAAGCGGTCCAACATTGAGAAGCGGACCCAAAGACGTAGCTCAAATTGAGCGAACTCCGTTATCAAGTGTGGTCTCTCTAATTCTTCTTTGTCTCATTACTTCTTTCTGTGTTTTGATTCCTTTAAGTTTCTCAGTTTATGTTCTTGAATTTGGTTGAAGTTAAGTGTTCTTTCTTGTAATAATTTCAACGGTTTAGACACAATCACGCATTACTACTGTGATCAGGGATTAAATCTGTATTGGATTAAGTTTTCAAATAACTTTAACGTCCTAGTTTACAGATCAAGTTGGTATCAGAGCCTGTTTTGCAGGATAATTGCAGGTGGTGAATGTTAACCAGGTTGAAATTGAAGCAAGGAGAAGGTGCACTTACAGAATTCAACCCAGAGATTGGGAAATGGACTTTTCCACAATTAGAGATGGCAGGTGAACAAAGTTCTATAGAGTTTGATGAGAAAGATTTCCAAAAAGCTTTTCTTGAAATGAAAGCTATGGTGGAAGTTCTTTTCTAGGAAAGGCAAGAGCGTCAGAGGAAAAAGGAACGCAAGAATAGAAAGAAGGAGGAAAATGAATCTACTTCTAAAGAGGAGAAAGGTAAAGGAGTAGGAGGTGGTGGTGACCCTCCTGAACCTCCATCCCCATCCTTTTCATCTTCTTCTTCATCTAACTCTTCTAAAAAGAAACAAGTTGTGCAAACACCTTTGTTAAAACTAGATGTTAAATTTGAGTTGCCTATGTATAATGGTGAATTGGATGCAAAAAATTTGGATAACTGGCTTAAGCAGATCGAAGTGTATTGCAGGGTTCAACAGATCTTGGATGAATCCTCCAAAATCCAGCTAGCTACTCTTCGAATGGGAGGCACTGGACTGGTTTGGTGGGAGAGTAAGATTCAAGATGATCTTGCTAAGCACAGTAAAATCATTTCATCTTGGTATGAGTTTACTTCTGCTTTAAAGAAATAGTTTTATCCTTTGGGTCATATGCAACAAGCTGTTATGGATTGGCAAAACATAAGATAGGGTAAAGGACAAACAGTTCAAGAGTATACACAGGTGTTTAGGAAGAAAGCACTTACTCTTGGCATTCCTCTTTATTCGCAAGAAACTTTATTAAAGTATATAGGTGGATTGCATTTGCATTTGAAACATATAATTCTTATGTTTAATCCAACTAATTTTGATGAAGTGTGTGTACAAGCAACCCATATTGAAGCAGGTGGAAGGAACATAAGTTTTAGTTCAAAGAAGGAATTTGTTCCTCCAACTGAAGGCAATAAAAAGGGAAAGGAGAAGAAAGTAGCCACCGTGAAGAAAGAGGAAGGTGAAAAGCCTACTTGTTCACATTGTCAGAAGAAAGGACACACAGATGCGAAGTGTTGGAAATTGCATCCAGAATCAAGGCCTAAGTGGTTTAAGGATCGTAAAGGTAAGCAAAAGGCTGCAACTGTCATTCAAGATCTTGGATCAGATTCTGATGATGAAACAAAGATATCAGTTGTAGGTTTGAAAGGTAAAACTTTTGCTGGTAATGATTCTGCCACTAACGTTTCTAAGAGTTGTGTTGTTCCTGAAGATAACAAAAGATGTGAATTGTTTCATATAAGGGTGATTTCTAAAAACACTAAAATTGATGCACTAATTGATAGTGGGTCTCAAGTTAATCTAATTTCAGAGGAAGTTGTTAAACAATTGGGATTGGAAACAAAGCCACATAAGAAACCTTATCCATTAGGTTGGGTGTGCAATGATAACAAACTGCAAGTAACTAAGCAATGCAATTTAAGATTTGCAATAACATCTAAGCTCATAGATGAGGTTGAATTTGATGTGGTTCCACTTGATATCTGTGGCATTGTGTTGGGTAGCCCATATTTATATGATAGGAAAGCAATCTTCTATAGGGAACATAATCAGTATCATTTATTTAAGGAAGGAATTGAATACATTGTGCATTCTCATCCAATTAAGTCTGATAAATCTTTTGTGACAATGGGACAATTGAAAAGGGTAGTTAATGCAAGCAATAATTTGGCACTTAAGTCTATACCACAAGAAGTGTCATTGCATAAAAAACTTATCTGATTCTAAGGTTGTTCCAGTTATGAAAGATAAACATGATGTTGGTACATTATTTTTCTCGTCTGCAAATTTGGTTCTGTTATTCAGCCTTCTACTTTTCAGCAGTGTTTGGTTGGTAGCAGCAACACTGAATGTGGATGTGTATATTGCTAATGTACTTAACAATATCAGTGCAGTCTTGATTGTTGTTGTGATGAGTCAGATGCATAGGTTTCAAGAAGGAAGGACAGTTGATACAGGGCAAGTGAGGCAAAAATGCCCTCACTTTAATTGCATGTAAAAATAGACCTTTTGGAGATCCAAAAGCTTCTCAATGGGGAGGAATGATCCAGGTGGATCCAAAAGACCTCAAAATTTCACAGTCTTGGAATCTCACAAAAACAACACCGATGCATAGAGTTCGTCGACGCGATCTTGATGCAACTTGAACGAGCTCAAAAGGAGTCTGTATGCAGAAGTTATGCTTGGTCAAAGGTTTAGTCAAACAAGCGAATTAGGTGTCCAAAAAGGTGAAAATTTGATTGTCTTAAATCTAAGTAAAATTTACACCAAGTCGTAGTGCTCGTTATGCTAATTCCAGAACTATCTTCGGTTTCAAAAACGGAGTCCGTATGAGCAAAATAGAACCAGTCAAAGTTTTAGTCAAAAATGATGATGTCAGCATGTGACATGGTAGTTGACTAGATGGTGACGTGGTAATTATAGGTGATGTGGCAAAAATCTCACAAAAATTCACGTACCATGTTTTATTTTCGAAAATAAAGTGTGGAGGCTTATTTTATCTCACAAAAATCCATCAGATTTTGTGGGATCCCAAGAGGATTTGGTGGGATCGGATTTTGTGGGATTAAAACAAAATCTCATAAAAATAAAGGAAACTAATGAATAAAAACAAATACCAAACCAATATAGCCCGTAAATGGAGAAATGGCATGGGCATCATAAACAAATTAAAAATGGATTTTAAGAGGGTTGTTATTATTTGTTGTAAACAAGGGGTATTTGTTAGTAATTTGTTGTTTTATTGATTATGGTGGTTTTGGCCACAATAGCCAAATTTATGTATAAAAGGAGGTGTAGGTGATTGATTTTTCAATTCAAGTTTTTTTGAGAGAATTTTTGTGCCTTTGTAAGAAAATTTTGGAGAGTGTTTGGAGGAGAATTTACAAGGTGTTTTTTATACACCAAAAATTGTAAAGTGTGAGTGAGATTGTGAGGAGATTATTGGAAGCTTGGAGAATTGTAAGAAGGCATTTTCAGGTGCTTGGCAATCTTAATAAAGCGGTCCAACATTGAGAAGTGGACCCGGAGACATAGCTCAAATTGAGTGAACTCCGTTATCAAGTGTGGTCTCTCTAATTCTTCTTTGTCTCATTATTTCTTTCTGTGTTTTGATTCCTTTAAGTTTCTCAGTTTATGTTCTTGAATTTGGTTGAAGTTAAGTGTTCTTTCTTGTAATAATTTCAATGGTTTAGACACAATCATGCATTACTGCTACGATCAGGGATTAAATCTGTATTGGATTAAGTTTTCAAATAACTTTAACGTCCTAGTTTATAGATCAATTTGCATATTTTGCACTGCATTTTTTGGCATTTAAACCTCATTTTATGAGTTTTTTTTTGTTGTTTCTGCATTTTTGTTTCACTTTATAGAATTTTAGTTATAAGCATTTCATTGTTCTTAGCTTACATTGCATTTTCACTTATCTCGCATTTACTAACCTTTGCATGAGTTTTTGGTGTACTATTTCTAATACCATAGTGAGAAGAAGTTTGAGACTCATGGCATCCCACAATAGAACACTCATTGTGGATCTTGGGTTATCTCAAGCTTCCACTCCTAGTATTGACACAAGTACAGTAGGCATGGATAACACCCTTAGCAACTCTTTTCCTTCAAGTAGCATGCAACTTGAACCAAAGAATGATAATATCTAGCAAGAGAAAATAATTCAAATTCATGAGGACTTAGTAAACCTACAACATCAAATAAGCCTTGAAAACATTTCAACTACTGCAACTCCTACCATAGAAAACATTCATCGCATGCTTGAAAGTGAAGATGGCCTTTACCTTGTGAAAAAAATAGTTGAGATATTTGGAAAACATATTCCTTCAACCCCTAATGCTCCTATACAAACAAACAATGACACAAGCCAAGGAGGGACTCAAATTCCTCCTCCCTCAATAATAGCCTCAATACCTACCTATACCACTCCTCAAGTCACAAAAAGAATGTAGAAATTTAGTAAGGTGATTCCTTCCTTGGGTATTTCTACTAGCTTCCCTAGTTCCTATGTGGCATCGCACGTTATATCTCCTACCACATGACCACCTATGATAATTTTTTTCACTTTTCCTACCAATACATACACTCCCTCACAAATTTCATTTCTATTTCATAACACAAGTAATGATCCTCTCATAACACATCTTTTCTAAAATATTTCATCCATGCAAAAAAAAATCTCCACTATTAACCAAAATCAAAATGGCCCAACCCACATATTAGGGAAAAAGTAGTCCATTGTCCTTAGAGATATTACAAACACCGATTCCACAAGATATAGAGATTCCTAGATTTGAGAAATGTGGAAAGAAGGGAGATCCTTCTAACCATGTTAATTCCTATACTACCTTATGTAGTGACTTTTTCCTTGATGATAAATTGTTGGAAAAACTTTTCCCTAGGTTCTTAAAAGACACCAGCTTGGAATAGTTTTCCTCCTTACCAAACAATTCAATTCATTCATTCAATGAATTTTTTGATGCATTTGTAAACTATTTCCAAGTGCATATAACTCCGAAGATGACCTTGGTCTATTTGATGAGATGCAATCCAAAAGAGGAAGAAAAGATAACTAATCTTATCTTACGTTATCAATCGCTTTAATCCCAAATCGATGTCAAGGTACCCAATCCACGCCTTCAAAAGATGTTCATAGAAAACTTGCAAACTAAGATTCAAGACAAATTACTATGATGAAATTCCAATCCTTCATGCACCTATGCAATGCCTTCCATGATTATCAAAATTCAGTTGGTAGTCGAGATACAAAGTCCACTTCTAGCCAACTCGAGAGATCTGAGCCCTCAAACCAAAAAAATTCCCAACCTTTTACAAAATAAAAATAAAGGGCTCCTTTAGTTCAATCCTCCTCAAAAAACAACTCAAAATGTCAATAATTAAATAGTAGTTGTCAAATCCATGGTAGCCTTTAGTTATGGAGATCGAAAAAGACAATTCACTCCCTTACCCGAAACCCTTCATAACACAATGTCTCAACTTTTACAACAACAAATGCTTACCTTTCCTCCCATCAAAACACCAGACCCTAATAAGCCTTTAGCTCTCAGCTTTAAATCAAATACTTATTGCCACTATCACCGACAAAATGGACATGACACATAACATTGTAAGCGTCTTAAACATCTTGTGCAAGACCTCATTGATTCTGACCGTCTATCCATTAGAGGTGTTAGCAATCAAGGAAATAAGTTTTTTTCCCCTCTAAACCAAAACTTGTAAATTTTCACAAATTTAATGCCCAAACATAATATTTTATTTGTCAAAGCTAGAAAAAATACAAAGAATGATGTGATGAATGTTGATACATATGATAAAAATAATGATCCTGTTCTAAATGCTCTCAATGTCAATCCTATGGATGAAATGGTCGAGGTGATAGACGTCATCCATCGTAAGGGACAAACTAATATTCCTCTTGACATTTCTTTCTCTTCTAAGGATATACTTAAACATTTACCCGATGGTCCTCTCTACATAGCCGGTCATATCTATGACAAGCCCACTAATGGGATACTAATAGATCCCACCTGTGGAGAGAATGTGATCACTGAGGAATTTTTACTCTTGCATGAACTCTATCAAGATGAATATGACAAACCAAAACCATGGATCAAGATTCATAATGGTTTTGCATGCCCTACAATAGGATTGATCACCTTACCATTGCAAATAGGACCCAAAATTGGATGTCACATTCTCCATCATTCCATAGTCAGACCAATTTCCTATGAAGCTAAGCCATCTGTGGCTTCACTCCATGAAATTCATCCCTTTGGTTGTGCATAAATGCTTAAAATTTCCCTTTGACAATGAATGTTGCAAGTATGAGCAAGTTTGGTGGTGTTGTCACTAATGTTTTCATTGATGTCAACACAATTCAATATGTTACAGATTGTGCATGTATAGTTGAGATGTTGTTGAGATTTTGTGAGTACATGGAGCTATCTTTATGATGTTGCAGAAGTGATGTAATGATTGGTTTCCAAGTGATTTTTAGAAAATTAATAAAGAGTGAAGTCAAAGTTATGTGTGTGTTTAGAATGTGCTTTGGTATGTGCTTCATGTTTCTTCTGCGTTGATGGCTATGTGCAGGAGCATGATGGGCCAAAAAGTGGCAATATGATTGGTATGTGGCTGACGACTTTATTTTACCCAAAATTGATGAAATGAAAATGGTTTTTAAAGGATATTCTTAGCTTTCCACCAATATAAATTATGATTTACTTTGAATTTAATAAATAATTATTATTCATTTTCTATTCAAATTATGACTAAAGTTCTGATTGATAGGCTGATTGAAAAACATCTATAGCTTTCAAACGGTATCACATTTTTTGAATCCAAAACATGCATCACATTCTATGCTTCTCATACTATAAGATTAAAAAAATAAAAATTGAATTTCATGAAGTTTTGACCAAGTTAAGGTGGTCAGACATACAAGTTTTTATATTTTTTAAAAGTTGTAATAAAAAATTCATAATTAATTATTTACTTGGAAAAAAATTACAAAAAAATATCCATCACATCGGGACATGAGTCCTCTACTTATATCTAAAATATTATAAAAAAATATTATCATTTTATTGTGGTTAGGGTGGTCAGACAAACACCTACTTCTCATTTTTCCCTGAAATTTAAGTACTACTGCATTGAAATTTCAAAATTTCACCAAATGGAAATTTTTTTAAATAAACCTAGTATTATAGAAACTACATTCAATTTTCTACAGATTATATTCTTACATATTTTTGAAATCATATAGATAACTTATTCATTTTTTTACGTCAAGTTGCGTAACTTTGATTTTTCTTAATTTTTTTCCACTTAAAGGTCTGTTTTTTCCATGATGATCCTGCATATACTCGAAACATTCATCTTTCTGCCATGTTGACCCACAAGTTTTTTCTTTGTTTTTTCTCTCTTTGTGTCATTCTTCCAGTTCTATGTGTATTTGGGGGATGATGACAGTTCCAAGCTCTCTAAAAACAATGTAGTGAAGAACATAATGACCCCAAATCCATAGATCCCTTATGTGTTTGGTGTTTTCATTTTGGTGGAAACCCCTCTTTTTCTTTTTATTTTACATGACGCAACTTTACTCGAAAACATATGACTTGGCATAGGGCTTTCCAAGCTGTCTCTCATGTCTTCTTTCTTGTTTTCCTTTTTCATTTACTACTTTAAAGTAATTTCTCACAACATGGTGTTCAACAATTCCTTTAAAGTGGGGGCATACATTGGCATTATTCTTTTTCATTTTCTTGGTTCTTAGTGTAACCCTCTTACTTCATATAATATGTTTTTTTCTTTGTGGATAACATTGGGTGTGATGTCCTTCATGAGCGTGATCTATCTTATCATATTACATTCCTCTTGGTGGCTTGATGTGACACATTGCATCCCTTAAGTTGTGAATTTTCTATTCTTTGATTGGTCCTCTCTTGGAGACATTAGGCAAAATGTTCCCTAGGTTAAAGACCTTGCAGGAACTAAGCAACACTCTTTTGAATATTTCCTATTTTTTCATTTTTCATTTTTTGTTAGATGGCCACCTTACATAGCAAAGCTTGCATGCATGTGGAGCCATTGTGTTTGTTCATGAGCTCCAAGCATACAAAGTTTTTCTTGTCTCATGAAGCTCGAAAATCATTTTTTTGGCACCTTATTAAAGTTATCAAGAGGTATAACTTTGGTATGGTTGAGCAGGAAGCCCAATCTAAGGAATGAATTTCCCAATAGCCACTTGCATGTGTGTGAGTTCTTACTAGCCATTAGTGTATGTTTCTCACCTTTTAGGCCTTCTCACCTAGCAAATAGCCAGGAGTTTCGTTGCCTTAGAGTGAGTATGCATTTTCCAGACAAACAACCTAGATTTGATCCACATCATGTTGGAAAAATAGTTGAAGCTTGATCCAATCTTTTAGTTTTACTTTTCTCTTCTTCATCATTGGCATTATATGCTTGTGATTTGTCATTTTTCTCTATGTCATTTTCACCTGTGTTCCTTTATGCTTGTGTTGGTGTGTCATGGGATATTGATCCTGGGGGCTTGATCACCCCTCTTGATTGTTGTTGTCCAATATTGCTAGCACCAGTACATTTGAACCCCTCTTGATGTACATTGGTCTACTTTAGTGTGAGTTTGAGGTAGGTTCATTCTCTCACTAAAGTGGAAGCTAAATGTGGTCATCGATAAAGTAACCCTTCTACTTTTTCTGACTTGTTTGTGCCCTCATGATTTTTGCTTAATGTTTCCTTGATTTTGTGTTCCAATTTGGATAACACATTAACATTAGATCTTCAGACCTTGTGAAATGATGGAATTTAAATGGTCCCTTGCAAAAGTGTTGTGAAGTGTCGTAACACACTTTCATACTTTTCTAGGGTTTTATCAAATAACTAAGCATAATCAACACAATTCTTGCCTTATTTGGAGTGTTGTAAAGTGTTGTAACACACTTTCACATTTTGCTAGGTTTATCATTAATAATTGGGCTTTCTTATACTTTAATTAGTCCCATTTTTCATCCATAGGCCTTATTTATGTGTATTTTTAAGGATAATCCTAACAAAAGGCATTAAAAAAATCAAAATTCCAAAAGCCCACCTCAAAATCCTAAGGTGGGACTCATTTTCCATTATGGGTGAATGAGTCCCTGAAATATTCCGAGCCAAATTTTTTCTTTAATTATCAGATTACAACATTACAATCAAGTACCCGTTAAGGTTAGGAGATAAACCCAAACGTACTGAAACAACTCTAACCAGTATGGCGCCGGTGACGGCGAGCATTGGTCAGAGGATCTAAACAAACTGCTTATGCTGTAACTCTAACCAGGATGGCACCGATGATGGCGAGCATTGGTCAGAGGGTCTTCTATTCTAAATGCAGGAAAGAACTCAACGTCAAGTATGTGCTACCCAATCCAATGCGGAGTGAGGGGCGACCATATGACGGAGTGATTACAGAAAGTAAAGCTTGAATTGAAATGCTGAAAGCTGAAAAGTACTCAACACCCAGAATGTGCTTGCTCACCCAGAATGGGAAGTAGCTACCATAGGGCGGAGATTTATCTATTACAAACTTCAAATGAAATTGAGAATTACAACCAGATTTGCACAGGAAAGAAAGACTGCCAGTACTACTGTCAGTTTTACAAATTAGAAGTATTCGCCTGCCAAACTCTTGTGAAATTACAGGATCAGTATTACCTCATTGAGAACCACTCGTATCTTGGATAGTGATATCAAAACCACAATGCTTTCAAGGATCAAATACTGATTTCTGTTTTCTGTTACAAATCTGCTCATTAAATGCATAAACAGCAGTCTAATGAATGACTTAAATGCTCATATCTTCCACGTATGACCTCCGATTGACTAGAGATTAAATGCACTAAGCCTTAACCAAGTAGACGCCTAAGATGAGACCCTGAAAACAGATCTAAAACCCACACATGAATCATGCACGAATCCCAATGCCATTAAATGGTACGGCCCAGCTGAAGAATTCGACTTGGCATTAAAAATTCAATACACAACATTAAAATCTATAAATTGGAGAAAATGAACGCTCCTTACAAACTTAAAGATTGATGCAATACCCAGAACTAGCATTTTTGTATTTTTTGAGATATGAGTAAAAACATGGATCTGCTGTATCAAATCAGCAACTCCAGAAAAGTTATGAAATGCAAAAACTGAACTTCAAAGCAATAACTCTACAACAATGCAAAACTTACTATAAAACCACTCAAAAATCGAACCTCTCCACTAGGTGCTGTCTCTCAAGCACGAAGTCGAGCCCAGACTAGGAGGCATTCATTCCTCGAAGAATTCCCGCAACCATTTCGGCAGCATAACATTAGCATAGACCAAAGATGATGAAATGATGCTCAACTCCTTCCTTTTATAATTTTCCAGTTGACCTCTCAAACCCTAAAATCCGCTTTTAGGTCAAAATCCACTCTCCTCAAGGATGGGCGCACTTTCTCTTCAAGTCTTAAGAAATGATATTTTAAATGAATATCAACTTTGATAATTATGCCCCTCATAACATTGCTTTGACTTTGGGAAATATTAAAATAATCTTTTAATGAGGGCGCCACCCTCAAAGACCCCCTTTTTTAAAACAACATTAAGTCATTAATCTAGGCCCATGGTCAACGTTAAAATATAATATTTAAAACGTGACTTTTTAATTAAATGACTTAACTTATCCCTCTGGATGTGCCCTGAAGCCAATACTGCGCCAAACATCTGACCAAACTGAAGCAGGAAGTCAACCGAGCTGAACTCATTTGGAAAGCTGCCAAAAATAGAATTTACTAAAAATAGTAAATTCCAAAAAGTACTCTGAATGCCGAGATGAACATACCCCTGCGAAGCTCTCTGAAAACCCAGAAAGAATCCGCCATTGAATCCATCATCTCTGAGCAAAGACCTCCTCAAATTTAGGAAACCCTAATTTATCTTCCGTCTAGCCTTCGGGTTCCCAAGGAACGGGCCAACGGTCACTGGAAAGATCAGGTTTGAGAAGGGGACATTACAATCCGCCCTTCCCAAAATTGCTTGTCCTCAAGCAATACCACCACAACTCCAGAAATTTGAAAACTAATCCATACGCAACAAGTATGATCCCTGGTTCCCAAATGCGTCTCAGGAAAAACCCACCATGCCGATGCTGCACCACTCTGATCACATCAATGAAAATGTCATGCCAATGCTGCACTGACTCCCCTTGTAACTCCAAGGTGTTACCATCTATGATACTCAAACTGGAAGATCTTAAAGGAGGGAAATCAAAATCATGCAACATCTCATGCCCACGATGCCCCGAATTAACAGTATCAACCATACTACTGTCAATCAGAATTCTAAGCAATATGAAGGATAGTCTACTCAAATCAAACTTGAATTCTTCAGCATACCTCCACATGATAACAAACGGAACCATGACTGCAAATGTGTCATCTTCAAATCTTTTTGCAAAGAGGAAGGCAATCCTTTGCAAAAGCTCAACAAATTCAAACTCAGGACTCCCCATGAATTCCCTATGCCTCAACTGAATTATCATGGCACAACTATGAAGTCTGAAGAATTTTTTCACAACCCCAACCCCAAGAGTCTCAAAATATAGATTCAACGTATGGGGTAGCTCATTGTCATGAACCAATAATGAAAATAAACCATCAGAATTTGCATTACAAACCTCCAAAGTGGCTGAAAAACACGCTAAAGCCATCTCCATCAGAAAACTACCACTTCTTTGATCAGGAGTGAGGTACCAACTCTCCTGAATGAAAGTAACTCCATAAGTAAGGTGGCTGGTCTGCCTCCAACCAGCAAACTCGTGTCTCAAAATCTGCCCTTGTCTGAGCTGAAAGTCACTTCCAAGAACTACCGATCGTTGATCTTTCCAACCCAAATTCAAAATTTCTCTCCAATCCATTTGTTGATGAACAAACGGAACCATCAAGTAGCTGGAAATGAAGGGAACAACATCAACAAGTCTGGAAGTTTGTTCCTTATCCCTCCAAGAGTCTTTTCCATAAGTAATAAACTCTGACAACCCAAGTTGAGAATCCCAAACATGGATACTCAACTGGAAGTGATTTTCAACACACTGCAAAGAAATCTCTACACATTCCAAAGTGCTAGTGAAAACCAAGTGCCTTCTCACGAAACTGATGCCCCTTCTAGTAAATCCTTGAAGCTTAACCATGAAAGCTTCCACATTAAGGGAGTATGAAACATAGAGTGGCTTCAATTTCCGCTCCCAAAACTGATCAATATGATTCCAAACATCATTCCACCCAAGGGATGGATTGTCAAGAGTGCAACTACCAAAGTCTAGTTCACCTTTTCCCCATTCCTCCTGAGTAGTAGGTCTGAAATCTTCACTCGTTGCTGCTGTGATGAAGTTACCAACAGCTACCAAGACTTGTCTCTTCAACACCTTGATGTCATAGATGTTGAAATTACCTTGCTTCGTCACCTCCCATGTAGAACCTTCATCCTCAGAGCCACTTATGCATCCATTACTACTCAACATACGTGGCACATCCTCATGGAGTGATATCGAAGCAACCAAGCACTGGAAACCAAAATCAGTTTCATTCTCCATTTCATCCTCTACTTCATAGAGAGGATTATCATAACCTTTCTCATCACCTTCTTGAAAAAGAGGATTGTCATAAACTTGAAAGTCATTCCTTTCATCTTGCTGCTCCAAATCTGCACATGCAACCTTTGATTTTCTTGTGAAACCTTCAAGATCAAACTCCTCTCGAAGACTATCAACCTCATCAACTACTTGCTTGATTTCTCCAGCTCTTCGTGCATCCTCTTGCTCCTTGAAAAGTTTGAAATCTGCAAACTGGTCTTCAACCTTTCTTAGAGCCAACTGAGTTTCTTTCAACTCGTCCTCTGTTGATTTAAGCTCCAAGGTGAGCTCTTCAACCATACTCTCCCTTTCTTCGAAAACAATGAAGGCCTTCTTTGCAGATTCAACGGCATGATCTTGATCTTCAATCAAGTGTATGTATGCTGATTTCAATGACTCCAAAGAGCCTCTGATAAGTTGCAAGTTAGGAAGAGCAACTTCATCCTTAACTCCACTTCGTCTCTCTTCAGACTGAGCCTTCCAATAGAGATCATCAACCAAATTGTGTGTGCGATCAAATAGGGATAGCGTTTGTACTTCTCTTCCAAAAGATACCTTGCATTGATCTTCCCACTCATGAACATGCAAAGACGGTGAACTGCTGATAGGCTGCAACTGAAAATCAGAACTTCGTTCCTTGCCTTTGCTGCCCTCTTTGCTACTCCAACATTCTTGTACTTCACCACCAACTAGCAGAGAATGCTCATCATCATAAAAAGCATCATACTCCACAAATTCTTCAACCCATTGCTTGCGACCAGCTTCGTGTATTGATAAATCTGATTTGTGTTTAATAACACTTTCAAACTCTCCATCTTCAAGGGCCATATGGACTTCTAGCTCTTCTTCTTCATTCCGGCCTCCTTGATCAAACATTAGACCAGTATCCAACCTGCTCAAGGAATCATGTTTGTCCGCTGTTCGGAAAGTTTCTGTAACCACAAATTCCTCTTTAGTGGCTGCAACCACTCCAAAGAGATCATTATGGAATTTTGTGGAACAATCTTCTTCTTCAAAGACAACTTCTCCTCCAAGGGCCACCTCATAGTCTACTGTGCAACCTGGTTCTTGTTCTTCATCAGGATCAAAGGGAAACTTATCCCACACAGGTTCTTTAACATAACTTGATGCCATCACACCCGGATCCCAAATGCTAGTGAGCTGATTAAGATGATCAACTGGAAAAAACTTATCATGCTCCCCTTGTAGTGATGACTCTTTGAATAAGTCAAGTCCTAATTCACTTAAGCTGAAATCATCAAAAAAGTTTTTCTCCAATGGCTCAGTTTGCTGATCAATCCCATGACCAACAATGTCACCCCCGAAATGAAGTGAAGAATCTTCAATGTTTGGTGTTTGAAAAACTTCATCTTCATTATCTTCTATGGAACCCTCATGAGAGATTATGTTGCTGATTTCCTTATGTGGAACTTCTCGGGAAGTTGAGACAGCAACAAGAGCCAATCTATCCCTCACTAAATCTTCAACAAGAGGAGGTACAAACACATCGAAATCATTACCAACATCACCACTTTGGTAACGGTCATAAGCTGATTCAAAGACACCAATAGTATTTCCTTCAACTTGCTCTTCTTCACTTGCTATCACATGCAAGTCAAAGGGCGTATTATGAGGCTCTTCCACACACTCTTCAACTGTCACGTTTTCTCCTTCGAGCTCACGATCATTTTGATGTGATATGTGCACCTTGTTTGTGCCATCTTCAATGCTAGATGACTGATTTTTCTCTTCAACTTGCATATTTGTCGGCTGCAATCCACAAATAGGCACTTCATCTCCTTCCTTCTTTGATTCTTCGAACATAGCTTGTTCTGCTTCCCTTTTTATCCTTTTCCTAATGTGGTCCACCATCTTCCACTTTTCGGGCTCCACTGACGCCACACACTTCAAATGGGAATCAAATGAAACATTGTACCTATAATCATCTGGCATGGTTTGATATTGCTCACGGAGTTTGACAGCCTCATCTTCACATTGTCTTTTAAACTGTCTGGCATATTCAATGAAGTCCCTTACGACATCACTAACCTTTCCTTCCTCCGATGCCATAGTTGAATCTGACTTCTCACGACCCATAGGCCTTCGAAAATGCAACATCTTTGAAACTTCTGAAAACTAATACTGAACTCAGCTCTGACCTCTAATGTAGAATCTGTTTTCTCTGTCAAGTGAACTCTGATGGGCACAGGATGGCAGGATCTTGGCTCTGATACCACTGAAATATTCCGAGCCAAATTTTTTCTTTAATTATCATATTACAACATTACAATCAAGTACCCGTTAAGGTTAGGAGATAAACCCAAACGTACTGAAACAACTCTAACCAGTATGGCGCCGGTGACGGCGAGCATTGGTCAGAGGATCTAAACAAACTGCTTATGCTGTAACTCTAACCAGGATGGCGCCGATGATGGCGAGCATTGGTCAGAGGGTCTTCTATTCTAAATGCAGGAAAGAACTCAACGTCAAGTATGTGCTACCCAATCCAATGCGGAGTGAGGGGCGACCATATGATGGAGTGATTACAGAAAGTAAAACTTGAATTGAAATGCTGAAAGCTGAAAAGTACTCAACACCCAGAATGTGCTTGCTCACCCAGAATGGGAAGTAGCTACCATAGGGTGGAGATTTATCTATTACAAACTTCAAATGAAATTGAGAATTACAACCAGATTTGCACAGGAAAGAAAGACTGCCAGTACTACTGTCAGTTTTACAAATTAGAAGTATTCGCCTGCCAAACTCTTGTGAAATTACAGGATCAGTATTACCTCATTGAGAACCACTCGTATCTTGGATAGTGATATCAAAACCACAATGCTTTCAAGGATCAAATACTGATTTCTGTTTTCTGTTACAAATCTGCTCATTAAATGCATAAACAGCAGTCTAATGAATGACTTAAATGCTCATATCTTCCACGTATGACCTCCGATTGACTAGAGATTAAATGCACTAAGCCTTAACCAAGTAGACGCCTAAGATGAGACCCTGAAAACAGATCTAAAACCCACACATGAATCATGCACGAATCCCAATGCCATTAAATGGTACGGCCCAGCTGAAGAATTCGACTTGGCATTAAAAATTCAATACACAACATTAAAATCTATAAATTGGAGAAAATGAACGCTCCTTACAAACTTAAAGATTGATGCAATACCCAGAACTAGCATTTTTGTATTTTTTGAGATATGAGTAAAAACATGGATCTGCTGTATCAAATCAGCAACTCCAGAAAAGTTATGAAATGCAAAAAACTGAACTTCAAAGCAATAACTCTACAACAATGCAAAACTTACTATAAAACCACTCAAAAATCGAACCTCTCCACTAGGTGCTGTCTCTCAAGCACGAAGTCGAGCCCAGACTAGGAGGCATTCATTCCTCGAAGAATTCCCGCAACCATTTCGGCAGCATAACATTAGCATAGACCAAAGATGATGAAATGATGCTCAACTCCTTCCTTTTATAATTTTCCAGTTGACCTCTCAAACCCTAAAATCCGCTTTTAGGTCAAAATCCACTCTCCTCAAGGATGGGCGCACTTTCTCTTCAAGTCTTAAGAAATGATATTTTAAATGAATATCAACTTTGATAATTACGCCCCTCATAACATTGCTTTGACTTTGGGAAATATTAAAATAATCTTTTAATGAGGGCGCCACCCTCAAAGACCCCCTTTTTTAAAACAACATTAAGTCATTAATCTAGGCCCATGGTCAACGTTAAAATATAATATTTAAAACGTGACTTTTTAATTAAATGACTTAACTTATCCCTCCGGATGTGCCCTGAAGCCAATACTGCGCCAAACATCTGACCAAACTGAAGCAGGAAGTCAACCGAGCTGAACTCATTTGGAAAGCTGCCAAAAATAGAATTTACTAAAAATAGTAAATTCCAAAAAGTACTCTGAATGCCGAGATGAACATACCCCTGCGAAGCTCTCTGAAAACCCAGAAATAATCTGCCATTGAAACCCTCATCTTTGAGCAAAGACCTCCTCAAATTTAGGAAACCCTAATTTATCTTCCGTCTAGCCTTCGGGTTCCCAAGGAACGGGCCAACGGTCACTGGAAAGATCAGGTTTGAGAAGGGGACATTACAGTCCCATTTAACTCAAAATTCAAATTTTATTTAAATTTTTGGCAGTTTTTCACTCTCCAAGATCTGAGGTCAGCCTATAGTGTTGTAATTTTTGGAATTATTGCATAATTGATTATAAATACAAGGTTCTTTCTCTCATTTTCATACCTAGCATTCAAGTATTCATGCATATACCAAGTTTGAGTTCACAAGATCATTCAAGGAATTTCAAGGGAAGATTATCAAGCATTTGAGAGCATCTTCAAGCATCAATCATAACTGGATTATTTATGTTTGTTATTGTACTAACATTTTTGATGTAGAGCTCATGATCCAAGCAAGTGTTTCAAGCAAGATCTATCAAGATCAAGCTAAATTCAAGAACCACATCCATCGCAGCCATTTCAAGCATAATTGTAGCATTTAATTATTAGAGGTTGGTGAGTTGCAAGATCATTATTTGTTCATTCATCAGTATCCTTTCGTATTGGCTTTCATTTCGAGGTTTAATTACCAACAAGGGGTTTGACCGAGGAAAATCCCTATTCACTAACCCCACAATATTTTTCCCTCTTCTTTTGTGTGATTTACAGGGCTAGGTTGTAGATTTATCAAGAAGCAAAGTTGGAGAAAAGTTGTCAAGTTGCTAAAGTTCTCATCCAACCTAGGAGAAGCTTGGACAAGGCCTATAGGTGGAATTTTGCATATTCAGTGTAATACCCCTCCGTTTTGGTCATTCTTGAAATTTAGGAAGTTGGTTGTTTGGTGGCCATGTCATTTTCGCTTGTTATGTGTGGTTGGTGATTTGCTAGGTCATGAGGATTTTGGGATTGCATTATTTAATTTGATTTTTTATGTTAGACAATATCACTAATATTATGGCTAGATGTAATTTATCAAATTAATCTAATTTTTAAGGTCACTTGATTTGGTTTGGGATCAAATAAAGAGCTAGATTTAATAATAAATGTTAATTGTATTATCATTGAAAATGTCTTATTTTAAGATGAAAGAAATTGTAAGTAAATGAATTTAATAAAAATAATTATTGTCTAATGAGTAAATTTAATTAAGAAATTTAAAATTGAGAAAATATTAATGTAGATAAAAATTTGAACTCAAGTTTGAATAAGGATTAAAGCAAGGAAATCAGTTCAAAAATAGGAAGAGAATCGTTTATTGCTAAATAAATAAATAATAATAAAGCATCGTGTTAAGATTTTTTGGGGAAGAGTAAATGAAAAGCTGGAAAAGTTGGTATACGTTTTATCTTCCTCTGTCTCACCACCTCCCAGGCAGAGATTTCAATTATTGAAACTCATAAATTATAATTGAAGAGACATCTTGAGGGGGCTGCAGGGTTTCAAGATCAAAAATGTTGGGTTTTCTTGGTTATTTCCCCAACTCAGCCTGTGAAGCCCATGGAATGAATTGCCAGTTGCTGCACTTGAAAATAAATATTGTCAATGTATGAGAGCTTACCTTAGATCGTGGTGAAGCCTGACTTCCAAACTTCAAATTTGAGCGCGTCTCTGGAAGCTCGCCACCAAACTGAGATGCGTCTAGTTCAAAAAAAAAAAAAGAAGGAAAAGTGGTACATTATTTATCCTACTCTTAAGGCACGTATTTGCACCTCACCTTTCTCCTTCTCTTCCATTTTTTTTGGATAATGTGTGAGATTTGATAATAATGCAAGTAGATGGTGATATTTCCAAATTCCTGTATTCACTTTCTAAAATACTTGGCAACCTGCCTTAGTTACAAAATTTGGAGTTGAGGAGTTGTACAGAATTAAATAGTCTCCCTGAAACCATTGGCAACCCATCATAGCCACAACTTTTAGACTTGTAAAGGTGTAGTAAATTAAATAATCTCTCTGATTTCATTGTCAACCTATCTCAGTCGTGGCACCTGAACATAATAGGAAAGTTTTAAAGGTTTAAATATACTCTTGATTTCATCATCAACCTGTCACAGCGACACACTTGAGCATGGTAGGGTGCATAGATTTAAATAAAATCTTTGATTCTGTTTGCAACTAGTCTCAGCCGTAGCACTTAATATTTTGGATCGATAGCCATGGCCTCTCTATGGTTTACATTCCTTATATCGTATTTAAGTCCCTGTAAGCTTTGTAATGAAGTTTCACTCATTTATTCTCTATATCTCATGGGTTGATAGACTTGTTAATCTGCATGCTAACTTGGCGAATGTGCATCTGACATAAGCTTGTACCTGTGTTTCACTTGAAGCCGATCCGTTTTTATCTAAATATAGATATATACTTGGAAATTCTTTTAGGGTAAAACTAAATCTTGAATTTGGAGATACCCTGTTTCATTCGCTTTTGGACTCTGTATCTCTCATTACTTAGTTCTTGCTGCATGTGTGTGTATACCGTCATTCATTTTGAAATAGCATACTATTCACTGCATGTCTGGCTTACACTTATACTCTCCCTAGCGTCGATTCAAAGAGCATACCGTCCTTATTTCACATGGTAGGTATGATGTCATCTTGATAGATTTATCATTTATGGCCTTCCTTGCCCTTTTAGGGGAGTATCTTTGTCATTCGATGACTGTGTTAGCATCTTGGGGACCATTAGTAATAGAATGATGTAACTCGAATACTATAAATTGTTCTATTGCATGTTGACATTCAGTTATTAACCCATCTGTAACAATATATATATATATATATATATATTTATCTATCTATCTATCTGTCTATCTATGTGTGGACTTTTATATGGTTAAAATCTGTATTTTGCATTTAGAAAACAAATCCTTATATTGATAATAAGTAAATATGTGAATAGATAAATAAATAAAGATGTATATTTATGCGTGATTTATATATCTAAATGTAATTTTGTATATAAATATTATGATTTCAAGAAAGAAGACCTTTGTCTTGTATTTAATAGAAAATATAGTTAGAGAATTTGAAAATAATAAATAAATAAAATGAGGAGTAGTTTCATTGATTTAGATTAGTAAAGGGAATGCGGAAACAATGTATTTTGTGGTTGAATATTTGGAAAATGTAAGTTCCAATTGATAGAATAGAATTGTTGACCGAGTTCCTTTTTAGTGTCTTAAGAAATGATAATACTAGTAATAAGATATTGGTTAATTTATTTGTTGAATAGGTAATTGTTGCTAACAAGTTATGGGATGTTAAATTAGATGGTTATGGAAAATAATGAAATTAGAAATATTAAGTTATTAGAAGAATCAAGTTGCTTGAAGCAGAGATAAGGTATATTGTCTTATTGTTAAAATGGAAGGCTTTACTAAGTAAAGAAAATATAATACCTTTATGTGAGTTGTTTATGCTCTTGTTTATTTAATGGATTTCTCTTAAAAAAAATTCTTAGTAGATAGATGTAGGATTCTTTTATACTTATGTCTATGTCCTTGAATTCATTATGCGAATTGAGCATTTTCGATAAGATCATTGTAATGTTATACTATAGATGAAAATTTAATACTTGGGTTCTATTTTGAATTAAGTTGTTGACACACTGTAAGTTTGTCAAATATATTGTGATTGGGTGTCATGAGAGGTTTGAGGGAATATGGTTTTTTTTTTACTTGCAAGAATTGGTATGGGGGTCTTATTAATTGAATTTGTGGTGGAGTATTTTGGATACTAATGCAATGCTTGTTTGTGATAAGTTTATGCTTCTTATTGAATGCAGTCTTCCCACTTGTATTATTTTGGTGAACATTAAATTATATTATTGTCATGTGTGTCGATTTTGTCAAAGGTCATTTGTTTACCAACTGTACGGGTATCTTGTGAGGAGGAAATTGAGGTCTCCCTTGGATGCCTTGTTGAAGGATTGTTTCTGGATGGTTCCGTGTCGGTGTGAATGCTTTTGGAGACTAATTTTGATTTATGAAATCCTTTGTCATTTAATTTGTGTTGCAATGTAATTGGGAACTCGTGTTTTGTTTATGAGTTGTGGATAGTTGATCTTCTTGAATTTCTGATTTATTTCATATCGAAGTTGGTTATGTGGTTTGGATGGAGTTGTTGATCTTATTTTAATGTTTTCACTCATTATATTTGAATTGAAAATAGTTCTTGTGGCCTTGCATTTATTGTTGTCAGTTCTTCATGGGGAAACCCCAGTGTAAGCCTTTGAGATTCTTCCAGTGGCTTGATTATATTGTTGGTTAATGTTCCTCATTTTATGTGCTCTTGACATGGCAAGATATTGGTATCTTTATTTTGAAAGGGTTGTATGAAACTTTGTGAGACTCTGATTTTGTACTTGTTAGCGAGATGGGTAATGCCTTGCACGCTTTTATGTTGTGATTCTTTGTTCAAATTATGATGGTACAACCCTTGGTTGTTTTTGGTTCTGGTTGGGTCTCTAGGGAGAGTGGCTCCTCGTGGGGGCCGACACCCATGTTGTAACCCCCCGTCATACGAACCCCAAAGGACAATTAAACAATAATTACAACACAATTTTTTTTTTTTAAAGTTTAACATAACATACATGGAATACACATTAAGTCATGACATGAATTTCATTTAAGTAGATTCATTAGCACATACATCCCTTGGGGTACACGAGGAGTCATTACGCAACTTAGATCCACACAACGACAATAATAAAAACCAAAGATATAAAAATTAACAAATATAACACGTACATGATAAAGCATTGATAAGAAACCATCTATGTACATAAATACAACATATGCATGAATAACTTAACACATTGAGTAACAACTGCCATGACCAATAACCACACAGGGTTTAACGTTACATTACAATACAATGTTCTAGAGGTACAATGATACAAAAGTGTTTCCAAACATAAATGGAAACCATACACAAAATAACATGATACAAATAAACAGTTGAAGACAAAGTATCATAACTGGTTCCAAGACAAATACAACTCTGGAGTCGCCGCAACAGCACCAATCTGCACCTCTCGATCCTCGACTGGGGACCCAATGGGGTGCTTAGCACATTCCACCAGACCATGTGGGCCCGAAGACCCACCCCTCGTGCTAAGGGGCTGACAAGAAAGAGTCTTCAACCAAGAACATCCAAACACGGAACCACAAGACTCAACAACATACAAAAGTATCATAAAACTCAAGGATTACAATGACTTAATCAACAACATCCAAGAGTCATCAAAATAACTTAAAATCATAATTCTCATCACATAAATCGAAGCAATGACCAGTAAACAAGTAACCAAAGGATGAACATGAAACACTTCCAAATCAAATTGAAATAACAAACATAATACAATTCCAAATTGCAATTAAACAATACAATAACATCATATCACAGCACCATAAGAGTACAAGGACATAAGTCAAATATCAATGAGATCATACAAGACCACAAAGTACACCAAAGATGTATCAAGGCAATACTCAATAAATCAATATAAGTCCATTCAACCACAATCTAAACCAACTCCCATAACATACTTCCAGAGGAACACAAAAAGTAAAAAAAACACCTAGGCAACTAGGGGAGAGTGTCATCGCATGGCTTAACATGGATTTTCCAGGCTACCTGTTGCAAGGTACCACCTCCATCTACTGATGGATTATCCAGGCAACCAAGCACTAGGAACTACCTCCATCTATGGTTTGCCAGGCTACCTATCTCAAGGAACTGCCACATAGGGTTGCTCATGCAGAACCGTTACCTTCCGTGAAGTCAAGGCAACGATCATGCCAACCACGGCCTTCTCAATCCCCTTTAGTCTGTGGTAGCACTAAAAGGCGGATGAGGCAAAAATTATCTTTTTAGTGTACTACTACCCAACCCTCCTAAGTTAATTATTAGGTTTTCACTTGATTACTAACTCACTCATGGGTTATCCTATGCCCTTCCCCTTAAACGGGGCGCCGGCCCCCACGAGGAGCCACTCTCCCTAGAGACCCAACCAGAACCAAAAACAACCAAGGGTTGTACCATCATAATTTGAACAAAGAATCGCAACATAAAAGCATGTGAGGCATTACCCATCTCGCTAACAAGTACAAAATCAGAGTCTCACAAAGTTTTGTACAACCCTTTCGAAATAAAGATACCAATATCTTGCCATGTCAAGAGAACATAAAATGAGGATCATTAAAAAACAATATAATAAAGCCACTGGAAGAATATCAAAGGCTTACACTGGGGTTTCCCCATGAAGAACTGACAACAATAAATGCAAGGCCACAAGAACTATTTTCAATTCAAATATAATGAGTGAAAACATTAAAATAAGATCAACAACTCCATCTAGACCACATAACCAACTTCGATACGAAATAAATTGGAAATTCAAGAAGATCAACTATCCACAACTCATAAACAAAACACGAGTTCCCAATTACATTGCAACACAAATTAAATGACAAAGGATTTCATAAATCAAAATTAGTCTCCAAAAGCATTCACACCGACACGGAACCATCCAGAAACAATCCTTCAACAACAAAGGTAAAAGCATGCAACCAGGCATCCAAGGGAGACCTCAATTTCCTCCTCACAAGATACCCGTACAGTTGGTAAACAAATGACCTTTGACAAAATCAATAAACATGACAACAATATAATTTAATGTTCACCAAAATAATACAAGTGGGAAGACTGCATTCAATAAGAAGCATAAACTTATCACAACCAAGCATTGCATTAGTATCCAAAATACTCCAACACAAATTCAATTAATAAGAACCCCATACCAATTCTTGCAAGTAAAAAAAAAAACTGGTCATATTCCCTCAAACCTCTCATGACACCCAATCACAATATATTTGACAAACTTACAGTGTGTCAACAACTTAATACAAAATAGAACCCAAGTATTAAATTTTCATCTATAGTATAACATTACAATGATCTTATCGAAAATGCTCAATTCACATAATGAATTCAAGGACATAGACATAAGTATAAAAGAATCCTACATCTATCTATTAAGAATTTTTTTTAAGAGAAATCCATTAAATAAACAAGAGCATAAACAACTCACATAAAGGTATTATATTTTATTTACTTAGTAAAGCCTTCCATTTTAACAATAAGACAATATACCTTATCTCTGCTTCAAGCAACTTGATTCTTCTAATAACTTAATATTTCTAATTTCATTATTTTCCATAATCATCTAATTTAACATCCCATAACTTGTTAGCAACAATTACCTATTCAAAAAATAAATTAACCAATATCTTATTACTAGTATTATCATTGCTTAAGACACTAAAAAGGAACTTGGTCAACAATTCTATTCTATCAATTGCAACTTACATTTTCCAAATATTCAACCACAAAACACATTGTTTCCGCATTCCCTTTACTAATCTAAATCAATGAAACTACTCCTCATTTTATTTATTTATTATTTTCAAATTCTCTAACTATATTTTCTAATAAATACAAGACAAAGGTCTTCTTTCTTGAAATCATAATATTTATATACAAAATTACATTTATATATATAAATCACACATAAATATACATCTTTATTTATTTATCTATTCACATATTTCCTTATTATCAATATAAGGATTTGTTTTCTAAATGCAAAATACAGATTTTAACCATATAAAAGTCCACACACAGATAGACAGATAGATAGATAGATAAATATATATATATATATATATTGTTACAGATGGGTTAATAACTGAATGTCAACATGCAATAGAACGATTTATAGTATTCGAGTTACATCATTCTATTACTAATGGTCCCCAAGGATCTAACATAGTCATCGAATGACAAAGATACTCCCCTAAAAGGGCAAGGAAGGCCATAAATGATAAATCTATCAACATGACATCATACCTACCATGTGAAATAAGGATGGTATGCTCTTTGAATCGACGCTAGGGAGAGTATAAGTGTAAGCCAAACATGCAATGAACAGTATGCTATTTCAAAATGAATGACTATATACACACACATGCAGCAAGAACTAAGTAATGAGAGACACGAAGACCAAAAGCGAATGAAACAAGGTATCTCCAAATTCAAGATTTAGTTTTAGCCTAAAAGAATTTTCAAGTATATATCTATATTTAGATAAAAATGGATCGGCTTCAAGCGAAACACAGGTACACGCTTATCTCAGATGTGCATTCACCAAGTTAGCATGCAGATTAACAAGTCTATCAACCCATGAGATACAGAGAATAAATGAGTGAAACTTAATTACAAAGCTTACAGGGAGTTAAATACGATATAAGGAATGTAAACCACAGAGAGGCCATGGCTATCGATCCAAAATATTAAGTGCTACGGCTGAGACTAGTTGCAAACAAAATAAGAGATTTTATTTAAATCTATGCACCCTACCATGCTCAAGTGCGTCACTGTGACAGGTTGATGATGAAATCAAGAGTATATTTAAACCTTTAAAACTTTCCTATTATGTTTAGGTGTCGTGGCTGAGATAGGTTGACAATTAAATTAGAGAGATTATTTAATATACTACACCTTTACAAGTCTAAAAGCTACGGCTGTGACGGGTTGCCAATGGTTTCAGGGAGACTATTTAATTCTGTACAACTCCTCAACTCCAAATGTTGTAACTAAGGCAGGTTGCCAAGTATTTTAGAAAGTGAATACAGGAATTTGGAAATATCGCCATCTACTTGCATTATTATCAAATCTCACACATTATCCAAAAAAAATGGAAGAGAAGGAGAAAGGTGAGGTGCAAATACGTGCCTTAAGAGTAGGATAAATAATGTACCACTTTTCCTTTTTTTTTTTTTGAACTAGATGCATCTCAGTTTGGTGGCGAGCTTCCAGAGACGCGCTCAAATTCGAAGTTTGGAAGTTAGGCTTCACCATGATCCAAGGTAAGCTCTCGTACATTGATAATATTTATTTTCAAGTGCAACAACTGGCAATTCATTCCATGGGCTTCACAGGCTGAGTTGGGGAAATAACCAAGAAAACCCAACATTTTTTATCTTGAAACCATGCAGCCCCCTCAAGATGTCTCTTCAATTCTAATTTATGAGTTTCAATAATTGAAAATCTCTACCTAGGAGGTGGTGAGATAGAGGAAGATAAAATGTATACCAACTTTTCCAGCTTTTCATTTACTCTTCCCCAAAAAATCTTAACATGATGCTTTATTATTATTTATTTATTTAGCAATAAACGATTATTTTCCTATTTTTCAACCGATTTCCTTGCTTTAATCCTTATTCAAACTTGAGTTCAAATTTTTATCTACGTTAATATTTTCTCAATTTTAAATTTCTTAATTAAATTCACTCATTAGACAATAATTATTTTCATTAAATTCATTTACTTACAATTTCTTTCATCTTAAAATAAGACATTTTCAATGATAATACAATTAACATTTATTATTAAATCTAGCTCTTTATTTGATCCCAAACCAAATCAAGTGACCTTAAAAATTAGATTAATTTGATAAATTACATCTAGCCATAATATTAGTGATATTGTCTAACATAAAAAATCAAATTAAATAATGCAATCCAAAAATCCTCATGACCTAGCAAATCACCAACCACACGTAACAAGCGAAAATGACATGGCCACCAAACAACCAACTTCCTAAATTTCAAGAATGACCAAAACGGAGGGGCATTACATTCAGACCCAAAAAACAATCAAACAGAGCATAGCAGACCGAGAAGCACAAATTTCAATCCAAAATTTATAGAAAAGTAGAAGTGGATTGATTCGCCACTATTGGCGAATGAGTTCCACTATACAGGCTTGATCAGGATTTTTGCAGATTTGGACACCCTTTTGGCTGAACCCTGTTATAGAGCATTTTTCCTGAAACTTGATTGACTCACCTAGACTGGTGTATGAGTCCTTTTCATCATTAATGAAACATAGATTTTTGTTACTTGAATGGCTTCTCTTTCTCTCTTAGGGTTTTTCACCTAAAAGCAGAGAGATTCAGGTAAAAAATGCTAACGATTCACTCAAATAAGGATGTATGCAATGTTGTTTATGCTAGATGAAGTTGACTAAATGCAATTGACTGATCTAAATGAACGAAAATGAATGCAAAAGTGATATTTGAACTATGTTTGAAAACACATTGTGATATGCAAGCAATGAAGAAAATGAAAGAAATATGCAAAAAAGAAAGAGATAGGTCAAATCAGAGTGCACCTGGGAAAAGTATGATGAATCTGGAATGTTGTGGATGCTAGTTGAATTCACTAATTTTTCACAGTGGGACTCATTTGCTTAGGGTGACGAATTAATCCACCTAGTGGTGAATTTTTTTCAAAAGCTGGTTTCTGACTGTCGGGATCTAGAATCTAAAAAAATTCAGATTTCTAGTCCTAAGGTGGGACTCATTTGCCACTGGTGGAAAATCAGTCCTCTCCCAATCTTTTGAAAAATTAGGAGCCAACTCTGGAACACTAGATCTGGAAAGGTCTGGTTGTCAGGTTGCCTAAGTCAAATCTACAGGAAATAGGAAGAAAATCTACTCCAAGCTTGAAATTGACTTAAGTTGACTTGAAGCACCTAGTTGAATTGAAAACCAATCTTCAACACATAAAAACTTGTCAAATTTGTATACAAAAGGTTGCAAACAAACATGCAATAGGTGGAAAATGGTTGAGGGTTAGTGAATAGGGGTTTTCCTTTGTCAAACCCCACTTGTGGTAATCAAAACCTTAATAAAATGATGAAATGCAAGAGAAAGGTAAACTAGTAACATGTGATATCTATCAACTTATCAACCTCTTGATGATGCAAGTCTGAAGTTATGTCAATGGCTTCTTCAAAGTGCTTGAATAATGCTTGAAAAGATGTTGTAAGATGCTTGAATGCTTGAGTGAATAGGTGAATAAGTAAACTTGATGAATGGGGGTTGAAATGAAATGTAAATCACTTATTTATATAATTTGTGTTCCTTAGTATCCGTTCATACCTCATCACAAGCCAACATCAAGTGAATTTGAAAAAAATCCCGAAAAGAAATTTGAAATCTTTTGAATTTGGGGCCAAGGGGGACTCATTCGCCACCCATGGTGAATGGGTCCCACCTAGGACATAAAAACATGTGTCAAGAAAAATGTTGTATTTAATATTGTTTGTCAGGATAACATCCAAAAATACACTTAATAAAAGCATATGAGGGCATAAAGAGGCCAAATAAAGCATGAGAAAGGTGTAAATAGTGAAGATGTGCCTAGAAAAGTGTGAAATTTTGTTACGAGACTTTACAACACTTCAAATTAGGTCTTGATGATGAATGAAAAGGTATTTTTTAGGTGAATTGTATTGAATAGAGTCTAGAAGAGTGTAGAAATTTCTTACAACACTTCACAACATGTTCACAAGACATTGTTCGTTGGATTTTAGTACCTAAACAAGCATGGTCAAGCCATGTTACCACATAAAATCAAAGCAACATGGTTCCAACACCATGAAAAAAGGCTTAAACTACCATGAAAATGACAAGGGATCATTTTTCTATGGCAGATTTAGCCCCCACTTTAGTGAGAGGATGAACTAGCTTCAAACTCACACTAAAGTAACCATGAACATCGAGGGGATGGTTCAAATTCCCTTACATTAGCAAGATTAAATACAATGATCAAGAGGGATGATGAAGATCTCATGGAAAACTAAGCATAAGAACAAAGGAACACACAAGTGTTGAGAAGAATTTGATGAAGCTTCGATTGTCAATCCAACTAGTTTTGGAAAGAGATCTAGGCTAATTAAAGATGTGTACTCACTCTAGGGTGACAAAACTCATGATAGTCCACCAAGTGAGAAGGTCCAAATGTACTCACTCTAGGGCCATAAAACTAGTTGTTCGCGGGGTGAAAAATCCCAACAAGTAAGATACATATGATAGTTGGTATGCACTCACAAACACAAAAGTGGCTATGGGGAAAAGTTATGCCACTAGGTGGGCTTCCCACTCAACCATGTCAAAGTTATACCTGCGGATAAATTTAACAAGGTGCGACAAGGAAAATTCCATGAAAAAAAAGAAAGTATCACAATCATGCAAGTTGCATTATGCAAGGTGACAAAAAGGATGCAAAACTATAAAAATGTAAAATGAAAAAATGTGAAAAGATGTTTGAAGGAGTCTTGCTCTATTTATGCAAGGTCAGTCACTTAGGGAACATTGTGTCTAATGTCTCCAAGAGAGGATCAATCAAAGAATAGTATATTCATGACTTAGGGGATGCAGTGCATCACATCAAGCCACCGAGAGGAATGTAATATGCTAAAATAGATCACACTTATGAAGGAAATCACACCCAATTTCATCCACAAAGTAACAAACACATCATATAAACGATAAGGCTACACTAGGAACCAAGAATGTAAATGAATTAAGGTAATGTATGCCCCCCACTTTAAAGGAATTGCTACACATTCTTTTGTGAGAAATTACTTTAAAGTAGAGAAGAAAAGGAAAAATGAAAAAATAAAACAAAACATGAGAGCCAACTTGGAAATCCCTAGATGCCAAGTCATATGTTTCAAAGTTAGGATGCATCATCTCAAGGAAAATTAGAAACAAAGAAAGGGAGTTTCCCTCCAAAATAGAGCACACCAAACACATAAGGGATCTATGGATTTGGGGTTTGTATGTTCATTGTTGTAATGTTTTGATTTAAAGAGCTAAGAACTATTAGCATTCCCCGAATACATAGAATGAAAAGAATGACACAAAGAGAGTGAAAACAAAGGAAAAACAAAAGTCGTTTTGAATCAACATGGAAGAAACATTGTAGTCTCAATGCCTTGCATCATCCACAAAAGGAAAACATAGGCAAAAATAAAACAAAAGGGTGAAAGAAAAGTGAAAAATATTTTGGGTCAACATGAAGGAGCGATTTCGGTCTCAATGCCTTGCATCATCCCCAAAAGGAAAAACACAAGAGAAAGACAAAGAAAAAGGAAAAAGGGACTGATTGGGACAACATGGAAGAGACATATGGTGTCTCAACACTTTGCTTCATCCCCAAAAGGAACACACAAAATGAAAGAGAAAAATACAAAGACCTTTGTGGGTCAACATGGAAGAGACATAGGGCATCTCAACGCTTTGCGTCATCCCCAAAAGGAACACACAAAATAAAAGTGAAAAAGTGAAAGTGTGACAAATAGAAGAGTAGAGGTATGAATAGAAGAAGTGTACAAAGAGAGGGAACATCAAATGCACAATACGGGGGAAAATAATATGCACATGAGAAAGGAAACTAAAAGAAACAAGTAATGCAAGTGTAAGTCAACCCTTAACTAAGTTATTGGTTTCTCAATCTTAAAGTAGAAAAGGAATAACATAGTTAAGAGACAAAGGAAAATTCATTACAAGGACAAGGTTGACAACTTCTTGCCCCCCACAAAGTGTAAAGGAAAGAATGAGCTGAGGTGGGTGATGAGAAAGTATCATGCGATAGTTAGAATAGGGAATTCTACAACTATGGCATGATAGAGGGATTTGATTTTTTTTAAGGTATGAGGGGGAAACAATCAGTACCAGTAAAGTGATATTTAGCAAGTATGTCCTTCAATGTCTGACATTCTTTAGTTCGATGTCCAACAATATGATGATATTTGCAATATGGTATGTTAGAGTCCTTAGAGTGAATGACCAACCTATTCATAGGTGGTAAAAGTATAAGACCTTTATTTAAAAGAAATTGAAGTCTCCTTTCACATTCAAGTGGAGGATGTGTAGGAAACTTGATTTTCCTTAATTTGTAAGGTCGTTTTTTTTTTGAGAATCTCCTATTTCATGAGTAGAAGGAGGAGGAAGACCCATGCGGATCCTATCATCCTTAGTTTCATGGTCATGTAGAGGTTTTTTGTGTGGAAGAAGAATGTTTAAGTTAGGAGGAGAATCAAAGATCACTGGATCATCATCTTGAACTCTCCAATTTGCAGAAGGAGGTCCATTAGGTTGAGGGGGATCTTGATATCCTAGTCCTATTGTGTTTTCTTTGGTTGGTCTTTGTTCAAGAAGCTGATGAATGCCATGTTCATTTTTTGTGTCACAAACTTGTTTACTCAAGATAGTAAAGCCTTTACCATATGTTTTTTCAAGATTGATAGTAGTGTTGGTGACTTTGTGATCATAAAAGGGTTTAAAGGAACTAGGTCCACTTGAGGGAGGAGCCTTAGGCCCTTCATTAACTTTAGGATGTAAATATGCAAAGTGATCAGGAGGTGCAATAGTAGGAAGATCTTGTGATTTCATGGATGGATAAAAGGATGCATTGGCTTCTAGGTTGTCAAGGCAATCATTGTAGAACCTGTACATGCTATCATCATCTTCTCCAATGATGTCAATTGCATGAGGAGGAAAATCATGAGGAGTTGAAGGAGCATGGGGTAGTTCAAGGTCATTAGGGTTACAACCAAAGGCATAATTTGACATGTCTACCAATGATTTTAATGAATTCCATAATTCATTGAAAGAAAATGCCATGATGCATATAAACTAAGGTGCAATGAATGATGGAAAATAGAGATTCTGGAAATGAAAACAGAATGCTGGAACAAGGAACTGTAATGCAAAAAAATGCCAAAAGAATTTTAGAAATGCTATTTGAAAAATGCAGAGGGATTAATTCACCCTAGGTGGCGAATGAGTCCCAATATGATGTTGTTTAGTGTTTTTTAGAATTTTTAAAGATAATTTGAATGATCTACAAAATGCAATGATACATGTAGAATGCAGATTTTGAATATTTTCAATATAATGCAATGCAAAAATGAAATCTAAATAAAGCTTTCACTAATGCAAGATGAAAGGTCCTAAAATGCAATAACAAAGCAATGTCCTAATGCAAATGTAAACTAAGATGCAATATGCTAATGAAATCAGAAATGAAAAGTGTTCAAGAGTTGGGTTCACCAAAATGAAACATAGATTTTTGGTATCCAAATGGCTTCTCTTGCTCTCTTAGGTTTTTTCACCTAAAAGGAGAGAGATTCGGGTCAAAAATGTTAATGATTCACTCAAATAAGGATGCATGCAATGTTGTTTATGCTAGATGAAGTTGAATAAATGCAATTGATTGATCTAAATGAATGAAAATGAATGCAAAAGTGATATTTGAGCTATGTTTGAAAACACATTATGATATGCAAACAATGAAGAAAATGAAAGAAATATGAAAAACAAAAAGAGATGGGTCAAATCAGAGTGCACCTGGGAAAAGTATGATGAATTTGGAATGTTGTTGATTATGGTTGACTTCGCCAATTTTTCACAATGGGACTCATTTGCCCATGGTGACGAATCAGTCCACCTACTAGTGAAAAATTGTCAGAAGCTAGTTTCTGACTGTTGGGATCCAGAATCTGACAAAATTTGGATTTTCAGTCTTAAGGTGGGACTCATTTTCCACTGGTGGTGAATCATTCCTCTCCCAAATTTCTAAAAAATTAGGAGACAAGTCTGCAACACCAGATCTAGAAAGGTCTGCTTGTTAGGTTGCCAAAGTTAAATCTGTAGGAAACTAGCAGAAAACCTTCTCCAAGCTTGAAATTGACTTAAGTCAAGACTTGAAGCACCTAGTTGACTTGAAAACCAATCTTCAACACATAAAAACTTGTCAAATCTACACACAAAAGGCTGCAAACAAACATGCAATAGGGGAGAAATGGTTGAGGGTTAGTGAATAGGGGTTTACCTTGTTCAAACCCCACTTGTGGTAATCAAACCCTTAATAAAATGATGAAATGCAATAGAAAGATAAAATAATAACAAGTGATAGATATCAACTTACCAACCTCTTGATGATGCAAGTCTGAAGTAATGTCAATGGCTGCTTCAAAGTGCTTGAATAGTGCTTGAAAAGATGTAAGATGCTTGAATGGTTGAGTGAATAGGTGAATAAGTGAACTTGATGAATGGTGGTTCAAATGAGATGTAAATCACTTATTTATACAATTCTTGTGCCTTAGTATCCATTCATACCTCATCATAGGGTGACATCAAGTGAATTTGAATAAAATCTCAAAAATAAAATTGAAATATTTTGAATTTAGGGCCAAGGGGGACTCATTTTCCACACCCATGGCAAATGGGTCCCACCTAGGACCTAAAAACATGTGTCAGGAAAAAAATTGTTTTTAATGTTTTTTTTCAAGATAACATCGAAAAATACACTTAATAGAAGCATATGAGGGCATAAAGGGGCTGAATAAAGCATGAGAAAGGTGTAAATAGTGAAGATGTGCCTAGAAAAGTGTGAAATCCTATTACATGACTTTACAACACTTCAAAATAAGACTTGATGAGAAGTGAAAAGGTGGTTTTTAGGTGAATTATATTGAATAGAGTCTAGAAGAGTGTAGAAATGTCTTACAACACTTCACAACACCTTCACAAGATGCCATTCTTTGGATTTTACTACCTGAACAAGCATGTTCAAGCCATGTTACCACATAAAATCAAAGCAACATAGTTCCAACACCATGAAATAAAACATAAATGGCCATGAAAATGACAAGGGACTATATTTTATACGACACAATTAACATCAAAATTTTCAAGATTTCAGACCTCCATCCTACCTCCTTCGGTTTCCTAGGTGCACATTTCCAATTTCATAGTTTTTTGTTGCATTCTATTGAATTTCTTAGGTCATTTAGCATTTGTTCGCATATCACATTGTGTTTTCCAATTCATTGTCTTTTCCAAGTTTACACTTGGTGGTGAACCCCTTTCCTAATTTCAAACCCTATCCTAGGATACCTTATTGTCATATCTTTTCCATCATTTATTGGGTGAATATCTCTAAGGTTTCCTTGAGTGTGAAGAGTGTGAAATGGGATCTCTCTCTTTGTACCTCATTTGGTCAAGGTGTGGAAGCATCCAACATTTCCATTGCTCACATTATGCTTTAATTGGCCTCATTTTGCATCCACAAGCCTTCTTTATATATATTTTTTAGGATAATCCTAACAAAATCATTTAAAACTCCAAAATCCCCCCCAAAACTCACCTTAAATTCCTAAGGTGGGACTCATTGGACATTCTGGGCGAATGAGTCACCTTAGGTGAGACCCATTCACTCAAAGTGGTGAATGAGTCCTGTTTAATTTAGAATCAAATTTAATTTAAATATTTGGTGGGATTTTATTCTCCAAGATCCAATGTCGGCTTGTATTGTTTTAATTTTAGGAATTCTTGCATAATTGAGTATAAATACAAGGTTTTTTCACTCATATTTAACACCTAGCATTCAAGAGAGTTCACAAGAGCATTGTAGCATTCACAAGAGCATTCAAAAGCATTCAAGGGATGATTATCAAGCATATTAGAGCATTCTTCAAGCATCAATCATCATGTCAAAGACTTATTGCATCATGTTCATTATTGTGCTAACAATTGTGGTGTAGGGTTTTATGATTCAAGCAAGTATTACATTCAAGATCTATCTCCTTCAAGCTAGAGTCAAGAACCACATCCATTGCAACCATTCAAGAATTATTGTAGTACCTTCTTGCTAAGGTTTGGTGAGTTGTAGCATCTTAGTTTGTTTACTCATCATTCTCCTTTCATATTAGATTTCATTTCAAGGATTAATTTCCAACAAGGGGATTGACAAAGGAAAACCTCTATTCACTAACCCCCCAAAAATTTTCCCTCTCCTTCATGTGTGATTTTTAGGGCTAGGTTGTATATTTCATAAGGAAAAAATTTGGAGAACTATTGTAAAGGATGCAAAGTTATCAAGAGTGTCATCAAGCATTGAAGAGTCTTGGAGATCACCTACAAGTTACAAATTATTGTTTCAGATCCTGAAACTAATCAGGAAGATCAGAGCAAGCTGAGAAACACAAAATCAGATTTAGAATTTCCAAAAAAGTGGAAGTGGACAAATTCACCACTATTGGTGAATGAGTCCTACTGTATAGGCCTAACATATATTTTTACAGATCTGGATACCCTTTTGGCTGAAACCTGTTCTAGTGCATTTTCCTAGAAATTAGACTTATTCACCCAACTTGGTGAATGAGTCCCAGTCATTCATGACAACATATTTTTTAGCATTTTGTACCTTCATCTAGCCACTTTCTAGATTCCTAGGTGCACACTTTTAATTTTATCATTTTTTGTGTTGTTTCAAGCATTTTATAGGTCATTTAGTATTGTTTTGCATTCAGTTAGGGTTTTATATTTCATTGTGCATTTGATTGTCTTTTCCAAGTTTAAACTTGGTGGTGAACCTCTCAATAGATCTAATTCAACCCCTAAGACGACCCTTAGCAAGATCTCTTTCTCCATTGCAAAGAGATCTCAAGGGTTACCCTTGAATGAAATTGGAAAAGTGTGTGTGGGTATGCTCTATGTCCTCAACCATATACTATCATCTCCCTAACCCCTTTTTCACCATTTCGCTTCTATGTACATGTCTTATTTAAATAACCTTGATTAAACTTAAGGAAAAGATAAATCTCCATACAATTTTATACTCTGTTAAGGTTTCACATTATGCACTACTTTAGTTAATGTTTTCAGGATTTTAGATTCACCAATCTATATGAACCTTCCCCTCCCCAACTATTTAAACAATTTCTATAACTACATCCTTCACCAAGTATTCCCATAGCTCATTATCCTTTTCTTCTATTATTATTTTTGATATGTTTATACAATATGTGACATGTGATCCTTTTCTCCTCGATTCACTCATCTCATATTTTTTTCTTCATAAGTATATCACATGTACTTAAGAATAAACAAATTTAAATACTTCCAACTAAAATTCAATTTTAGTCAAACCTATGGTTTAGCTAAATTCATTTTAGATAAAGTATATCTAGGTGACAAATTTTCTAGCTACAATCATCCATTAGATACATATGTAGCAGATCACTTTGGGGTCAATTTGTAAAAAAAAAAAATTATTTAAAAAGTTTAAAGTTCTCACAATTCTTACTTACATAAACAATGTCTTAACATAAAAAGTAAAAGCATCTTTTGTAGATCTCTAAATGTAAGTTTTGAAATTTATTATTTTTATTATTTTTATATGTCCACTTCTATTTTTACTAAAGGAGGTTCATTAGCATATATAAAAGTATAAGGTTAATTGTCTTCAAAATTAAAACTAAAATTTACTTTAAAAGGGGAGATAGTCAACACGAAAAACATATGATTTTCTTGTATTTTATATAGATAGATAAGACAAGAAGTTGTGTTTGATTGAAATAAATGTGTTTTCAATGCATGCAACTTTGAAGATTATTTATTAAATATTAAAATAGGAAAGAAGTTACTCCATAATTTAAAATTTAAAGTTATAAATGTAAAATAAATTGAAGGAAAACAATTACATTTACTATATAAAAGGTAACACTCCACTTAACCTCATTTTTTAGGATAATAACAAAAAAATCAAATATTTGGTAAGTTTTATTTAAAATATAAGCACAATAAAATACTAAAAGATCTACAATATTATGTCAATTTTCTATTTTTTGTTTACATCAATTTAAAACTTTCATCATATATGTCGCTTTCTAACTATTCAAGTGAAAATGTTAGATCAATGGTAGTTATTTATTTTATAAAAAAATGCGACACAAATTTTGAATTTCACCTTTCATCTCACACTAACACATGCTTTAACACAAATTTTAGATCTTGTAATGCCTTAGCTGTGGTATTTTTATGACCTAGCTAATAATGCTTTCAACTTATATTTTGAAGACCTTAGGGAAAATTCCCCTTTTCCTAGTAGAGCCTAAAGAAGGATAGTTTATATGCTCCCATTTTATTGGTTAATATTGCCACTATCATATCATGATTGCATACATTTATGAAATTTCCTCGGCATGAGATGTGGGATTTTTTTCTAGGATTTGGGAACTTGTAATTTGAAAAGATATAAAATGAGAAAATTATTGTGAAATATTCATAGGTTTCAAGCTAATTTGATGACTTGGTTGGTGCAGTAAATAATAAATATCTTTATTACCTTGGAGACCAATGTTGTTTTAAAGGTTATCCTCATAGAATGAGGCGGTGAATTTTTTTTGAAACCAAGTTATAGGTAATGTTACTAGGAATACAAAGGTCAACATAAATTAAGTGGTGTAGTATATTTTTTGTTAAGGTACATGTTTTTTCATCTTCTTTTCTGAGATAAAGTTACATAGAAAAGAAATTATCAGTTATAAATAAATTTGTGACTGAGTCCTAATTGAGGGAGATTGTAGTCATTAACCCTTGGCTCTTATGCAATTCTAATAATATCCTTCATATTTAACCTTACGTGTTTTAGCCCCTAGTTAGCATGATAATAATGGATTAGATTATATTAGTGTTACTTCCTTGTACTATACAAGCACCTATGTTTCCTCTACAAATTCATACTTAATATTAAAAGTATCTATTAGATAACAATATGAAACCAATAAACCAAGAGGAAAAAAACTACAAACAATATTATGTTTTGTAACGGGTACTAGCCCTTCTAGTTTTAATCTAATCAAAACAATATGAAACCAAGAGGCAAAAAAATGAAATTTTAAATGAGATAGGAATTCTCGAGGATATGTTATAATCATAACCCTAGGTTCATGCCATAAATTTTGATATGGTTTAGTATTCTATTATCCACCTTGGAACCACCTACAGGGTAAGTGCACCAAGATGGTTCCCAAAAAAGGGGGCTTAAGTGGCCACTTTTTTTTTCTGAAATCAAGAAATACTTATGTTGTAAGTGAAATTGAGGATAGTTACACTAATTTTTTTGAGATGGAACAAAAACAAGGATCAAAGTGCTCCAAGTCTACTTTCTAAACTACTAATTTATTTTGAAAATGGTTGAGATTAAGGGGTTCAAAGGAGGGAAGTACACAAATTGGTGATGTTTTTGTCAGAAAAACATAACATAGCAACACTTGTACAACCCTAGCACGGTGAACTTTTTTGCAGTATTTTTAAAATCGCTACGGTCAGAAGTTAGCTAACAGTATCTAGTGGATACATGAATTTTCTGATAATTTTTTAATGAATATTTGATTTTTTATTAATTTTCTAAGTGGGCACTTCTTGAAAAGCATAATTTTGGTCGTGCTGCCCCTACAAATTTTGGAAAGTAATTGATTTTTTTTTTTTTTTAAATTTTGTAGAATGGAGTCTAGTTTCTAAAAATGTAATTTATTTAAAATTTTGATGAACGGTTGATTTATAACAAAAAAAACACCAAACACTGCTTTTTGGAAAAAAAAGACATACAAACAAAGGAAATTACGGATGAAAGGCTTAACATTATCAAAAAGTGAAAAAAATTACATCGTTGGATAGCTAAGAGAGAACCTAACATTACCCATGTGTTTTATTTTGTCGATATTGAACCGAATGCAATCCTGACGGTGAGCATGAACCCGATTATTTGAAAAATTGTAGAATTTGCAAAAAACATGTCTTTGGTCATTGGGATTCCCTCCAAGCCTTTGGGTTGGTATTCCCAAGAAAATAAATTTCACTTTTTCTTTTTCTTTTAATGTGAAATAACATGAGCACATTATAATGGGCTCACGCTATGAGTTTTCAAAATTTTAAAAAAAAGTGGCCACAAAATTGCTACCCAACTTCATGCACCTGCCCTACAAGAAATTGGACCTCTCTTGGGTTGACTATGAGATGATGATTATTACAAGAAATATTTTGAAATAAATGGCTATTCCCAACTATTATGATTATTTACATGAAAGTATTCAAGTGAAAGAATTTTGAAGTTTCATAAATGAGTTTCATTTTCATGATGAAGACATGTGGATGATATTCTAGTACACAATTATGGTTGGATATATTTCATGCTCATAATTACTCATCTTGGTATTTTTTATGTTAGATTTAATTATAAGTGTTTTTTAGAACCAAATTTTTGTTATCTATATTTAAGGGGTTTTAAATTCTTATCCTCAAAACTACTAAGATATTTGCCAATGAATGAGATACTAGATAGTGTATCTCTCATAGTTTAGGTTTTGCAAAAACTAGGTGGGTGGACCTAATAATGACAATAGATATGTGTACAAATATGGGTTTATCATAGTGAAAAGTAGAAAAGAAGTTCATGAAAATACAAGTGTTTCAAAATAATTTTACAAATTTTCTTTTCTTGTAACTTAAATGGTTGTGCATAAATATAACATCTAAACTAATAAGATGTGACTCCATAGTTTGATTCTTCATTTTCAATTGTGTAAATATTTATAGATACTAGAAAAGAATAGTGCTTAATCCTTGAGATAATAGAGTCTAAAAACTATTTCAATATGATATTATATTAGCATTTCATCTCTTAGGTTTGATGATAATTTATCACTACCTTATAATATTATGGAACCCGCATTATTAACAGAATAAATGATATTATTCTTACCAATGCTCCGTTGAACATAGAATACCCAAATCATTGTCTAAAATTATTTGGCACCCTCCTTGTAGATAAACCATTCAAAAAAAGATTTTTTTTCTCTTCAACAAAAATATTTTTCTTTCAATAAATATGTAGTGTAGTGTAGGAGAAAATCATGATATGTAGGTAATCATATCATTATTAAAATGATAATTTGATACAACACACACTAAAACATAATTTTAAAATTTATTATCCTTCAAGAAGAGTATCACAATATTCAACATACTTTTTCTCTTGCAATTTTCATTTTTCAAAATATCAACCCCTACAACTGAAATTTTTTTTACATTATATAATGCCCCTTCTGAAAATTAACATCAATTGTTACAACAAAAATAGATCATTGTTAGTATTCCAATTTCATCAAGATTTTGAATTTAAAGTTTGTTAGCTATTATTTTTACTTTATGGGAACTTTAGTATTTGTAACCACAAATGTGTAAAGTAACTCAACTTTTTGATTCGATAACTTTTGATTTGGGTACTTGTTTAGCCTCTCAAATTTTTTAAATTGAAGGTCTTAAAGAGCTCTAGAAACTTGGAAAATTTCATACCATTTTTGACATATTTTTGGCCAAATTCCTTTGTCTAAAGATTCATTATTCAATTTGAATGCCTTTTTTAAGGATTTTGAGATTTCAAAACTTTAATATATCACTATTTGTAAATATATATATTGAAACTTGTTTACAATAGGATTAATTTGTAACTTTGAAGCTATGGGTAAGTTTTTTATTCCATAGATTCTCATCTAGTAGCACTTTCTAAAAATAGTATATTTTTGGACATAAATAAATTTTAACTTTATTAAATCATTTGAAGTGACCCTTTATACAAACATGACAATTTAGAAGCTTAGAAATATTGATATGGGCCAAACTTGACATATAGATAAACTTATTTTATGATTGAAATAGTTTAGAAAAGTTATAAAACCGAAGGAAATACATATTGGGACAAAAAAATCACAAACATAAAGGTTATAAAACCAAATTTAATTTTCTAGGATTGACCTTTTCACACTCATATCTTTGTCTATTTAGCTTTATTTTTCTTTTTTCTGACTCCATAGAATTGACACGTTTCTTCATTACTTGAGACACCTATTGATAGTTTCTCCACACTTGTCAAGTGAGCTCACAAGTGTCCCCTCTTTGGACGGTTAGCTAGTTTCTCTTTCCTACCTTCCTATCTCATCAAACTTGCTTATATATGCAAGGATTTTCATTGTATATTTACACTCTTTATTTTTTTTATTGATAGACATACTATTATGCATATTTTTTTCACTTATGGATGTTTTTTAATGCTCTTTGATCTTGGCATTCTCTAATATGGTATCAAAGCCATGAGAGTACGTTCCTTCCCGTATCAAGGTAATTCCCACACATAGCTCTCTATCAATGGAGAATCATGGAGCCAAATGGATACCATTATTTCCTCCAAAGGCTTGGGAAATGAAAAATACATTTTATTTCATCAATTTTGATAACTTCATTTTTTTTAATTTCTTGTGCCTTTGTGCCTATTATACAAAAAATGTATAAGTATAAGAAAAATTAATGGAGGGATAATCTGACCCTCTACCCATCTATCCATTAAATTTCTCAATTTCAAAAAATTGGCCTTTGTGAGAAAATATTAGCCTATTTGGCCTATGCTGGTCATTGGTTTCATTATTACAAGGTTCATGACATTGGTTTTTGTAGTAGTTTCTCTAGCCTATTTCACCTATTTGCAAGAGTTTCTCCATTGTTTATAAATGATTACACTAGAATGACTTGGGTTACTTTCCTAAAAGAGAAATTAGAAACCTTTTATAAGTTTAAAATATTTAAAGTGAAAGTAGAAAAAGAAAAGAATGCTAGTATAATGTGTTTAAGGTTGGATAGAGGAGGTGAATTTACCTCATATGAATTTGAATTTTTTTGTGAAGATTATGGCATTAGGACACATTTGTCTACTCCTGGAACCCCTCAGTAGAATGGGGTAGTTGAAGGAAAAAATAAAAATATGTAATAAATTACTAGAACAGTGATGAAATACACTAACAGGTACCAAATGCATAGTGGAAGGAAGTCATTCATACTATTGCATTTTCGCTCAACAGAGTGCGGATAAGGGTCAACAACAATAAGACCTCTTAATGAACTATGGTATGGAAGAAATCTTATTGTTAAATATTATAGTCTTTGGCAACATATGCTACATTAGAAGAGATGAAGGTGATATTGGAAAGTTTGATTCTAGATGTGATGAAGGAATATTTCTTGGTTATTCTACCAGAAGCAAGGCATATAGGTGCTACAATAGGAGGCTAGGGAATATGATTGAAAGTACAAATGTCAAATTAGATGAAGGCTTGTATCAATTCTGTCATGAACCTAAGGTTTTTGAATCCGATATGCTTCCCTATATTGAAGATGAGGAAGAAGAAGAAATTGAAGAGAAAGAAGAGAAGGAACCATAACTACTAAAGACCCTCAAAACTCTAGAAAAATATGTGTGGAAGAATCACTCTCTAGATTAGATCATTGGAGACAAGGATGAAGATGTGTTGACTAGGAGGAAGTTTGCAAGAACCAATGACCAAGTAAATATGTGCTTGTTGTCAAAAGTTGAGCCCAAGAACTATGCAAATACTAGCAAAGATGATAATTGGATAAAAGAAATGGAGGAAGAATTGGATGAGATTGAAAAGAATTAGACTTGGGAAATGGTTCCTAGACTTGCTAACAAGAATGTGATACAAACAAAATGGGTGTTCTAGAATAATCTAAATGAAGAAGCTAAAGTTGTGAGAAACAAGGCTAGATTGTTTTGCAAAGGATATTGATAAGTAGAGGGCATTGATTTTAAAGAAACCTTTGATTCAATAGCAAAAGTGGAGGCTATAAGGAAGTTTCTTGTTCTTGCTACTCATAAGAACTTCAAAATATATTAGATGGATGTCAAGTTATCTTTTTTAAATGTCATTCTTGAGGAAGAAGCATATGTTGAGGAAACAAATGGTTGCTAGTTATCAGAAGATCCAAACATGGTTTACAGAATAAAAAGGGCTCTATATGGTCTTAAGCAAGCTCCTAGAGCTTGGTATGCTCAGCTAGATAAGTATTTACTTCAGTAAGGATTTAGAAAAGGTAATATAGACAACAATCTATATATTAAAGTTGAGGAAGACAGGGTGTTGATTGTGGTAGTTTATGTGGATGGCATCATCTTTGGTAGATATGATAATATGTGCAAGAAGTTTGTAGAGGAGATGTAGAAATAATTTTAAATGGCAATGATCAGTGAGTTATCTTTCTTCCTTGGTCTTCAAATTATTCGGCAATATGGTGGTATTTTTATTTCTCAAGCCAAATACGTAAAGGAAATACTGAAGAAGATTGGAATGGAAGATTCCAAACCTGTGGGAACCCCAATGGTGATTGGCTATCACATAAGTAAACTAGATGAGTCTCTAGAGGTTGATTAGACTCTCTATGGGTCTATGATTGAAGGGTTACTATACTTAATTGTTTCCAGGCCTAGTATCATGCATGTGGTATGTTTGGTTTCCATATTTCAAGCCAATCCTAAGAAAATCTCATTAAAAGGCTATGAAAAGAATCTTCAAATACTTGAAGGGTACTCTAGATTATGGGCTATGGTATAAAAAGGATCAAATTTTATTTTTGAGTGCCTATACTGATGTTGATTGGCCAGGTTGTGGTTATGACTGAAGAAGTACAAGTGAGAGTGCATTCTTTTTCGGAGATAGATTGGTTTGATGGTTTAGAAAAAGAAAGATTCAATGTCTTTATCCATAATAAAAGTAGAATATATTGTTATAGCATTTTGTTGTACTCAGGTGCTTTAGATGAAGCAAACTTTGAAGGATGTGAAAGTGAATTATGATGAACCTATTACAATACTATGTTACAATATAAGTGTTATCAATATTTCTAAGAATCCGCTAATGCATTCAAGTACTAAACACATTTCAATCTGGTAGATAACTTTCTAAGAGAAAAGGTTGGAGAACCTGAAGTAGGAATGGAGTATGTGCCTACCAAATATCATATTGTACCTATTTTTACCAAGTCAATTTCAAAAGATGCTTTTGAGTATCTCCAACAAAAGCTAGGGGTTATTGCCCCTCCCTATTCTAACTAGATGCATAAATGGTACATCTTTCTAGGGGGAGAAATTCATGTCATATCCTTTTCTCATGGATTGATGAGTGCTACTCCTCAGAGGGAGTTGATAGTAATGGGGAGTCCTCAATTAATTATGTAGTTGTTGTGCATGTATAACTATATGAAGAAGTTTTGTTGGTCAAAGGGGGAGCATGTGATGCTTCTTCAATAAAAGATCCTTTTTCCCTTTGTTCCTAAAAGTTAGAGAATGCCCTACTGCTTCATGTATGAATGTATGGCCCTTTGTCCTAGATGTCAAAGGGGGAAACTGAGAAGTGTGTGTTGTCATCAATGCCAATGGGGGAAAGTGAGAAGTGTGTGTTATCATCAATTCCAAAGGGGGAATATTGTTGGTAGTTGTTGTCATTGACATGTCAAGACTAGTACTTGTGTTGTTGTCATTGATGTCAAGACTGGTATTTGTGTTGTTGTCATTGATGTCAATATTGATGTTTGTGTTGTTGTCATTGATGTCAACACTGATGGTTATCATTGATGTTAACACTAAGGAGATTGTTGACAGTTGTTGTTGACACTGATGGCTAAGTGTAATTGAAGTCTACACTTGAGTAATAATTTGTTAGTCCTTGGGATTGGTTTTCTTTGTTATATTAAGTTTTATTTTGGGCTAACATTTTTGTTGGCATCCATTATCTAAAGAAATAAGTTCGTGGTTGGATGTCATGCCTTATCAAAGAAGAGAATAATTAAAGAAGTTCATGGTTTGATTTCATGCCTTATCAAATAAGTATTGTTGATGCTCATATAATGCATTATTACTTTCAATGGAGTTGATATCATAATGATAAATTCAGATGGGGATTAGAAGCATTAAGATGAGGATTAGAAGCATGACTAAAGTTGAAGAGATTTTTCTACAGTATGTCTCTTTCTCTCTCCTAATGTTCTTGATAATATATGTGTTGCTGAAAGGAAATTCTTGTCTCCATAAGTTGCTCAAATGATTTTGGTTCAAAAAGATGCATTAAATTCTATCTAGGAGAATTCTCTGCATTCAACTGATGTTGCAGTTCTAGTCTTGTAGTTTGGTATTCAATGTCAATTCTCTATGCACATTGCACTTTTATCTTTTAAGTCACCTATTTTATCAAGGAGAGTTCTACAAATTGTAGAGGGTTGGTATTGTTGATAGCAATCTAGAATGGTCTAAGAAATTCTCCACATTTCTCGGCATTGATGTCTTTGCTCATACAACTTGATGAATGTTCTCATAATGTATGTGCAATGTCTTAGTTCCAATCTCATATTCTAAAGTGGTCCAAAAGTTTTTCTACAAATGTTACGTCTTTTAGTTATGTATTATGTGTTTCTTGGAAAAAAAATTTATACTTGTTTGATCTCCGAAGGTTGTTGATCACATGGTAGTATGAAAGAAATGTATGGAAGTGATGTTGGATGTTCAAGGAATGAACCTATATAATCCACATGTAGCTTATTATCTGATTTGGTGTTGCATTATGTCTTGAGTTGGCTTTTTGGGTTATTAGTGGATATATGGCCAATAGGGCATGTTCCTTTTCTTGTGCCACATGCTTGGGGGTCTATGGTAGCAATGGAAGATGTTCATACATTCATATGGACCTAATGCACTCGACCAATGAATGGACCTATAGAATATGGATTCCTTTGCATTCATCTGGACCATTACATTTCCATGACCATCATAGAGGCCTCACATGGGTAGAATATGGATGTTCGTACATTCATATGGACCTAATGCACCCAACCCATGACCTTATCTATCTTCAAATATTTTTTTTGTTGAAACTTGGAGTCATTTATGAACTTGGAATTTCAATTTCAAATCTCTCATGTATTTTAATCTCTACTAAGGCCATGTGTTTCCTTTAGAATTTCAAATATTTTCTCAAGTTTGAAATCAATTCCCTTCATGGCTCAGATCATCAGGTCGGTTCACTTCATTTGGAGGTTGTGATTTGAACGGTTTATTTTTATAGTTGAGAGGTGTGAAGTCCATGCAATAGAGAGGTGTGTAAGTAAATGAATATTAAGTTTTAATTTCCAAAAAATTAACTCATCCTCCCTCATGAGCAAATGTGTTTACTTAAATCTAGGCTAATAAATCTCCTCTATCGGTAAGATAACATCAGTCTAAGTCAACATTTGTTAGATTTGAGGTGTTTTTTGTGCAAGCTGACTGAAAGGGGATATTAAGCAACATTAGTGGTATATTTCTAATATTTCTATTAAGCTATTCCTATTTTTACTTCGACGTAGTCCTTAACATTTGCTACAACCCTTCATTATTTTCTCTTTTTGGTTGCAATGCATTACATTGATTGTATAATTAGTTATTTTACTAATAATGTATACTATAATGTTATAAATTTAATCTAACCACTAGTGCTTAAGATAAACTATCAATTTTTCATTAGAGGAATAGAAGGTTTTTAAGGGATGCAAAACCCTTTACAAAAATCTGCCACTTAAAGAAAAGACATGACAAAACAAGAAACTAATCATTAGCATAAAATAAGCAAGAAAACAAGAGGCAAAAATAAAAGACTAAAGCCTATTGTAAGTTCTTCAAAATATTTGCTCCTTCCAGATCTTGAGTAATTATATGATCATGCATATCCACCATCCTATCCAATTCATGCAAAGGAATCAACATGTGTTTCTTGGTCTTACTCTAAGTACGGATAGTCATACCAACATCTATAGCCTAACCCTTATTTCCCTTAAGCACATCAACCTCAACACTATTAGACTCTTTCCCCTTTACAACCATCTCCCCTGTTCATTTACAAGATTTTTCATTAAGGAGAGTAAGACTTTGTACATTATTGTGTAGAGTTGTTTGGTTGAATTTGACCAATTTAAACATATTATCATAAATTTTCATAGTCCTTTCTTCTAGGGTAGAAATCCTAGACTCAAAGTCTTTTTTCATTACTATCACATCATCAACAACACCATTAAGAATACAAAGCATTTTGTTAATATGATCATATACCATATCATCCTGCTTATTATTGTTATTATTCTCAACATTATTGATCAAAGAGCACATCTTAATATTGATTTGGTTAACCTCACCGAAGAACCATTTTAGAAGCTTGAAAAAATTAATCATACCATCTTTATCCATATCAAGGACATTGCTGATTTCTTCTCTAACATAATTAAAGATGTTGATGTCAGCAGATAAACTATCAAATGGCTCATTCTGATTCTCCTATTGAGTATCACCCTACAAAGCCACTTTACCCTTCTCTTTACCATAATCATTCCTCAGAATTCTTATTTTGGGTCTAGGGGTTCCTTCTCGACTAATGCAAAAGACATAAAAAAGTCCACATCTTCATTTCCCATCCTACCAATAACATTATCCTCACCAGTCTCTACCACCTTATTAGAGTTCCTTCCAGCAACAATATTTTCACTCGACTCCTTCACCTTATGAATTTTCAAACTATTCTTAGCTACAAAAGAATGAACCTTACCTTTGACACCCTTAGCACTATCACTTCGAGGTTTGGTGTTCTTTCTTTCACATTCCATAAGAAGTTCAAGATCATGATCCTTAGCATAAATCCTCCCTGTGATCACATTACACTCCTCATTGTCAATATGAGGATACTTCTTTTTTGAGGACTCTAGAATAGAACCAACAACTAGGGCTTTAGACGATTTCACACCCTTAATCTTAGCAAGAGGGGAGGGTAACTCAACATCCTCATTGTCAGTTTGGGAATCCCCAGACCAAGAAGGTTGGAGATCCTTCTTAGGTTTTTTTCCCAAGCTTCAGTTCAAAATCCTCAAGAGGGTCAGAATACACTTACATTGATGCTTCCTCAAAACCCTCCTCAATTTAATCATCACCCTCAAAATCCCCTCTAGTATCATACCTTGAAGAAACTTCCTTAAAAAGATGAGGTTTGGACAATTTTTTGGTTGCATTAGGAAAATAAAAAAATTTAGCATATTCCATTAACAAAAGAATCAAGCACCCATAAAAAATTGGGTTATTACTCTTCCTAAGCTCTTTTATCCCATTTTCTAAAGAGAGAAGAAAATGGTAAGGAAAAGAAACCAACTTTTTATGTCAAAAATGGTTCAAATGTATGAAATGATAACCATAAACAACAAAAAATCTATTATCTAGAATAAAATACCTCATCAATACAACAACCATATCTATTCATATCAGTTTAATTGATTTCTATCCTACCCAACATAAGCAAGTTTGAGAGATTTCACCCTCTCATTCTTCTTGAAGAAGATTTTCATTGTAGTATTTGACACCTCCCTATCTCTATAGATCTCCCTTCCTTCAGCTGGCAGTCTTCTGATACTTCTAATGATCTCCTCTATGATATTGAATTCCATGCCATACACTCTAAGAGCCCTATTCTTACACCCATTAACAAAGACTTGAGAGGTCTAAGAATCAAAACCATGCACCTTCTCAATGTATGGGGTTACACCACCTCCAAATAAGATCTTCCATATCTTCTCATTGTTTTTTGTAGCATCATAGGAAACTGGTTCTACTTTGCATTTATCCCCTCCCATGGCCACTGAAGGTCAAAGAAATCGGGGCACAGATGTAACCAACAACAATTGAGAGCCAAAATAATTCTCTAGAAACAAAAAAATAAGGCTCATATACACACCCAAAATTTGTGTGTGATTGACATAAAAATGACTAAATGTCATCATTAATTGTAAATGTCGAACATTACCAAAAAATCTGCAATCATTACTAGGAGTAGACCCAAGTTGAGGGGAGTGTCTTTTCATTTTAATGAAAACATTATATTTCAGCAAGTGACCACTTCTAGGACACAAAATGTCTCCCATATTGCATTGATTGAAAATTATGTTTAATAGTATTTTGAACCTCAATGGGAAGGGGGTAATTCAAGTCCTATTTCCTAGGCTGTGAGGAGACACCAATGTTTACAAAAAAATCTGCAAGCCCATTGCCTTCACAAAAATATGGGAAACATAATACTCCTCCAATGAATGAAGGATAGCTATAGAATCATTAATGACATTTTTAATTGTCCAACTAGGAGGTGAACTTTTTTAAAACAATAAATGATATTGAACGAGACTCCCTCAAGCCAAATATTTTTGAATCCTTTAGATTGAGCAAGTTTCAAATCATGATAGGCTACAAATGTAAAATAATCTGTTAGTTGACTGTGAAATAACATCCAAATTTTCAATGGAGGGATTGTTTTCTGTTTTATCATAATTGGCAAAGGGGGCATTTTTCATTTTGCTACAACTTACAAAGGGGAAGGGGGAGGCATTGTTGGAATAATGGGGGTTTAAATTTTATATTTTTGTCTTTTTTGAGGTTTGAAGGGCATATGTCTTCTTAATCCACATCATGACAAAAATTTGTAAGAAATCAAAGAAAGAAAATAAGTTTGTAAAAGCACTTATATAAAGTGCCACAAAATTGAATGTGTGTTCCTTGGGGAGGCAATTTGGTAATTTTGTACTTACACTGAATTATAAAGTTTATTGGGGGATTGTTGAGAGCCTTGATTTGTAATGCCCCTCCATGAAACCCCAAAGGAAACTAATACATCTAACAATAATGATACAGTTTTATATTTAAATACTCACTAAGGAAGCTAAGACCATTTATTAATCTCATCATTCATATATACACATGTCCCCAGATTCAAGATTGTTTCTATATGATATTTATAAGTATATATATATATATATATATATATATATATATATATATATATATATATATATATATATATATATATATATATATATATATATATATATATATATAGCTTCTATATATATTTATATGCAAACGTCCTTTTATCATCAAAGTAAGATTCTATTTAATGTACAATATTACTCTTTCTTTTTGTAATGTTTTACACCAATGAAGCAATATGATTGCATGTTACACTAAAAACGATTCAAGAAAATAAATACAGTTGAAAGGTGCAAACCGAATTCCACAACCCTGTAGTATCCTTCCAACGTATGCAAAAATGGGAGCTTTGGAATTGGATATTGATATTCATCAAACATGGTGGACTTCCATCAGACGTTGCAGATACAACTGCCTTGGTAGACACATATGCAAAATGAGGAAGCCTAGACAAGGCACAGGGGTTGTTTGACAAATGCGACGAAGAAATGTGGCCTCATGGAGCGCCGAACTGCTTGCAGGGTATGCATACACAGTTTATAGAAAAAAAAAGATTTCAAAAATGGATCTACACTTTTCCAGTGCTCTACTTTCTACTAGGATGATACTATGGGGTAGGGTATGATCACGTAACAACGCATACGAAGGAAAAACTACTTAACAAGGCTTTAGACGGTTATTCGCATCGAGATTTTAAAGCAGGCAAGGATTCCTCTAGCTGGCTGAAACGCTGATGAAGACTTTGACAAAATTTGCAGTGATAAAGGAATCGAAGGCCAACACAATGAATTTATTCAACATTTTGCATAAGCCACATCCACAGACCACGCGCAAACAGGATTCGAGGGACGGCCATGTTCCAAAAGTAGCAGAAGGAGACCAACTAGCAAAAGAATAGGCGCTATGGAAAAGTCTAATAATGTTTTCAGGAAGAATTCGCTATTGAGAAGGAATTAGAGAGATCGCTTCACTGACATTACAAACTTTCAAACAACAGATGAATGCGATGAAACCACAATATTAAGAGATTATATGTAGATTCCATCAAACAATCAAAGCTTCGTGTTGCTTTACCACTCGAAGGCTGGGAAAGTTGGAAGCAAAATACATACCTGGTACCGTTTCTTCTCTAACCTTCCATCGATCTCCTTGATAATCTATATCTGGGTGTTTGTTTTCCTCTTGTGACACCTCTGCTCACGTTAAACAGTCGCTCCTCCCCTCTTGTGATGTGCACACCGCCACTCACTGTCTTGTAGTTTGCTCTCCTACCCAACTGGAGGACAGACCTGCTAGTTCAGGCTCCTCAAAGCTTTTGACCGGCCTCAACAAAAGATCGTTCAATCCTTCTTCCTCCGACTTGACTAGAGAATCAACCGCCTAGTGATCCTCCTCGATCCTTTGTGAGAACATCTCTACTGACGCACGGATAAGGAAGTTATTGCAGGTGATAGGGCATCTTGATCGAGCTCCATGGAGGGGTCTCATTAATTATTAAGGATCTCATACCATTTCCCACATCATCTACAGGATGGAATTTTATAAATAATAGAGTAAAGTTATTGTCTTGCATACGTGAGGATGATCTTCCCGCAGAGGGTTTGAACTCGAGCTGCACAATAGCCAGCGGATTGACATTTTCTTCATTAGGAAACCATATGAATACCGCAGACCATGGATTATCGGCCTCGCAGGGTATTTATTTAGTTCCGTTGACAGAGCATGGAGGGGTTTCAGATATAAACGAGGATTGTTCTCTCTTGTGCAGTGAATATGAGCCATCTTTCTTTCTTCTACAGTATTATTGGATGGCAGAGAGACCTCCTTTCCCCCTCCCGTAGAGTATATTTATTTACTTCAGAATAAATGAATGAAAAGCAGCCAGGCCCAAGAAACCGAAGCTATCCATAAATATATTGTTAGTCACGAGTTAGTGCATCTAAGCACCACTCTGTCTGACCCATTTTGCCGGAGCTATATTGAATGAAGTAACTGTCCTTCAATTGCTCCAACGCACGCAGACTATAATGATTTTCAAGGCAAGTGGACTAATCAGTTACAAAAGCACCCTATGCATGCTCTTATTCAGATACTTGCCCCTCTTTCCACGTAAGCGGTTACAAAACCATTACATGCAAACGCCTAAATATAGATCTTGAGTGACATGGTAAAGCATCATATTTTAAATTATTTATCATTTATTATTTACTAGTGCTTGCACCTCAACAAGGTGCAATGGTTATGCCAATAGCAGGATATACTCTGACAATATATTGAAGGGAAGGGGTAAAAATCGCAAGAAAATGTAAATTGCTTTTCTTAAGACTAACTATTTATAGCAAAATTCAATTGATGATGGGGTGCGAGAAGATTTGAAAATGAACAAATGGAACTTTATTTAAATCGGTATGCTATGCTAAATGGTTTCACAATATAATATTTTTTGTACAATGAAAGAAGACCTATAACTTGAAAGATCGATTGGATTAAGTACAATTGTTGCTGGTTAATGATATACCTTGTAACCAAATGCAACATAATGGAAAACTGCACGTTGCGGAGAAATATTTTTATAATAAAAAAACTATTTTATGACACATGAAACATAACCAACCTCTTGAGGAAAAATATAAATACATGTTCACTTTTTATTTAATAGATTGAGGAAAAAGATCTACACTTCATAAAACCACAGTTTTACAAAGTACATACTATATAACTGGGCCCTACAAAATGGTGGCCTTTCTGCTAAAATGCATAAAGCATGAAGGACAAAGCTTGTATCATTGAGGTGATTTGAGTATAGGAAGAGCTCATCTTGGGGAGCAAGAAATTATCAATCATTTTTGTGCTATATAACCCTCATAAGTGCAGGATTTTCTTGAAGTTTGCTACTAATTTTACAATGAATTTGGTATGCATTTATTATGGTGGTGCTTGTGGTAGTTCCTGGATGTATATGCACATTTCTGGTTTTGGACCTGCGTATAGACTTTGGCTAGTTTTTTAGGTGTATAGATTTAGTTTCCCACATATAAATATGATATATTTATATTTCTTTCATGGTAGGAAAATCTCGTGGGGTATGAAGATAGCAACAAAGAGGAATAATTTGTGAAATGAGACGCCATTCGAATTCATCAAGTATTGCCTTTAAGACAAGTAGCTCCTGACAAATCCTATTGGCTGATAATATTATATAATTTGCTAGGTATTTTTGTGCAATTTTTTGCAGTTGATTTTGTGTTGCACAAAGCACTGTTCTAGTAGTCCCTGTCATACTTTATCAATGTTGTGTACAGAGTAAAATGAGAATAATAATGCACAATGAGCATCTAAAAATGGACAAAAGAGTTTTCCCACAAAATACAATTGGATTTATTAAACATTTAGAAAAGAAAATATTATAGAAGTTTATTTTCTGGATATACTTGAATGCTATTACTTGCAAAAACTTTGAGTCAATTTGAAAAACAAAGCAGCAAATGGAACCAGCATACACCATTGAAAAAACATTTGATGTTTGAAAAAAAGGCATAACAATACGATGTAGTAAGTAAATATGTATGATTTATATTCAAAATATTTCAAAAGTTAGATCATGAACCAGAAAGCTCAATACAAGTTCTTGTAGTACAATTAAAAAAGAATGAGATAAAATGCAAGTTGGAAAATTACAAAGGAAGATAATTGGTTATTAGGGACATCTGCTCAAGTATATGCAACATATTAGCTCAAACGTTTACACTTACAAGCAACCCATAATATTACTATTTTATAGTCTAGTTATATAGACTCTTTTGACTAATTGTACAACACATGCTATTTATCCTCTTGAACATTTTATACTACCATGTTTTCTAATCCTCTTTTCTTTTCTTCTCGAATATTGTATACAATCCTCTTCACAATTTTTTTGAGGGAAACAGGATAGATCTTTATAGCCTCCTTACTCTTTGTACAGTAAGTGCTCTTCCAAAGGAAACACGAGGATTTGCTTAATGGATATCATAGCTAAGGAACAATCCTCACTGCCAAACTGGCAATTAAAGAAATTAGCAGATTGTGATCCTATTTATCACAAAGGCAGATTGCATCATTCAATTACGCATTTAATCAATGATAGTAATAATGAAAATAAAATTTCAATTGTCAATTGATCCTTGTTGTGCTGGTGAAGTTGAATAGATGTGAATGAACCCACCAAAGATCAAATCTTCCATATAAAATTAAATAAGCAAATTCAACCATATAAAAATAAATAAGCAAATTCAATGGTCACATCTAAAAAAATGAAATCATTGGTTTACCTCTAGCATATTCCTTGTTACATACATATAAATAGATTCTAGGTCACCATGAAATGCTTGGATGTGAAACAAACAAGGTTTTTTCCCTTTATCCCTCTTGTAATTACTGCTTCAGTTACCATAGCAAGATTTCCTGCATTGAGTATTCTTGGGCCATTGAAAGATGTGACCCTCTGGAGGTCCTCAATCCACATTCTTTTCAGAAGTCTGTATTCTTCATATTCCTCAAAAATTTCGCAAATATGTTCATGAAATGCATGAGGAGTAAGCCTGAACTTATATGTCTTACAATTTCCCAAATGGAAACTCTTATCAATGTTTTTTCCATCTCCTCTTTTGTTTATGTAGCCTGAATAATCTTCTCTTTTAAAATCAATAGACTCACAATTCCCTGCTTCTCCTACCAAATTCCATTTATCATATGGGGACCCCTCTTTGTGGGTAATGTGGATTTCTTCATATCTTGAAAGTAGCATTCTTGCACTTTTAAATAACTTACTAAATCCCTGTGCCTCCTAATAACTGTATCCTCATTCTCCATGCCATGGAAGCCTGCATGAGGGAAATGATAGACAATTCTATCAAATTCGTCTGTCTGTGAGCTAATTAATTAATCCAACACCCAGAGAAATTTAATTAGGGTTTTTAATACACAGATTGTTCTTAGTTCAAGGAAAATATATAAGTTGGGTTTGGTTTTCAAGTTTTCTTGGCTATTGAGGTGTTTCAGGTTTTAGGATTTTTGAGCATTGGGAGCATCAAATGGCTTAACGACATCAGGGAGTAATGGGAAGAATCAATGAGAATGCACCCAATTACACTCAGGTTTTGGGTTTTGTAACACTGTTTATGGCTGGTACAATTTTGTTGTTCTTGACTGGGCTCACAGTGGCATGGACTGTGGTGGATTGGTGCTTTTGACACCTCTTGATTTTGTTCAGACCCATATTGATACCTGTGGGAGCAGTGCTCTTTGTGGTAGTTGCAGGTCTGTTTTCTGCAGGGGGTTTTGTTCTAAGAGAAACTGATGATAGACTTTATCAGCATTTTTCACTTTATTAAGAATCAATCTTTGAATTTAGAACAACAATATATTTGTTATTAGTTTTTATTGTCCAAATTGTGGCTAATTGTTTGATGAAATACTTGATAAAGAGTTTGGTGTTTTCTTGCTTGCTCAGTGAGTGGATTGCATTCCAGTTGGAGCAGTTAGGTACCTAGAGGCTTGAAGAATTTTCATGGCCACCATCATGATTCTTTTTCTTGGTTTTTAACTCATTGCAAGCTCTATTTGTATGTCTTTCAAAGTTAAAAAAAATATGTCATATTTCTTTTTTGTAAATTAATTCCAAGCATCACAAATTGCCTCTAGATGAAGCTGAGGCAAAAGGGGTTTCCGTTGGGGCTCATGATCCCATGGAAAGATTAATTCAAGATATTGCCAGACAAGGGACCAGGGTGAAGCCAAATGCCACTATCATGATTTCCTTTCCTGGTTTTTCAACACCTTGCCAGCTCTGTTTGTATGTCTTTCAAGGAAAAAAGAAAATTTCCATATTTCATTTTGTAAATGAATGTCAAGCATCTCAGTGTATCTCTAACAGTTAGTGCTAAGTTGGTTTAGCTGCAAGGCAACACTATCATTAATTTGACATCACAACCTTAACTACAACAATTTGAAATTTGAATGTATATTTGCAAGGACTCCAACTTAATCATAACCTAAGATTCTAATGCAGGAGCATCCAAGGTGTAAGGGAAATCTTATATCAACCAAAATTTGTTTTAACATCTATTTGTTTTGAAGGTATTTTTGAGATTTCCCTATGTTTTGTGTTGTGCCTGTCATGTTTGCAGCACCACAATTTACCACACTTATGTTTTGTTAGTTCAAATTTTCATGTTTGTAACAATAAGCTCAAGTGGCATCCAGTAAGCTATGCAGTAGGGAACATAAATTCAACAAGGTATCCCAATTCATTATCAAGATATTCCAATTACCACACTCATGTTTCTTATCTTCAGGAGTTTAACTTAGCCAATAATAAAATGTTCACTGTACAACAATAACTTATTTGAACAATGCACCAAGTATTTGAAAATTGCACCAATTCCTAGAGTTGCTTACTTCATCATAGATACTAAAAAGGGAGCCATGTACGGAACCACACTAAATTTAGATATTCCTAGCTCAAAGAAGATCAAAGATTGGCAATATTACATGTACCGGCAAGCCTAAAAACTACACAAGGGTGATGCACCAAAATCCATTGACAAATGAAGATTAAATCATTTAATTTTGAGGCCTTTGATCTTTGTCACATCCACCTGCAATGATGACCTACATTTTGTAGCCAACACACATCAATTCTACATCTTCTATATAAAGAGAATCATAATCTGATTTGGGTGGATAAAGAGAGAAAGACAGAGGTAGATAGGAAGTGGGCATACGACAAAAGAGAGAAGGAAAAATGATATCGAGATCTTTAAGGTCTATCTTGTAATCAAATGGCTAACATGCCTAGCATGTATCAAGTTCATGAAGTTCTTTAAGGTACATTAAATGAGACAACATTATCAATACCTCTCACCTGATGTATAGGATTTACAACAAATGACTTAGCCAACAATTGTTTTAGTCTTCCTTAAGCACCTAGTGTTCAAAGGTATGCATAAGATGCTGAAGAACTAAAAGTGACTAACCCCGTTGTTGCCTGAATGCATTCCTCTGGCATAGCATCTATTGGAAGATCAGTATTATAAACAACAAATATCAGAACAACTCCAAGGTGCTTGGATTCTAACAGTCTAAAAGGAATTGTAAGGACTCCCTTTCCAGTTGCTCTAGCAAGCAATATGTTTTCACGGTCCTCCTGTATGCATAAAAATACATTGCATATCTAAGACTAACAGCTGTGTCATGAGAAACACTGAAAGTCTTAACAGTTTCTAAGAGAAATAATACAAATTTCAGAAAAGGATGGATTGGAACAACGTTTAGAAACAAAGAAAAATGTTAGATGGATAGTCAAACCTCTCCAGACATCATATCAAGAGATTCTATTAAAAAAAATGTCTCCTGTGAGAAGATTGTAGGTGCATATTCATCCTGTATAGGTGATGGCTCCTTGTTCTTCATCATTTTGATTTTCCAACCTTGTTGCCTTTCAAATTGTTCCCTCTCTGAGTAAAGAAATTTTTGAGCATATGGAACACCGCTCAAGAGAGGTCTCTCAAAAGCAGTTCTTGCAGTGTATTTAGCAAATCTTTTCTGCATTAGCCAAAGTATGGCAATGAGAATGTAAACAAAATAATCACTTTTGTTGTATTTCACATAAAGCATAAAAACTGAAAGTCAGCATTGCCTAATCATTTTGACATGTCACATGAGCATGGAAATCAAAGAAATGGGTATTTGGTTTGATGAAGACAAAATTAACAGAAGAATATAAAGCATTTAAGTTCATGAATTTTTTGTAAAAATGACTGGTTTAAAGCTTGACCCAGAACTATGGGGAAACAATGCAGATGAGTTCAAGCGAATGTTAAGTGGCAGTTTGGTCCCTGATTATAAAAACTGCTATCCACTTGCGAAGATCAATTATCTTAAAGAGTAGCTTTAGGTCCATAAAAACTATTACAGAACCCTACCAAAGCAGATATTTTTTTAAATGAGACGAACGCAAACCAATCTCCCTATCGCCATACAACAAATTCATCTTAATTTGCAATCTTGTTGAGTTTTGTATTGGAGATCCCATGTGATGTCATTCTTGAGCAACAAAGTACATCAGAATTGTAGGGAGCTCAGAATCCAATAAATATGTGAAATTTATAGAGAAACAATAAAACAACAAATAAATATGCAAATTTTAATGTAAGTAAAATACCAAACATGACCAGCATTGAGTAATTCATAATTTATAAAGCTGGGAAATAATTTGGTTATACTTCAACAAAGACAGGATTCAGTAGTAATAAAAATTCTCCAACCAATTTGAATGATCTGCCTTCGTATATTTGAAACGAAGATGGGAATAAAAATAGGATTTTAAATTCGAATGCAAAAGCTACAAAATTCATAAGAATAGAAAGATTTCCATCAATTAAATACTTACTGTGAAGTTCATCAAGCCACCCAGAAATATTTTTGAATGTTTGACGGCAGCTGATGTCGTAAACAAGAAGCGCTCCCACAACTCCTCTGTAATATGCATAACAACTTTGAAGCGCTCCTGACCTGCAGTATCTCCGATCTGTGCTTTGATCTCGTTCCCATCGATTTCCATGGTCTACGTCTGAAACTCCATGCCAATGGTCGATTTCGAGTTGGGATAAAACTCGTTCCGTGTATATCTTGCCAGTAGATTCGATTTTCCAATGGTAGAGTCTCCTATTAACATGATTTCAAAAAGCTAATCTTCGACTTGCTCTTCATCCACATATGTCATCATCTTAGGGTTTCAATGAGGAAAAAAGAATAGAAAATTTTCAAAAATATCTAGCGATTTTGCAAATTTCTGTCAATTGCTAGAAAAGCGCCATTAAAAGAATGCCATTCCTGACCGTGGAAAATAATTGGATAGAGACACAAATCTAAATTCCACAACCATTACCAATGCCTTTTCTGCCTGTATCAAAACGGGAGCATTTGAACAGGGTACAGACATCCATTTAGGCATAAGGTAAGGAAAATTTATGTATATTATAGCTGGAAATGCTCTAGTACACATTTATGCAAAATGTGGAAGCACAAACAAGGTGCGTGACTGTTTGATAAAATGTCTAAAAGGGATGTATCTCATGGAATATAATGATTGAAGGAATCCACAAAATGAATTTGTTTAAAAATGTTTTAGAAACTTACAAGAAAATATAATGGCAAGTGTAGAACTAAATTCCATAGCCACACCACTCCTTAGCGCCCCTGCCTCCTCTGCCCCATCCTTCTGCCTTCCCTTGTAAACCCTAAAATTGGAAGCATGGCCTCCCAACTTTGATTAATAAGAAAACAATGTTAAGAAAAGCCATAACAGAGAGGATAGGAAAAATGTGCAAATATACAAGTGCTTACCATAAACCATTGTTTCCTTCCTTCAGAGGAGATGGGGCCACAGTCGCTTTAGAGATCCTCCCTTGGCTATAGAGCAGTGACTCGCTTAAAACCTACATTGCCCTCCTAAAAAGGGCACTCTAGCTGCTCATCTCACTGGAATCCTCTATCCCTTATGCTTTGATGGATGCCTATTCCCTGTTCTAAAGCCCCCATTCCAGCTAAAGTAGGGCAGACGTGGGCAACAACTGTGAAATTTGGCTCTTCATCTGCTAGTTGCTTTTATGGCGTGAGGTCCATATTTACTGGCAGTCCCACTGGAATAGTCTTTCTCGGCATCAAACAATAGACTAATCCGGTGGGATTTCCCACCTATAATAGCCTATCGGCTAATTACCTCCACTCAAATTTTATTTTATGTTATATATCTATGCCTGTCATAATTAATTTATTATATTATATTATTTTATTAAGTTCCAACTATAGTACAAATCAAACAAAACCCAAAAGATCTTCTAACTTAATATGAATAATCATAAAATCCACCAAATAGAAAACTCCTAACAAGCAACCATTTGGGTCATGAAGAACTTAATCCAATTCAACCAGCACAACAACCATAGTGACCAACACTTTATAAAATTATCAACTTCACGCGATATCAACCACAATAACATTCTTACCATAGACTCAAACTAAACATTGCAATTGAGATCGACAACACAAATATCCCATATCATCAAGTAATTCTCCATTTTAATTTATTTAGTTAATTAACATTTCCTTCATATCTACCAAATCCATGATATATTAATATTCCATTTTCAACAACACCCACTCACTTACCCCCACAAAACAACTCAACCAACAATGGAACATAAGACTTTAAAATGGGCTAACGGAATAATCATTTCATGTTTTCAATAAATCAACAACTTCAAGGTAACATACATTAATATGTACTAACCTCCGTTCAATTCACTATAATTATATTAATCTTTCCACAATGGATTATTTCTTGATTTACACAAATAAATAAATAAAATACAAAGAAGGTAGAAATCCCTTACTGAGTAACTACAATACATTCATGTAATTCCCCATAAACATATTTATATATATAAATACACATATATCAATTTATTTATAATTAACTATTATTTATTTACCTTCTTACTTATTTAAATTATAAATATTATATATATTATATATAAAACTATCTTTCATTAGAATTCTAAACAATTATATATATTTAAATGAGACTAACCTTCTCACTTATCTATAATTTGTAAAAGTTTCCTTAAAATAGTAATAAGAAAAAAGTTTATCTTTAAGGGTGAAATGTTATTACCTAATTCACTTTTCTTTATTTTTAAACTTTTCTCTATTTTAAAATTCCAACTTAAAAAGAATCAAAGGAATGTGACTTATTTCCAAATCATTAAAGAAGACATGCCTTTTCACAAGCAAAGGAGTATATCTATTTATTTATTTTATATACCATATTACCATTTCACTTATGAAGAAAAAGAAGGCAATTTTAATTTAGACATCCAAAACTTTCATTGAATGTTGATCTTAATCTCACGTGAGAGAGTCCTTTTACATAAGACTTATACGGTGATTACAAGGCTATGCAAAAACGTAATCTATTAGATAATTATCAATATAAGATATCATACATGGTGACGCCAACAATGATCAAATTTATTAATAGCAATATAAACCAAAGGCCATGCATACTACAAATTCTTCAATAAACAATATTTAAGCAGACAAGTGAAACTCTTGAGTAATCGATCAAAGGATTGCTTCAGTTATTCTTATAAGATTGACTGAAGAGAATGGACGAATGCCTAAAGCTAACAAGTGCATAAAATGCAGCCAACACTGACCTCCAAATACGTAGTATATTAAATATACAAACTGGAATTTATTCTTAGGTTTAATTCTCCCAATCTGGTGTTCACTCAGCATGGCTCACCAGACTCTTTTATCTAACAAATTTCAACAGATAAGGCCAATGAAATTCGAAGTTAAGTATTGCGGGATAACTACTAAATCTTCTCTCCAACTATTTGTCTCCTTGAAGTAGCGGAGAGGGTAACCTACAGTTACATCTACTATTAACAGATGGAAAGCAGAGAGTAAAGATGCCCATAACTAAGGTTCGACACACTGCCATCTAGTTCGCCATGAATAAATTTGTATTAAATGTGTTTAAGCAGCTGCCAAGCAAGGCTAACAGAGTACAGATTTAATGCACTGAACTAGACTTATCTGGAAGTTGCTTACAAGGGCGGCAAAATTATTTAAAACTTTAAAATTTTCTTTTATTTTCAGGTGCTTCAACTATGACAGGTTGCCAAAGATTCGGGGAGGTTATTTAAATTTATACACCCTACCATGTTCAAGTGCGACAACTCTATAACATATTGCTAATGAACTCAAGGAGGTTATTTATATTGTGACAATATTTTGTTTTTAAGTGTTGCAGTTGTGGTAGATTGTCAACAAAATCAAGGAGATTATTTAAACCTTAAAACTTATTCTAGACAGTGAACTGTTTGTCAGGATGACAGAGAGGAATGTTATGACTGCAGGATATGCACAAATGGTATATCATGGGCAGAATTTAGAAACTTTCAAATAAGATGCGATTGGCAGGTGCGAGGAAAATCATGGAGTGACGACCAATTCAATGCTTTAATTGCATGAAACTTATCAGATAGTATATCGACCTACAGAGCTAGAAAATACAATTGGGGTTAGCTCCAGAGAAAACACTAATGTTACATATTCGTTTGACGCCGATGATAAAGACGAGAAGGTGAAACAAACCCCAAGGCTGAGGTAATGGATAAGAAGCAGGCAACTCCCAAGCATGCACGAAGAAAGAGAGGCAAGGAATGCAGAGACAATTGACAGGGTATGTGAACTGTTTGACAGAATACCTCAAGAGATACAATTTCACAAACTTTCATAAAAGCAGAGTATGCACAATCAGATTTGCAAGCTATGGCTTATAGTTAAAACATGGACAAGGCAATCAAGTCGCACCGTGTAGAAGAAATACGATTCACACACAGACATAATTACCGCATTTCAGATTCATCAGAGGGACTACTTAGTATTTTTTGAAGCAAGAATCCAGCCATTTCTATTATTTAAACATGGACAATATGCTAACGGAGATTATTGGTGGTATACTTAATGAAAATAATCTGGAAGACAGGCTTATGAAACCTATGAAAAGAAATTCAATCAGACATAATCAATGCCAATAATTTACACCTACGAAAGATGCCCAAGAAATACCCAAGTCTCATTGGCATAGCATAGATCTAGCATAAGAGGAGAATAATAGCGGAAGGAAAGAAAGTACTTGAAGGAATTAAGTTTGAGTTTCTACATACCGAATTCCATAAGGAAAGATCGATTGCAATTTTTAGGTTGATTGTATCAGATGGTCTTTCTTTACCTGGAGGATGCATCCCCGTAATCACGCCATAGACTGTCTAGCATTTTTATCCCAGCGACCACTCGTCTCAGATGGCGCATTTTCCATCCTTTTATGGAAGCATTTCTCAAGATCTTATATCGACATGAATAAAACCAGATATAGGGGCTCCAAAGATTTGCCAAAAGCACCCTCCAAACCCTCCTACTATTCCCCCAAAAAGATATACTAGAAACTAAAATAAAAAGCTACATGCCGGGAGAGGTGGACCTAGTTTTAGAATCCAATCCCCAACGACCTCCACTCCATAGATCCGCGCCCAAATACAATAATTACTAATTAAAAGCAACCGTTTCAAATAATCCATAAAGCCATTAAGAGCGAAATAGAGGAGGTTGTAATGACATGGCCGATTAAAAAGCATTATCTAGTTTTACTACTTATACTATATCTCATAGTAAAATGAATGTTTCCTTTTAATTGGTTAATAACTATTATCGGGTGAGTTACTGAGAATCTTCAATCATGGTTTACATTTATTCATCATATTATTATTTAGATTTACTCTTTTGTTTTGACTTGTTTACTACAAATCTATTTATTTTAATACTTTTATACAAGAACGTAATTCTTAATTTTATTTAAACCAATTAAAGACATTGTTAATATTTTATTTAATCACTATCTTAATTATATAAAAGATTTTATTCTAATTATCCCAAAAATCTAATACTAATTAACCCAATTAAAATCAAATGCACAACATATCGAACCACACCAGATCTCACAACGAAAAAGAGGACATTTCCATGACAAAAGAAATGAACGAGTCTCAACAAACAACAAGGGTGAAATGCGAAGGGGCACTACATCCTCCCCCCCTAAACTTCGACTTACTCCTGGAAGTCATAAGGTGCAAAACATACACAATGATAAATGACATCAAAATTCAAGTAATTGAATACACTAATGACCAACAACATACCATCACGAGTTAAACAATATATTCACGATATTAACATGACAACACAATTTGACCAAATAACAAAAGTCATCAAGCAAGATAGTTGATAAAACATAGTAAACCATACCGACAGGGTTACACCAGAGATGTACTAGTGTTGGATCTTGACATGGACCTTTGTATTCATACATATCATTTGTATTACTTAATGTTATTGTACTATTCCTAGTTCATGATGGGAAGTAGTTTTGTATTGATTTAATCCTTGAACAATGTATCTTCATGTTGTAAATGTATTGTCCATGTTCATGTTATTATCTTGTGGTTAGTGGATGATGCTTATCATTCTTGTTATGTAATGGATGTTAATTTGAAAAGTAATGGAACCATGTAACCCCAAGGGACCTTGTTATAAGTTATGCATGTTAAGTTTCATTTCATGTGAAGTATGTTAATATTATGTTGCATGTTAGTTACTTAAAAAAAAAAAACAGTGCCATATATTAGTTTCCTTTGGAGTTGCGTGGCGGGGCGTTACATAATTTGACATCACAATTATGCATCTGCATGAGTCTTGCCACATAGTGTGTGTTTCCTTGATTTTCCATCACAACAAAGGATCCTTGTGATTCTCACCTCTTGCATGTGTGCCTTGATGCACACCCTTTTCAATTTCTTATACATATTTTGGACATATTTCTTGGTCTAAATTGCTTGTATATTTTTATATATGATTTCGGTGGGTTTGATTATATCTCTTAGTATTAAGGGGTGATTATGATAGTGTTATTTTAGTGCTTCTTTCAATGAAGCAATGGAGTAATCTTCTTTGTGGGAGGTCACATGAACCTTCCATCTTGATCTCTCATATAGGGGATTATTTGATTGGATTGTATTTTGAGATTCTAATACTTATGTAGAGCCTAATGATGCACATTTCAGTAGTGCACAAATGTCACATGTGCATTACTCTAGAATCATAGTACTATCTGTATTTTCAACTTCACAAGCATCTGTGTATTCATGGTTGAGGAGTGCTCATATGTTCACTCATGCAGTGTTTTGTATCTCTCATCTTGATCTACATTTCTTGGAGGTTCGTTGATTCCAACAAACACCAGTTCATCTTTAGCAGAGTTTAGAACTTTTACATACTTCAGGAGTTCTTTATTGCCATGTTCTTATCATCAATGGGTATCTTTTTCAGAAGGTCTTAAATCCCCCTCTTTCTCTTTTTTGAAGAGGAATTTTGCTCCCTTTGTGATTTCTCCTTTTTCTCCATTTGTGAGATAATCCATTGTACATGGGTACCTATCATGACCTCGTAGTTGGGACCCATTTCTACCTTTTTCACCTTTGTGATCTCCCGATGTATCACATATGGGCGGTGTTAGAGTGAACAATTTATCTATTCACTATACTTTAGTGTACTTAGGCTGATGACATTAGACAACATATTTTCTAATTGAATGTGCAACCTTTTAGGCCTCTTGAGGTTACCAATTTTTTTGGTAAACATTATGTACATAACTTTTGAGGTTGTAAGACATTTTATCTCACCTCAAAGGTCACTCAATGCTTGGCATGAAGGTTGATGACTTGGACAAATAGGTTGTTGGTTTGCACATTCCTAGTGATCCTAAGGTTGGAACTTATAGGACACTTGTCTACTAATTTGTGCCACATCATGGGGCACTTTTCAATCCACATGATAGGTGGATTGTATTTTCCTTGCCTATACATGCAGGGCTTACTCATTTGTACATTAGGGTTGACTAAATATGATATTTGCATTGTTCATTGTGCTTGTTTTTAATCTCCGTGATAATTCTTATAATAAATATGATTCATTAGAAGATTCATCCCTTTGATCTTGGAGTGCATATACATCATATCATACAATATGTTTGTAATTAAATTATGAATATTGGAGTAGAATAATTAAAAATCAAATATTGTTCAAGAGTAAATTACTATGTTTATTTGATAAGGATGATTAGATTTATACTATTATATAAAAGCACAATGAACTCATGTAATCAAGGAACTAAACATGACAACATGCTATTATTTATTAATATTTAACAATTTAACTTAGACACTTTGAAGACTTGTATTGCAATTACTATTAATAACATGTTCAATTTTTCACATTGAGGACAACACACAAGCACATGTAGATGTTGGATGTACAGATATCTCCAACAACCTTCATATGATCAAACATCCATTAGAATATCAAATAAACACACCACTACTTCTTGGAAACCTCAAGTACCTCTCCTATAACACCACAAATGGAGGCATGTCAAGGAACCTATATTCCTTTTGACAACCTATTAAAATGTATACTAATGATTCCAACAAATAATATTTATTAGAATTATTTTTCATATTCTTCGTCATATATGACAAGTTGAGCCGGCCAACATTAACAGGAACAACTTTATTTCATCAACTAGTCAACAGCTTTGCTACTATCTACGACAAATTCAATCTACCATGCTCTACTTCAATTTTACAAAAAATCAAGTTTCGAGATACTCTCATATTCCTTAAACACCACGTTGATGAAGTCATGCCGAATCTAACTCTGATACCATTATAAAACTGTATCTCATTATATTTATTCCATAAAAATAATTTATCGACACTGAATTATTTACCTTGAACACCTATAAAACTTTAATTACGAACAGTATTAATACATTAGTGATTTGAGATTTCTAGCAGTGATTCTGTTACATTCCAAGGATTCGCTGGATTGGGCAATGTTACTGAACTGTTAGAGAGCATAACATTCACATTCCACATATCTGGACGAACTGTCGCTTTAGGTTGTACGCACAGAAGACCAACTTGAATGCATCGTACTACCTTCTCTCGCAGGCAACTTTGCGCCACTGTTGACTCAACCATCCTTAAAACATCTCCTCCTCTAAACAGTCTCCATGCCTGCATCGCACATCATCAATTCTCTTCCTAACTTTGGTGTCTATTCTGTATAACCATTATTCAAGGCAAATAATGAGTAATAAACTAGGTTTGTTACCCATTCCAACAGATTGTCCATTTCATCGGGAAGATTGCTATCTCCGATTCTCCTTCCGCTCACAATCTCAAACAGTAGCACGCCAAAGCTATAAACATCCGTTTTAACTGACAGCTGTCCATGATATACATACTCTGGAGCCATGTAACCTCTACACCGCATAAACAGAGAACACCACTAAAGCTAGAAGGAAAAAGCAAAAAAATAATCAGCAATCCAAAACCAAAATCACACAGATATCATGATCGAGTACTTACAATGTGCCTGCATGTAATTCTGTTTGGGTTCGCGTCTTGTCTGTAGGGAAAAGTCTGGCTAAACCAAAATCAGCTATTTTAGGTTCGAGTTTGTCATCGAGAATAATGTTATTTGCTTTAATATCTCTGTGAATGATTCTCTGATGTGATTCTTGATGAAGGTAGACGAGGCCTCGGGCAATTCCTAGGATAATATCATAACGCTTTTCCCAATCTAACTGGATACGCTTTTCTGGATCTATAACCACAATTCCATCTATCACTTTTATAATTTCTTACAAATATCTCTGGAATATTAATAATAAATAAACATAGCAGTGTAACTTACCAAAGATAAAAGTGTCCAAACTCTTGTTACGAAAATATTCAAAAACAAGCAATTTTTCATCTCCCTCCGCACAACATCCCAACAGCTTCACAAGGTTTCGGTGTTCAAGATTGGCCATGAGCTTCACTTCATTCATAAATTCTGTATTAACTTGGCTCGATCTTGCAAACAGCTTTTTAATTGCTATTTCTTTTCCGTCTCTAGTTGTTCCCTGAAAGACCAAATACAATTAGAGCCCCACATCCCCCTTAAGAAAACTTCTCGAAAGTAACCTAATTGTTCTATGACTTCAGTGTTAATTCATGTCAAGGCTACACTATAGTCCCACCTTGTATACTCGTCCAAAGCCTCCCTCTCCGAGTTTGTTATTTTCATGAAAATCTTGTGTGGCTTCTGCCATTTCCTCTAAGCTGAAAATAGAAGGTTGCTGGTTGTGTATGAGTAACCCCGATAAGGGGGAAGATGCGCGCCTTTCTGTAGAAGAATAAAACTGGAAAAGATTAGAAAATTGAATGTTATACTAAAATCAACAGCAAAAAACCTAAATACAATGATGGAAATTGGAAGAGGCACCTTTGTTGTGGGTATCTGGTCTAGCAAAAATGGCACGTCTCACTTTTTTCCTAATTGCAATTAGACAAATAAGAAATGCCAGAATCAGGCCTCCCACAACTCCACAAACTATGGGTAATGTTTTGGAGGACTTCTCTGCAATGTAGATTTCTATCAATATAAATACATTCAAGAATATAATCCAACATATATTCGAAGAAGTGGCTGTGCTTACTCTTTAATTGGATCTGACCTCCTGATGGAGGTGTGGAACTTGTTGGAGTCGATTGTGTCTGCATGGTGTCAAAGAACTGGGATATATCATATTTGACCGTACAGCTTGCTGACATAGCCTGAGCTAGTTGTTTTACAGAACAACAATCACCCAGAACACTCCTTGCATTAAACAAGCATTGTCTGCAATCATTGATGGATAAACTTCTCCAACATTGAACGAGCCCGTACACGGTATTGGATGTGGTATACTTGGCTGACCCCATAGCCAATCCCTTATTGGCAGGGTTGTAAGCTAAATTAGACAGTTTAGAGAGAAGACTAAAGGTTGTGGCTTTGAAATCATCCGTATCGCCTAAAATGTTACCATTATACCAATAATATGGGACGCTATCTAGGTCTGAAAAGAAATCAAAATGGTCATAGCGAAGAAAACAATCATCCTTCAATACAAAGCCCCCTTTGTTGTTGGGGCAAACTTCCTTAAGAAAATCATATGACTGTTTTGCGCAGTCTAAGCATTTCATTACTGATACGTTCCCAATACACTGCAAAAGGCCATAGACCTTGTTGGGCGTTTGACCAAAGGAGGAGGTGTTAAACCCTGAACTTTTAGGTGTATTTCTAAACAGATCAGTCATAGCTTGATTCAGATTCGTAGAATATGGACTACCGTGGGTGTATGTTGAGTCATTATTGCACATATGCCAAGTGTAAGACATCACAGACGTAAATTTCATTACACAGAGCAAAAGAGGAATAGAAAAGTAAGATCTGCACCTCATCTTTCTCTTGCAGCTCTGACCAGCACTGCGCTGTGTAACCCTGTCAGAACCTGTGGGTAATATATCTTTTACTGGGCTGAGTGTTACTTCATGTAATTAATGTTAGCGTTGAATTAGATTGGTCTAGGCCGGCGTTGTCTACTGCTATTCACGCGAAAATACAATAACTTAAAAAAGTCACCGGTTCCGATTGAATAGCAGCAGCATCCCTAACTCATTTATTATTGAAAGGTCCCTGGTTAACACATTGATTTATTTAGTTTAGATGAAAACAAAAAGGGGTTGTGGGGTCGCTGTGGAAAATCAGCAACATTTTGTAAAGATAATTTATTTAGATTGGTCTAGGCCGGCATTGTCTACTTCTATTCACGCGAAAATACAATAACTTAAAAAAGTCACCGGTTTCGATTGAAAAGCAGCAGCATCCCTAACTCATGTAATTAATGTTAGCGTTGAATTAGATTGGTCTAGGCCGGCGTTGTCTACTTCTATTCACGCAAAAATACAATAACTTAAAAAAGTCACCGATTCCGATTGAAAAGCAGCAGCATCCCTAACTCATTTATTATTGAAAGGTCCCTGGTTAACACATTGATTTATTTAGTTTAGATGAAAACAAAAAGGTTGTGGGGTCGCTGTGGAAAATCAGCAACATTTTGTAAAGATAATCTATTTATAGTTGAAAGGTCATTGTCTAATTCATGGGAAAAGAAAAAAAACCAAAAAAGTCGTGGACTTCTTTTGGGAAATCAACAATATTTTTAGGGAATAATTCATTTTTTGGTGAAAGGTCATTAATTAATTATCTTATCATCACATTGTCTTTCTTAATCCATGTAAATATACAGAAGTATAAAAAAGTCACAAGATCATTTTGAAAAACAAAATCTTTGTAATTCATTTATTGTTAAAGGGTCATTAACTAATTGTCCTGCTATTATGATTTATAATTTAAAGAAAATTGAACTTGGCTTACACCCATTACAAAATATATTTATAGTTATTCAAAGAGGGGGTCCAATAATGCTATCAATACTAGTTGTGACAAGACTTACTATCTTGGAAGCCCAATACATTAAATATTATAGTATTAGTAGTTGGAAGAGATGGCACAATAATTGAGTAGCTAATACTAATAATTGAATAAACTGTGCTCATTGGATTTTAAATGTGACTTAATGTTGTGACTCACATTTAGTTGAAATAAACTTCACTAAACATATAGGATATGGATGTATGCATGATCGACATTAGTGTATTTTCTTAGTAAAGTAGTCATTCTTGTAGACACTATCGAGGATATATATAATTAGGCACTAGTAACTAGATAAGCTTAAATGGATCATTTAAAAAAGAATCAAAATTTCATAGAAAAATAATCATAAATAATAGTTTACAATAGGTTTATATTTGTCTCTAACATTCAAGTTAGAAAAAAAAATTGAAGGTGAACATTAAGACAAAGTTGGGTGGATGACAAAATTTATATAGAGCTACATTTATTTAATCCTCATAATAAGTAAAATCTTATAAGGAGCCAATAAAACCTATCATAAGTCTCAAAATATATTTGATAAATATCAAACATTGAACCTTCAATATGTTGGGGGGACCTTGATGACTACGGTGAAAGTAGGAATTTATAATCTTGTCCCTTTTTTAACATGAAAAATATGTAAATGGATAAAAAAATTAATGTTGTAATAAGTATATAGGAATCTTAGTGGTAGTTTAGAAACTTTTTAATATATGTATAGGGATACATTGGGGTATATTTTGCTAAAATTTGAACTAGGTTGGAGGTGATTGATACATATTGTACCATATGTAGCTAATGTTTTTGTATAATTTATTTAAACTATCTTTAATATGAAAAAAAATATATTTGACAGATAAATAAAAAATTCTCTTATAATTTTAGTTTTGAGCTACCAATAGCAAGATAGAGGTGCCCAAAGGTGTCTGAGCCCTAGATAAGGTGTCTAAAAACTCAAAAAAATGAATTTTTATGGTGTTGCTTTAGTCCTCTATTTCTATGTGAAAACAAGTTTGAGAGTGAATTTTTTTCTATAATTTTCTTAAGACAATTTACTTCAAAATGCAAATGTGCAACAAGCTTGAAAATGTTTTAACAAGTTTGAATTAAATTTTAAGATCTAAAATGCAATAATTGCCTAATTCTAATATAACATCTAAAAGTGACGATTTTGATGCATAATACACACACACACACACACACACACAATTAGTCATTATAATACTTCATTCAACATTATAAATTTTATGAGATGATTTATAGTTAGTGATTTTATTTCTAAAATATTTTGATACTAGGTTTATTTATTCGATGGTTGATATCTTAACTAAATGTGTGGCCATGAGCTTTCCTCATCAATGGTTAGTTGGAGACTATTTCACTTGGGTATATGGCACTAGGGTAAACCTACAAAAGTGGTTTACAATTTGAGTGAGGAAGGAAAAGTGGCAAAAAATGACCCCTTACCAAAAATTTTCAATTTTGGAGTTTGAATGAACCCTTTGGTTTGAGTGTTCACTAGAAAAGGGTTTGAACGAACCCTGGTTCATGCGAACTAGTTAAATGTAAGGTGGAACCCATCACGTGAAAAAAAGAATGAAAGACCTTTTCTGAAAGGGGGCTCAAATGAACCCTAGTTTGCTCAAACCCTTGGGGGTTCGCTAGAACTCCCCTGGTTCTAGCGAACCCCCCTTTTCCCACCTCCCTACTCTCTGACACAAAGAAAACCAATTTTTTTGCCCTTCAAAGCTCAGGTTGAGGATGGAAATGGAGGAGACGTCACAAACCCAACTAGAATCAGGGAGTCCTCAGAATGAGCTATCCAACAAATATAATTTTAATATTTTTTTATTTTTTTATGTATTTTTTTTAGTTTTATTAAACATAGGTTTTTCATAAAAAATGAAGGTATTTGTTCTACACATGTGGAAAAATAGTAGATTATCAAAAAAAAAATGAGTGCACTAGATATTAAAGTCCTTGATCCAACTAGAAAACATTGAATTTTGATATATACAAAAAAAAAAGTTACACATTATACGATCGCACTATGTCTGAATTGTAATTGGTTTGACTTGGAAACTTGATTAAAGAAATAATATTCAATAAAAAACTATCTAACCAAGTGGAAGCACTAGATATTAGAGTTACAAATCTAAATTCGAAAGAATTAGAATTTTATCATTCATGAGAAAAAAGTTATGCATTATACGGTGTGCATCACTTTTTAAAAATGTTGTTTTCTAAAAAAAAAATAGTTTTCATGGGAGATGGAAAAAGAAGTGCAATCTAATTCCAAAAATTTTGAAAAAAATATTTTTTGAATCTATAGAAAAAATGTGACGAGACTCTAGTTTGCATCATCTTCAAATTCCTCATGGTTTAGCTGCTATAGGTGCCCGAATGTGAAGATTTAGTAAAAAAACATTATTTTAGTGTCCAGTTTGGCCAAAAATTGTAAACCACGATTATGGGATCACCCACCAGTTATATTTTCATGTCTCACTCAAATTGACTTGTTAATTAGAGACTATTTGACTTGAGTAAATGACTCTAGTTGTATTTCCATGTCTCAAAGGCATAATAAGAAAATTAAAAAGGATGAATCAAGTGCAAAAGATGAAAGGAAAATGGATTAGATCCACACTGGAACAAATCTTATATGTAATTATTGCCTTAGTGAAAAATCCACAATATTAACCAAAGTGTCATACTTCTATATCATGAATCTAGTGAAAAATCCACAATATTAACCAAAGTGTCATACTTCTATATCATGAATCTACCACCTACAACCATCTCATGGAAAAAATCATAATGAACATCTTATTCCTACCACCATGACACATTACCTTATGTCCCTTATTGTGCTCCTTGGTTTTCCAGTCAAATTTTGATTTAGGTATTGATGATATTTTGTATTGCCACTAATGTACTCAACTATCTCTTATGCAATGTGTATGTTGTAACTTTATTTCTTTGGAATCTAGCAATGTTTCTTCTTTCCATAGAATATTTATGGAGATGGATGAAGTGAGCCTTTTGTGTAGATAGGTCTACATTCCATTCAAAAATATGGCTGCTTATAAGTGAGAAATTCATTGCTTAAAAAAAAATAAAAATAACTACTCGCTAACATTTGACAAATATTCTGATTAGGCAAAAACCAATTGTCTATGGTAACGGTTTACATATGGATGTATATGTATGTATGTACATATGTATCCATGTATATGTGCATATGTATATATATGTATGTATAAATATATGTTTAGATATACATATTTATATATGTATATACCATAGCTACATATATGTATACATTTATTTTGTATTATTATCATTTTACTAATATTAATTATCATTATTAATTTTATCATATTATTTACTAGCAATTGCATCTTGGTGTGGAATTCCTACACTGAAGAGGTGTGGAATGTCCATTAGGTAAAATATTTGGGCTATTTTTTTATACATATGTGTACTACATGAGATGAATTGGTAGGACATTTGTAAAATGATTTTGTTTGTAAAAAAAGGTTTTAATGGAGAAGTGATAGCTTTAAATCAACTATGCATCTATTTATATGGATTGAAACATGAGTGAAACAAAACCTCTAAATCAAAAAGATAATTAGGCTCCATTATCAGTAGGTTCATGTTATGTTTGAAATAAGGAGAGAGGGAGATACGAAGATAGATGGGGATAGAAAGAGGAATAGATAGAGGAGGGAAGAGAGAGAGAGAGATGGGTAAGGAGATAGATATAGAGATGAAGAGAGAGATAAACATAGAGATGGAGGTGGAGAAGGAGAGGGAGAGATAAAGAGAGATAGAGAGGAGAGAGGGATGGATAGAGATGGAAGAGATAAATATATAGGGAGAGAATAAGAGAGGGAGAGGTAGAAAATAAAGATAAAGACATGAAGTGATATATAGAGGTAGATAGAGGGAGTGATATCAGGGTGGAGAGAGATGGAGAGATAACGATTTAGAGATAGAGGGATATATGGAGGGAAATATGGAGTAACAAAGAGAGATATAAAGGTATAGAAAGAGGGAGAGGGAGCCATGTCTAGAGATAGGTGAAAGAGGAAGAGAGAGGTAGAGATTAAGATAGAGTGAGAGATGAAGGACACAAATAGTTAGAGAGGTCAATAGAGGTAGATGGGTGGATAATGATATAGATATAGGTAGATAGAGAGGGAGAGGTACAAAGATATAGACAAAGATGGAGAGGGAGAGGGATATATATGGTGAGATAGAGTGATAGAGATATAAAAAGATATAAAGGGGGGCAACAGAGAGAGAGAAACAAATAGAGAGTAGAGATATAGAAATAGAGATGGAGAGAGGGAGAGAAAAATAGGTGGAGATAGAGAGAGGGAGAGATAGAGATGTATGTGAAGAGAAAGGGAGAGAGATAGAGATAGGGAGATATAGATATATTGGTAGAGGCATAGATAGAGAAGAGAGATCAGATAGGGAGATAAAGGTAGAAAAAGATATGGATAGAAATAGACAAAGAGGAGAGAGAGGGATATATATAGATAAAGGGAGATATAAATAAATAGAGAGGGATAGGAGTTTAAGCGTATTACTAGTAGAAAATTATAATCTACACTAGAAATAAATTCCTTCATAGTTTAATTATTATTTTCACAAATGGTTACCCACCTTGAACTAAAATTCTTCAAATAAATAGTCTTGAAGAGATATAGCTCCAAAAAAAATTGAGCTACAATATAAACTATATTCACCCCAAAAATAGGAGAGGCTCGTAAGAAGTCGTGCCTAGACAGGTGAGACAAACTGGGTCTTGTTAAATAGATAAAAAATTAAAAAATACTTTACAGTTTCTCAAACGATAAAAATACAAGGAAGCTCCAACCATACTAAGAATTTTTGAATAGTTTTAAAGGTCTAGATTCATTTTAGGTACAAGAACCCAACATATACTCCTAAATATGATCAATATTTTCTTTGTATTCAAAGATGACTATATTTAATTGAATTCCTTTAGTTATTCAAGTACACAATAGTCAATCACATAAGTATATGTGTATTTAATCACACTAGACATGAAGAGTGAATTTTTCAAGACACTAAAATGATAAATAAAAATAGAGAGCAAATGTATCAAAAACTAATTTGACACATGTATCTATTTCATGTTCAATAAATAAATGTTATAAACCATTATCTTGAAAGACACAACCAAATAAAAATTATTATGAATATACAAATATCACCCTTAAATAGTTTGTATGATATCTATAATTATTTACAAATTAAAATTTAACTAAAACAAATATAATAAATAATATTATATAATATACATAAAGATAACATATAATATGATATATAATAATAATAATAATAATTAACTATAATACTTTTATATGCATATTTAATATTTTTTAAAGAATATAATATATAAGAATTATAGTATGATTTATATATAATATTATAAAATAATAAATATAATTATATTATGCATGATTTAATTTTTATTATATAAGATATAAATTATATATTGTATTATATTTTGATATTGATTTAATTTATATTTTATAAAATATATTCATTATTAATTATAATAATTTTGGATTTGTATTTAATAATATAACTTATTTATATAATAATAATTATGAGTATATTATATATAATTTAATTTGTCTAGTATATTATATATATTATATATAAATTAGTTATTGAGTATTATATTTATATTAAATGATTTCTAACATAAAATATAATATGTAGTAATATTATTTCAAAAATAATTTGAAATAAGAAGTTTTTATAAAAGTAAAAGGTTTTAATAAATTTGGTAATCTGTCACGTCTTTACAATTATCTATATCATTGGGAGGTCTGATTATCTCTCAAGTTGATTCATAGAGTGTTCCTAAATGGTGAAATTAAGTCATTCTAAACTAAACTAAGATCTTTAATATCACTACTTAAAACCAAAGAAAATGAGAATGAAAAATCATAAAATGAAATTTGCATATCTCTAAAATAGGGAGTGAATGAATTATCTTCACACATGTACCCATCACCACACAAGCATTCAAAAAATTGTTTCTAGAGACTAATATGACTAATGATTAAGTGACATCACATATTTTCAAAGACACTTAACATTTTCCACCACCATTTATTATGGTCATTTTTCACTGTTGCTATCTTTTTTATATAATTTTCTTATTATCTTGAAGGATGAAAAATGTAAATATGTCTACCAAAATTGACACCCAACTATATCTTAATATAAAAGGCTTTCATTATTAAGAAAAAATTTGTTTAGCTTATACACTGCCAAGTTGTTCTGGATGCTTTGATGGATGTCCATACCCTATTCTAATGTTCCTATTTTGGTGTAGGGAGAATACATAAAGTTGTGGATTCTAGCTTTACACTTGCCAATTGCTGTTGCTTGAAATTTTTTAAAGCTTTTAAAAGCCATCCATTTTGTGCATATCCTACAATCATTGCATTCAATGAGATAACCTCTCTTTGAGGCATTTTTCCAAATAGTTCACATGCCTTTTCTATGCTTCCACATTTTGCATACATGTTTATCAGAGCATTTCTAGCTATAATATCTGAAAAAATACTCCTTTCATTATGCTTTGATGGATGCCCATACCCTTTTTGAGAGATCCCATTAAATGGACATGCTTGTAACACAATTAGCATCCATGATGAATGCATCATATGTTTGAGCATGATAACAAATCTATCATTCATGACTGAAATACTTATGACACCCCATTTAATGTAGCTTAATTTATGATATTAGTGACAAACATATAAAAAACACAATGTTCCTTGTGACAATAAATGTATAAATAAAAAATATCACAAAAAACTTGTAGAGATACAAAATATGTAGCATTTTCAATAAGTAAAGGGCTTTCGTCTACAAATATACAAATCAAGCTACATTGAAGCCATTTATTTGTTTGGAGACATGAAAATTTCATTGCAAATGCATTTTTCAAAGAATTTAGAATCAAACATATCACAATTGTTAAATGGATTCTAACTTAAAATATGGTGACTCTGGATGCAGTCTACCCCACTAAATCAGTAGAAAACATTATGCATGAAATTAAATCCTAGTGCATGGAATTTCAATGGAATTGATACCACTAGATTATCCTAGGGATACACTTTATAAAAATCCCTTTCATACTTAAAGGGATCAACAATAAAAATAAAGGATAATAATGGAGTATTCGACAGAATAGCCACTCTTAAACTAAAATATTAAACATGTAATAAAATTAAATAGAAGAAAAAAAAATATTTATAGATGAAAGGTGGGTCCAAGTGTGATTGAGGTTCTAATGATGAAAAGGAACAAGAAACACTAGAATGATCCAAAATTTTAAAACATACATGCCCCTCCCTTGATTATATAAACTGATGTAATGAAAAGATAGGTGAAAATACAAGATTTCTAAACAAAATCCCAATAAGTACAAACTACAAGAAGAACTAGGAAAAGATTTAAAAAGACAAAAATGAGAAATTGTACAATAAATAAATGTACATAAGGTACTTATGACAACTTTTCACAAGGCGGGGTGATTATACCTAGATTCAATTTTTAATGTTACCCTATATGAGATTTCTAGAGTGGTTGAAAGTAAACAATAGGTTCAATTTTTCATTTTTTGGGACATTGAAAGCCTAAAAGAAAGATAAAGGGTGCTTAAGGCCTATTGACCAAAGTAGTTACCAGTGTGCATCAAGTAGCAAGACATGCTCAACTGAAAGGATAAATACAATACAAAAGTTTCCAAGGATCCTACCTATCGAAGAGTCAAAAACTCATCAAAATTCAAAAAATCCAAAATATTGAACTAGAAAAAGGCCCTTTGAGTGAGATAATGTCTAAACCCACACTTCATCTTCAAAAATACCAAAGAAAGTTCTTAACTAAACCTAGAGAAAATATCTTGAAACATAGGCAAGATACTGAATAGGACTAAGGACCTACAATCAAGATACTAAGGCATTATTAGTTCCATCAAGGCTTAACCCAATTCATTCATTCAAATTCCATACTTATTAGAACAAAATGGACCAATAACATGCTAATAAGCGAATAGCATTCTTTAAAGAGGCAATCTAGCATACAATAGACCAATGCCCCTTTGGACTCTAACCAATTAGGTGATATAGTTCAAATCAAGTCACACAAAAATGAGGGGTGAACTTAATAGAAAGATGAGGCATGAAAGAAAATGAAATGGAAACCTCATTGTCAACAAAGTAGATAAGCTCAGAGGGAATTCCTTGGATCTTGAAATAAACAGGCCCCACAACGGTCTTGATGGTCTACTCTACCATCTCCATGCCTACCTTCAATGGAATTGAATTTTCCTTTGCATAATCGTACATGCTCGATAAGTATGCCATTTCCTTCAACACTGCCACTTGAAAAAACCCCAAATATTTGGTCCTCCTCTATTGCTCTACCTAAACCGTACTCATTACCACCATGCAAACCCTTTCAAGAAAAAAAAAATACACCACCATGAAAGAAGTAGGAAAACTTAAAAAGAACTCCATATATTGGTATACCTACTCTATTTCTTCCATAGTATCTTGGAAAGGCTATCTTAATTTGGTAAGATTGAAGGGCTTTCATCCAAAAAATGGTTGCCATTAGATGCTTGTGTATGAGCATTTTCTGAATCACTAACAACTACTTTGACATAACCTGAAGCTGCAAGCTCTTGGAAAATGAGAATGGAACATAAATTCTTGTTTAAAACCAACACTAAGGGTCTCTTCACTTAAAAACCTTATTTCCAAGTGTCACGAAGAATAATAGACTAAATGAATCCACCATTGTTAGAAACCATGTAGTAGAGAGAAAAAACACCATTGCATCCACAAGAATCGACCCTCAATCTAGACATCCACTTGCAGATATTATTAAAGGAATACAATATTTATTAAGTTCATACTAGTTAGTTTCATAGTAAATGTGAGCTACTAGTGTAGGTGTAGAATTCAAGTTGCATATAATACAACCACACTACCATACTATTTATTAAAAGTGAGATAAAAGGCTAGCAATGACCAAAAACTCTCGAGATTAAAAAAATGACAAAAAAAAATAATGGCCACGATCATTTTGATCGTAGTGCAAGGCCTATTGAAGGTAATGAACCATTGATTGCACATTCCAGGTTGGGAAACTTCACATTGGATACACTTTCGACGTAAAATAATTATTAACATAATATTTTTATTGTTGGAGATAAAATATTGTTTAGTATTTCCAATTACAGGTTGAAAAATATATTTTTCAAATAAAATTAGCATATGAATATGGATATGTGCAAGATCATGATGCACCAAAAACTGGCAATATGATGGGTATGTGGTTGATGACTATTTTTTTACCCAAAATTGATGAAATAAAAAACATCTATAGCTTTCCATCGATATAAATTATGCTTTACTTTGAATGTAATAAGTAATTATTATTCATTTTCTATTCAAATTACAACTAAAGTCTTGATTGATAGGATGATTGAAAAACATCTATAGCTTTCAAATGGTATCACATTTTAAATCCAAAACATGCATCACATTCTATGCTTCACATGCTATAGGATTAAAAAATAAATAAATTTGAAGTTCATGAAGTTTTGACCAAGTTAAGGTGGTCAGACATACGAGTTTTTATATTTTTTAAAAAGTTGTAATAAAAAATTCATAATTAATTATTTACTTGGAAAAAAATTACAAAAAAATATGCATCACATCAGGGCATGAGTCCTCTACTTATATGTAAAATATTATAAAAAAATATTATCATTTTATTGTGGTTAGAGTGGTTAGAAAAAACACTACTTCTTATTTTTCCCTGAAATTTAAGTACCAATGAAATTTCAAATTTTCACCAAATAGATTTTTTAAACAAACCTAGTAGTTTAGAAACTACATTCAATTTTCTATAGATTATATTCTTACATATTTTTGAAATAATATAGATAAGCTATTCAAATTTTTATGTCAAGTTTCCTAACTCTAATTTTTTTGAATTTTTTGCCACTTAAGGGTCTATTTTTTCCTTGATGATCGTGCACATACCCATATATAATTGTTATATTAAACAAAAATCAATTATAACTCTACAATATAGTATTTTGTAAAGAGGTTAGTGAATTTTTGTAGGACATAGAGTTGATAAAATTCTATTAAGTTGCAAATCCAAAAGGGTTGACTAATAAAGATGTTTGTGAAAAACCCACAAGGGTGCTAAAGGTTGTCAAAATAATATGTATCATTATATAAAGTGGAAATAGTCAAAGTTATTGCAAGTTAAATAAATTACAATGCAAAATAATCAACGACTTATAACAACATGAAAGATGCATAGCCACAAAATAATATAGATAGGGGCATGTCCCTATATGTGATATAACTATCGTGATAGAATATATACATAGCACATTTATATAGGAGTTAGAGAGGTAGTTATAGGAGTCATGTGCATGATCTAGAGAAGTGATATAAGAGTAGTAAGAAAGATAAGAGAAAAAGAAGGTCCAAAAGAATTTAGTGTAACACCTATAGAGAAGGATAGGCAGTATAGTGTATGTAGAGACAAAATACATAATGATAAATATATGAAGAAAACATGTTAATATAATTCATACATCTTACATTTATATGATGTTAATTGAGATATTATATATATATATATATATCATGAATGATTGTAATTGTATATTTTCCTTTTCTTATTCTATAATCCTATAAAATCTATTTTGATTAGCTTTCTTATCCATTATGCTAGGTAAAAAAAATACTAACATAGAAATAATATAAATAATCAATCTACATTTTCTTGTCAATATTCAATTTCATTATCAAGAACCTATTTTTTAGTGGTATGAAGATGATTCAATCCAATGAGAGTTTTTTAATGAGAAATTCAAGGAGAAGAGTCTATAGGTGAGCATGAAAGTAATTGTGATATTGTCTAACAATACACACTAGGTCCTAGCCCTTAAGAGGCTAGGAATACAAGGGGTGACAAATGAAAAGGGGTATCTTATAAAGGATTAATGTAAAATTAAATTAAATAATTGAATGTGTAGAGGATATAGAAAGATAAAATAGAGATGCTGAAAAGATTAATATATTAGGCTTCCAACTACTAATACCATACTATTTGAACTATTTGGCTTCCAAAATAATAGTATTATCATAACAACTAGTACCCAAAGCATTATTGGGCCCTCTCCCCTGATAAATATAAATACATTTATATTTTTTAAAGGGATTAATCACATCAAGTCTATTTACCTTTTTAGAAATGATAGCTTCTTACATTTGATAAGCCAAGTTCAATTTTCTTTTAATAATGAATCATAATACTAAGGCAATTAGTTAATGACCTCTAAAAAATAAATGAGCTATCCCTACAAAGTATTGCTGAATTTTCAAGACAGCCCTATGAATTTTCTAGTTTTTTTATATTTTTGCACAAATTAAGGAAGATAATATGTCTAGTGTTGAAAATTGTGTATCCTAGCAATATCACCTATTCTTTTGTATCTAATTTAGTGTCCACTCCCTTAGTGTGTAGGCTCATATAAGCCCTTGCACTAGATTCTTTCCCTCTCAGGATGCTCAAGACTTCTTTTCAACAACTACATGTTATGTTAGCTTTGCACTAAACCTTGTATTTTCCTCATTCTCACCACCTTTGAGTATAGTTTCCTTGAAACTATCATGTCACATGAATATCCACAAGCCACTCTAGTATCCCATAACATTTTAACATTCAAATTGTCATTCTTGATAGTCTTTCCACTTGTCATAGGCGTCCAAAAAGTGGCAATATGAAAAAAAGGCACTTTTAACTTGCTGAAAAATGCAAAAATCTACTTTGACTTTATCTAGGCTCAGGTAGAAAGTACATAATGTCAGAGCATAAACCACATGGGAACGAATATCCGTTAGAAACAAATACCCATTGTGAAACAAATATCATTTTTAAAACGAATATTTGTTACCAAATGGATATACATTTCATATTCATTTCTAAACGGATATTTGTTATGAAATGGATATACATTTCATATTCATTTCTAAACGGATATCCATTATGTTTAGGTCGGATTTTTTAATTTGGTCAAGTCTGGGGCTGACCACTTATTTAATTTAATATAGTATAATCTTTTAATATAATTATATCAATGTTTTAATATAACATGCATATTTAATTTAATACTTATATCATATTAAATATTATATAACATTATATTTAAATATAATATATAATACTACAATATATTATTATTTATTATTTATTATAATATAATATTAAATAAAATAATATATAATATAAAGTATATAATATTATATTATAATACAATATAATTTTATATTATAACATAAAATGATAAATGATTACTTACATTTCAAGAAAACCCACCAATATGTATATGGTCAAGTCCTAGACCTTACCATATATTAAAAAAACTACATAGAGGAAATGTATATCCATTTCAAAATGTATCTATCTATTTTGAAACAAATATCTATTTCCTATTTTATAAAATCAAAATAAATAAATAACTCGAGAGTTGATTTTCTTGCACAGTCGACATGGGTTTTCTATTCTACGACTCGAATATTCACTTGCAGGACAATTTTTTCCTTAAATCAATTACATTTGAAAGGTATTTTAGGATTTTAATGTCATCTTCAATTTATATTAGTTTTGCATTATTTCTTTTATGAATTTTAGTCAAAAATAGGATATTTGATAGGTTTTTTATTGCATTAAAATGAATATTAATTTAAAAAATATTATGAATTAATAGACTTAAGAATGGTTTATCCCAATCCCACTAAACATGAAAACCCTAATCCTACTAAACATGAAAGCCCTAACCCCACTCAAAATGAAAACCCTCCAAATCCTCCTTCATTTTTACCATTGTATCCAAACCAAAACATCCCAAAAATACATGAATATATTCATATAAATTTAGATCAATTGAGAAATTTATGTCAAATCTATGATACACCCACTGAGCTATCAAACATGAAAATGTTTTTAGAAACAATCATTTCAAATGTTTAAACTTTGGGAAATTAGCATAATATATTTGTGCAATGTTGAGAGGAACAAATTTTTTTTTATGCCAATGGGTTATCATATGATGAGGTGAGGGAACTTGATATTGACAAAGCCCAATTAGCCCAATTATTCATCGATCATAGAACAGGACAACCTGTAAATGTGCAGAAGCCAAAATTTTTAATTAAATGGTGCACACAAAGGCATATTGGATAATTTCTAGAGACGGTGGATGGTTTTTGATAAACCACCCAACAAAAATCTTGACATCTCTTAGTATTTTCTCTAAAAATTATATGCTAAGTTTTTCCTAGGGAGGCATGCCAATTGCTTTGACATGCGACATTTCCAAGGTGTTGGAAGAGGGATACCATAGGATAGACCTAGAGCACATCAAGTCACCCCGTTCTGTAATACCCCTCATGTTGCTTTTGGGACTTGATATTTTCTATGGTTTTGCTTGATACTTTGAGACTTTGATAGTTACTATTTATTGTTTGGATAGGTGGATTTGATAGTTTAGACTACTTGATGATTATGCTACTTTATTAGATGACATGATATTATGATATGACATTATGGTTACATTTGGTTGGGTGATGTTTAATTTGATTTTAGTAGTATATTGTGATGCAGTGAATTAGTAAGCCATCAATTGAAAAAGGCTCACTTTATGAGACAAACTTGTATTGATTTTGACATAAATCATAAAACTTTGGATAGGGCACTTGCAAGAAGAGAAAGAATAGATGATCCTCTTCAAAATGATACATGGGCTTTTGC
>VDFB02274714.1:33635335-33682731 GCA_007258455.2 Sequoia sempervirens | reverse complement strand
ATAGCATTTTAATGTTTTGAAGACTGAGGGAGGAAAGAATTAAGCAGAAGTTAGAATCAAAATTTCATCATGCGTGAACAAGAGTAGAAAGATCAAGGAACATAAAAATGCAGAGAAGGAAAAAGTTGAACGTCTTGCAAGAATATTTGAAAGAAGGTTTGTAACCTCTAGAGGCTTACATTCTCTCTCTACTAATTTAAGGGTTTTCCATGTCATTAATCAAATTGTCCTTGTAAAATTGATTCAAAATTTCTTCTACTAAATGCAAACCCTTTTTTTTTTTGGTTTGTGATTCAAAATGCGCTCTGAATTGAGTCAATTGTTCTATTGGTTGCATTATTATAGCCGCTTATCTTGCAAACTTCTAATGGGCAATAGGAAGAATCTTTAGCACAATCAATATTCAGTTAGGCATGTGATTATTTTATCCCCAAAAATATTTTTTATTTAAAAGTTTACATTTTAACTTTATAAAAGATAAATATTTATTCTACACACTTTTTATTTTTTACTTATTAAGAAGTTTAATTAATAATTAATTTAAAAGATCTTAAATACAATAATAATTATCTTAAAAATTGGGGCAATTTACCTATCTTGATTGGTTAAAAAACCCTGGTCACAAAGTCACGAGGTCCGAAGGTGTCACGTCAGCATCATTAGTTGCATGAATTTTTTTTATCAAACACACTATAGTTTATTTCTGGGACGACTACCCAATTCCCATTTGTGAGTCTAAAAAACTAATTCTTATTAGAATAATATTTAACTCAAGACAAATAGTAGTAATAATTTAACTGCACGTCATCCCTATAATAAGAATGAGTAACATTGTATGTCACGCAGTTTGAATTATTTGTGGTTGGCAACCTGGAGACGAAAGCAGAGATCTTGAAAAATGCACTTTGCATTGGTAGTTACAAAAATTCATTCAACCACTTTAAAAGTGTATCAAGAATTAAAGGATCACTGTACAAATTGACAATACGGCCAAGGCACAACTTAATTGTGGCAACCTGTTCCAACGCTATCATTTTGCCCAGGCGGGAAGGATGCTGGTAAAGGTTGTTAAGTCAGGTATTTCACCTGCCAATTGCATTTGCGTGAAGGTGTCTAGAGCCCATTCAACAAATCCATTTTGTGCAGAGCTTGCAATCATTGCATACCCCACGACAACATTTCTTTGAAGCATTATGTCAAAGAGTTTGTGTGCCTTGTCTTTGCCTCCGCATTTGTCAAAGTTTGCACGCCTTGTCCTTGCCTCCGCATTTTTCAAGCATTTCTTTGATCTATTACTCATTCACAATCTCGACAGGAAAATGTAAACGGAGCGCGACAGGTTTATGTCTGAAGACCATTTTCCGTCGAATAACGCGAATTGGATGCCTGTCAAGTTGCGGAGAGTCACTGAAACGCTACGTTATTAGACAGCCACAAGAATTTTAAGTTCCGGTCTTCAGAAAAGAGTAAATTATTTGTTCACATTTTTCTTCTTCTGACGCTCCTTTAATTGATTTCTCTGTGAAAGCCCACCAAAAAAATCCTTTATTTAAAACCCCATTTAGTACTCGAATCCCTTCAATGTTTCTAAGGGTCAAAAAAATCCGGCCAAAAATCCCTAAAAAACCCCATAAACCGGATCCATAAGCTAAAAAATATCAGTACAAGCTTTCATATATCACAATGCAGGTCCAGGATCGAGCTGCTGCTAAGCCGTCAAAGCCCAGAATTGCCTCTTACGCAGCGGACGCCCCGTCGGATTCAATTTACGATGAATATCATGCCCAAAAGCCCCGCTTTTGGGACTGGTTTTCGAACAATCTGCCCAAAATAATTATCGCGGGGTTTATATTTATAAGCGCCTTGATACTCATCATTCTCCGGAATGGCGGTGACACGGCCGCATTGCTATGCTTTGAATCTGTTGCAAAAGAAATGGAAACAATCGCTTATCCAGAGGTTCACTTCAAGGACATTGAAATGATCAGAGACAGCAGCAGATACAGCATCATTAAGGCAGAGAAATGGATTGTTGTTGCTGTGACGGGTCCCCCGACGGAGGAAGTCCGTCAATTAAGATCGTGGGCAACCAAGATTAGTGTTATTTTGAAATTCGAGTGTGTGGCAATTTGTTTCGTCATCCAAATCAAGATTAGTGTTAGGGTTTGTGTAAGGGTTAGGATCAGTTTTAGATGATTAATTAGTGTGAGGGTTAGGATTTAATTAGGAATAAGAGTCAATTAGGGTGGTTAGGGTTCAATTGATGTTCAATTAGGGTAAGGGATCTAGGATAAAGTTTGGGTAAGGCTTAGGATTGGGGTTAGAATTCAATTAGGATTAGGTTAGGGTTACAATTATGGTAAGGGTTAAGATTCAATTAGGAATTAATTAGGGATATGGTTAGGGTAGGAAAACAAGAGAGAACAAAGGAGAGAAACAAAAATATTGAAGTTGATAGAGATCTACAAATTCCAATGGATAGAAAGGAGAGGGACAAAGAGAATGATAGAGAAAGGGAGAAGGAGAAAGATAGAGATAGAGAAGGGAGAGAGAAGGATAAGGATAAACACAAATACAAGGACATGGATAGAGAAAGGGAAAAGGATAGAGAAAAGGAGAAAGATAGGGACAAGGAAGGGAGAGAGAAGGAAAGGGATAGACTGAGAGATAGGGATAGGGACAGAGAATGGGAGAAGGAAAGAGAAAAGTAGAAAGATAGGGATAAGGAGGTGAGAGATAAAGACAAGGATAAGCTGAGAGATAAGGGAAAGGATAGAGAAAGGGAAAAAGAAAGTGAAAAGGAGAAAGATAGAGATAAGGAGGAGTGAGAGAAGGACGAGGATAAATCAAGAGATAAGGATAGGGATAGGGAGAAAGAAAGAGAGAGGGAGTGAACTAGGGATAGAGATAGGGACAAGGGCAAGGACAAAGTAAAGGAGAGGACTAGAGACTGAGATCGAGATAGAGAATCTAACAAAGATAAAGAAAGAGAAAAGGGGGAGAGATCAAAAGCGAAGGATAAAGAGAGAAACCAGGAGTGGTGATAATGCAAAGGAGAAAGAGAAGAACAAGGAAAGGGATAATGAAGAAATGATTTGAAGAGAACCAGATGGTCATAACTTGTCAACAAAAAAGCTAGAAGAAAAGATTGGAAAGTAAGTAATAGTTCTTTGCCATTGCATCTTGTCAGAATTTACCTGCAAAACCCCAGAGAACACACACACATGCAAATAATTTTTTTTTAAATAATTAAATTAAACATGTAATAACATTTAACTATAATCACATAGCATATTACATAACATTAACACACCTAGTTCTTTGGGGCACGCGAGGATTACACCGCAACAACTAAATGGAAATAAAGATAAAGATTACAACATAACCACTTACATAATAATAATAACCAAGAATAAGGACACATCCATTAACCATGAGGCAAGAATAATAAACATCATATAATACATCCATGATAAATCTCTTAATAAAGATACAAATGCTCCTAAGTATTACATCATCGTTTTAAGGTTACATTACAATCTCTGATAAATGAATTACATTGAATTTCCCAACATGGGAATTGATACAAGAATAATGAGATATGAAATACAAGTGATTATTGGTACAACTCCACTGCAGAATGCTAAGAAGACAGGATGCTGATGGGGAACCCAACGGGTGCGGAGCACGTTCCACCCAACCATGTGAATTACAAGTAACTCACCCCCCGGGCTCAGAGGTGACGAGGAAGAGAACCCGACCATGAATGTCAACTGACTCAACAACAACATAGAACAAACAAGTACAACTCAAGGCATACAATGAAAAACCATCAACTTTCACAAATCACATAATAAATTAAAACTATGAAACTCATCACAATTAAACAAATTAGCAATCATGAGACAAATCACAAGAATCAAAACATCATAAAGATACAATATCCAGAGAGGCAACAAATAAACAAAACTCAAGGGTGTCAAGTGGAGAGGGTCAATCGCATAGCTCTCATGGGATCTCCTGGCACTTCCTCCAACTGAGGCGCCGGCACCCATCTATGGATTCCCTAGCCCTCAGAAATAACATAAAGATACAATATCCAGAGGCAACTACAACCAAGCACAAGGGTGTCAAGTGGAGAGTGTCATCGCGTAGCTCTCATGGGATACTCCTGGCCCTTCCTCCAATTGAGGTGCCGACACCCATCTATGGATCTCTTGGCCCTTCCTCCTAACTGAGGCGCCGGCACCATAGGGTAGCTAATGCGGAGCCGATAATCTCTCATGAGGACGAGACTATGACTTTTCCGACCACGGCCTTCTCAGTCTATCACTAGTCTATGGTAGCCCTAGTGCATAGACGAGGAATCCAGTTTTAATTATCTTGTGTGTTTTACTACCCATCCCCCTAATTCTATTGTTTAGGTTATCACTTGTTTAACTACTCTTTCGTGGGTTATCCTGGCCCTTCCTCATTCTGAGGCGCCGACGCCCACGAAGAGCCACTCTCCCTCCTATGACCCCTAACATAAATCAAAACTAGACAAGGGTTGAACTAGCACATATAAAACACATAACCAAAACCAGATACATGAGGCATTAACCATCTCACAATTATTCTTAATCAAAAGTCTTAACCAAACTGTTCAACCCTTCCTCACATAAAACCAAACACTTCAAAGCCTAACCAAGGCGAAGATAACATTAAAAGCATAAAACTCAAAACAAGACATACGAGGTAAATCCATCCCGTGATAAATCGTACTCACCACAACTACAACCACGTACAACCATTCCAAATAATAAAGCTCAAAATCATGAAATATTTTAATCACAAAGATACAAGTATGAACATCAAAGGACATAAAACATGCCTCTGGAGAAGACCAAGATTTACAATAATCCAAATGAGGTTCAAAACACAACAGAGTTCCCACATCACAAGGATAAGGTCAATAACAATAAATAGAAGACAATAACAAGATCACACGATTTTTGTTTAGCTTGAAAAGATGATTTGACCAATTACCTACAATATCTCTATTTTACTCGACATAGAGTTGAAAATAAAGAACAATAAAATTAATGACAACTTATCTAATTTGCTTTCTTTAATTACTCAAAGATAATAAATTTCATATTCCACAAATAATAATTATTTTTTTATTTTTTTATTCATCTTTACACAATTTACTGCATATATATAATTTTATACATATCTATAATCATAAAATATTTTTTTATATTTTCCTGACCGAACTGAACAACCACACATAAATCTATATAATCATAAAATGTTTTTATACTGTTCTAACCCAACTGAACAAATACACAGAAATCTATAATATCATAAAATAATTCATACCAATTAACATTTTATTTACAAAATTATTTATAACAACATAAATTATATTATAAATAACTTTATGAAGAATTTAAATAAGATAATTAACTAAATATATATATATATAAATTTTATTAAATACTAAATATATATATATATAACGAAATTATATATATATATATATATATAAAAAATTTATTAAATACAAAAAAATAAAATAAAATAAAAATAAAATGAAATAACTTTAAATCCCTCCCAAAGGCATGGAGGTAGGTCGACGACCTCCCTCAAAGATCGGTGGTAGAAAATATCGGGCAATGATCGTATGGCGCCATGCGCCATTATGATCGGCTGTGCGGCGTTGAAGTATTATCGTAGCGGGTTGGTGGGTACCTAATTTCTAGCTCCTCCCAAACTTTTATTTTAATTTTTTAAGAATTTTGTTTTAATATAAAATTGTGTTCCCCATTAAAAATAAACTTTTATATTAACGAAAATAAATAAAAATCCCAAGCAATTCGGCCGACCTGGTACTGGTTCGGCTCGAACCCCAAAAATACTATTAAATTAAATTTTCATTCTAGTTTGATGGTAAAAACAAAAATAAAATTAAGAAATCAATATAGACATACGTTTTTAATTCATATTAAATAAATAATAAATACACATGTATATATATATATATATACACAACTTATATATATTCTAATTTCTAAGAAAATATCTAATAACTCTAACCAGACAAAGGCTTTTCAATACCAAATTTTCTATTCACTAATATTATATTTTTAATCAGGACATATATATATATATTCAAATCAAATGTATTTCTAAAAACAAACAATATTATTCAAGATCCAATTATAAATGAACTACATAATGGTTTCTCAATGATAATAATCTTCTCCTATTGGTTTGCTAACTAGGAATCATTAAATTTCTAATGAAGGTTTTCTTTTTCTTTCAAACAATCAATCATATATATTCATTTATTTATCAATTTCTTTTTGAAACAGAAAGAAGAATGAGATGAAACATCTAAACCTGGAGTCCTGCGCTTATTCAAAAATCTGATGATGCTTGTTGATTCTATTGGCCTCTCCAAAGAGCTCCTCGTTCCTGCTTCGAAATCTCTTCTCCAGAATACCATGCTCCAATCTCGAATCCAAATCCTTAACCCCGAGACTCTTACCCCAAGAGATTACAACAAAGAATGGAAATATACTTTTTGGAAATTTCAGAAGATTCAAAATGCATCACTTTGATTTTTCAACTTCTGTCTCCATAAACCTTCATCCCCAAAAACTTACAAAATTCTTAATTTAATAAAAGATATTCTCAGTTTCTTCTAAAAACTCTAAAAATCAAAAATAAAAGAAAATAATTCTTTAAAAGCAAGCTTTTTACTTAGATCTGTATTCTTATTTTCTCTCACAACTTTTTTCATTCTTTTATTTGTTTTATTGTTTTAATTTCTATTTTAACCACTTTTCTTGCACATCACATTATCTATTTAATTTAAATAATTTATTCTACAATTATCCTCAACAAGATAATTAGTTAAAATAATTAAAACACATTTAATATTTAATTATCATTTAATAAAATGCATGACCCTATAAAATTAAATAAAACATTTAAATATTTAAATACAAATAAATCTAACATTAAAATAAACAATTATTTCCATCATTTAAATTGAATACACCACAACATAAAAAGTACCAACATTAATTAAAATATGACAAAACACAAAACACAAACACAAAAGATGACAATTACACAAAAATGAACAATACCAACAAACGAGACAATCTGACATCATGGGACGGGATGACTTCTATCACAATTCTTCAAATTTAACCGTTGGGCTATTAGTGCTTGCCCCATCCCTCGGGTCGGGTTGTGGAATCAGACTTTGTAATTCACAAATCCTCGCATACAAAATGAAGTCGCAGGCCATGTGCATATATATATATAAGCAAAATCAAAGCATTAAATCGTTAATCAGACAGAGAAGGAATCGCAAATGCGAACAGAAAGCACTTCAACCAAGTGATGCTTACACCGCCCTTCAATACATCTATCCTAACAACAATTATAATCTAACTGATGAACTAACATTTCTAAACTAACAATTCATCTCATAACATAATTCATTAAATCATTGCATCATAATATAATTCTGAAAATCAACTAACCTAACCAACCACAATGTCATATGAAATAATCAAATCCTCAAGTGTATAAGAATAATCACCAACAGTCTACTTAATGGCATAACAACATCATCAAATGTCTAACTATCCAACTCACACAATAACAGTACCATCATATTATCAAGGTATCAAACGAACACATAGAAAAATAATAATAACCAAACAAGAAGAGGAGGGGTATTACATCTTAAAGTAGTCTCTACTACTTCACTTTCTTTCCATTTCTTTCAGTCCATGATACTCTAAATCTCCATTGCTATTATTTGATACATGATATATAACTTTATCTTCCTTAGAACAATGGTTTTCATGAGTTCCATGCAATAAGCAATATTCTGGAGTAACGCTTGACATTGCCTTTTGTTTATGATATAATAAAAATTATTATTATTCAGAGAAGCATGTTACAAGCATTTTAATTGACATTGCCTTTTGTTTATGATATAATACAAATTATTATTGTTTTGAGAAGCATGTTACAAGTATTTTAAAAAACATAATATTTTAGTAATAGCATTTTAATGTTTTGAAGACTAAGGGAGGAAATAATTAAGTAGAAGTTAGAAGGTGGATCAGAAATTTTATCATGGGTGAACAAGAGTAGAAAGATTGAGGAACATAAAAATGTAGAGAAGGAAAAAGTTGAACGTCTTGCAAGAATATTTGAAAGTAGGTTTGTAACCTTTAGAGGCTTACATTCTCTCTCTACTAATTTAAGGGTTTTCCATTTCACTAATCAAATTGTCCTTGTAAAGTTGATCCAAAATTTCTTCTACTAAATGCAAACCCCTTTTTTCCGATTTTGTTTCTTCTCCAAGGATAATGTGGAGGAACAGCCTATCGGCGTAAGTATTGCACCTCATTGGTGCAAGCAAGACAATATGTGACATGTGATCCTTTTCTCCTTGATTCTGCCTTAATATCCTGATATTTTTTTCTTCATAAGTATATCACATGTACTTAAGAATAAACAAATTTAAATACTTCCAACTAAAATTCAATTTTAGTCAAACCTATGGTTTAGCTAAATTCATTTTAGATAAAGTATATCTAGGTGACAAATTTTCTAGCTACAATCATCCATTAGATACATATGTAGCAGATCACTTTGGGGTCAATTTGTAAAAAAAAAAAATTATTTAAAAAGTTTAAAGTTCTCACAATTCTTACTTACATAAACAATGTCTTAACATAAAAAGTAAAAGCATCTTTTGTAGATCTCTAAATGTAAGTTTTGAAATTTATTATTTTTATTATTTTTATATGTCCACTTCTATTTTTACTAAAGGAGGTTCATTAGCATATATAAAAGTATAAGGTTAATTGTCTTCAAAATTAAAACTAAAATTTACTTTAAAAGGGGAGATAGTCAACACGAAAAACATATGATTTTCTTGTATTTTATATGGATAGATAAGACAAGAAGTTGTGTTTGATTGAAATAAATGTGTTTTCAATGTATGCAACTTTGAAGATTATTTCTTAAATATTAAAATAGGAAAGAGGTTAATACATAAAATTAAAATTTAAAGTTATAAATGTAAAAAAAAATTGAGGGAAGGAAAACAATTAAATTTATTATATAAAAAACCATTTCACTTAACCTATGGTCCCCTCCATAATTCCCAGAAACTTTGCATTAATTTGGATGGAACCTCTGTTGAACCCAATGTGGGTAATGATAATTGTGCTTCTTGTGGTCCCCTCGACCAAAATAAATGGGGGCACAGTGAATATTAACATCAATTACATCCTCAAGTGAAACACGGGTGAAATATTACTAATGAGGAAAACATCCAGTGAAATTGGAAAACAAGGTGTTTGAATAAGCGAGGCTCATGGTTGGGTGAGGTTGAGGATGGTGGGAATTGGGATATGCTTTCCTCCCTTACTAAGTTGTTTGATCAATGGACCAGTTAGGATAAGGAGGTGCATGAGCTCAGATCCCTTGTGGGAATGAAGGAGAATAAAATGAAATTATAGATGGAGATTTCTACTATTCATATTAGCTTGGGAAAAAGCTCTATAATGCTCTCCAAGAGATTCTTGATTACAATGGGAGACTATAGAAGAATAGAGCTCTAGCCATCCATGTTTTTTCAATAGAGAATTAGGAACAATTATCATAAAAGAATTAGTTAAAGGAATTTGATCTTGATGATAATTCATGCTAAAAAGCAGGAGTAAGGTTGTAGAAGTGATTCGACTCAAACCTCTGTGAGACCACAAACTATTTAGGAGGGACCATATCATTTGAGGCTCCACTTTCAGTTTAAGAATTGGTAGGAAATTAATTAGTCTCAAGATTTTTGGGAGACCAATAACTATTTCGGTCCCCTATTGATTTTGCTTTGTTTATTGTTTTTTATTGTGTTTTCTAGTTGGTTAGTGTTGTTTTTTTTCTAAGCATCTCACTTCTCATGAGCCCCTCATTTAGCCTCAATGGTTGTTTTGTAAAAGGGTATGGACCCTTCCTGTCTTAATCTAATAAAAAAATTCCCGCTTAACCTCATATTTTTAGGATTATAACAAAAAGATAGAGGGGTTTATTTTTTTATTTTAAAATATAAGCATTAATAAAAAACAAAAATATCTACAATATTATGTCAATTTTCTATTTTTTGTTTACATCAATTTAAAACTTTCATCATATATGTCGCTTTCTAACTATTCAAGTGAAAATGTTAGATCAATGGTAGTTATTTATTTTATAAAAAAATGCGACACAAATTTTGAATTTCACCTTTCATCTCACACTAACACATGCTTTAACATAAATTTTGGACCTTGTAATGCCATAGATGTGGTTTTTATGACCTAGCTAATAATTCTTGCAAATTATTTTTTAAGACATTAGGAAAATCCCCCTTTGCCTAGTAGAGCCTAAGAACAAGAATAGCTTATATGCTCCCATTTTATTGGTCACTATAGCCACTATCATATAATGATTACATCCATTTATGAAATTTTGAGCATGAGATGTGGGATTTTTTCTATGATTTGGGAACTTATAATTTGTAAAGATATAAAATGAGAAAATTATTGTGAAATATTCATAGGTTTCAAGCTAATTTGATGACTTGGTTGGTGCAGTAAATAATAAATATCTTTATTACCTTGGAGACCAATGTTGTTTTAAAGATTATGCTTATAGAACGAGCTGGTGAATTTTTTCTTGAAACCAAGTTATAGGTGATGTTACTAGGAATACAAAGGTCAACATAAATTAAGTAGTGTAGTATATTTTTTTTGTTAAGGTACATGTTTTTCTTCTCCTTTTGTGAGATAAATTTACTTACCTAGAAAAGAAACAATCAATTATAAAATAAATTTGTGAATTAGTCCTAATTGATGAGATTGTAGTCATCAACCCTTGGGATATAATTATAATAATATCTTTCATATTTTTCCTTATGTATTTTTAGCCCCTAATTAGCATGATAGTAATGGATTAGATTATATTAGTGTTACTTCCTTGTACTATACAAGCACCTATGTTTCTCTACAAATGCATACTTAATATTTTAAGTATCTATTAGATAACAATATATGAAACCAAGAGGCAAAATAAAATAAAATTAAATGAGATAGAATTCTTGAGGATATATTAAAATCATAATCCTAGCTTAATGCGATAAATTTTGACATGGTTTAGTATTCTATTATCCACCTTGGAACCACCTACAAAGTGGACTTCTCTTGGGTTGACTATGAGATGATGATCATTACAAGAAATATTTTGAAATAAATTGCTATGCCTGAGTATATACTTGTTTGTTTTGCTTAAAAGAAGAGAGTTAGAAATTACTTAAAAGGTGTTTTGAAAGCTTCCATCAGTTTTAGGACAAATAAGACCAAGTTTATGTGATCTGCCTGAAAACCCAGTCAAGGGTTTTGAGAGTCTTGTAAGGATTATAGCCCCATCCCACCGTTGTAGGTTTAGTGAAATGGTGGGATGGATTATTTTGAATGTAGTTAGAATGCTTTAAACGTTGTGTGTGTTGACAGGAAGAGGGAAGGCGAGAATATGAGGTTGTGGTCACTGCCCTTACAAGAAAATATTGAGTTTTCCATGAAAAAGGATGGTTTCAAGTTAGTATATGTTGAAGAAGTATGCAAGAAGGTTGGAAAATGATTCCTTGAGAATGTGTAGACATATCCTGACCTGTTTGAAGCAGTGGCTAAGTGTACCTCATCTTGCTCTTGTAGCCCTGATCAGTAATGTGCCGTGCAACCCACTTAGAACTTATGGACAAGATAACTATGGTTGCTCTGAGTTTGCTTCCCGTAATTAATTTTAGCGATGAACCGGATGAGTTGACTGCCGGCGTCGTTTACTTCAATTCACGAGAAAATACATGAGCCAAAAAATGACACGGGTTGCCATGGAAAACCAGGAGCACCTTTAACTCATTTATTGTTTATAGATCGTTAGTTAAATAGTTTGGTATCACATTGTTTTCTTTAATTTAGATCAAAATACAAAACAAAAAAGCTGTGGGGTCATTGTGGAAAATCAGCAATATTTTCAAAAGATAATTTTGTTTTTTTGTTCAAAGGTCATTAATAGCTTTTATAGTGCTCATTAATGTGTATATAGATATAAAATCATCCAAACATTTTTAAAGGTTTGTATTGTTGTCTTTCATAAAGATATATTTGTTGAACATATATAAATTTTTTGTGTGAGATTATTATTGTTGCAATTTCAAAAAGTATAACTGCAATTCAAAGAAAAGTAACATACAAAAGATCTAAGAGTGCTTCTAAATTTAGTTGTATAGTAGCTTTTAATATTAATGTTTGAGATCACACTCCATGATCTATCATCAACATGAAAAATGTTACAATGATCCACCATTAGAATAAAGATCTTAATTATAGATCACCTAATTTATCATATTATCTTCCCTAATTCATGCAAAAATACAAAAAACAAAAAAAAATCACAAGATTGTCTTCAAAATTTAGTAATTCTTTGTAAGGATAACTCATTCATTATTGAAATGTCATTAACTAATTAACCTGGTATCACATTGTCTTCCTTAATTCATGGAAAAATACATAAATAAAAAAAGGTCTCTAGGTCATCTTCAAAAACCACCTTGTAAGGATAATTCATTTATTTTTGAAAGGTTATTAACTAACTCCCTTTATATCATATGAATAATGATTAAAAGAAAATTGAACAAGTGTTATACCATGTTAGAAGCTATCATTGCTTAAAAGGTAATATATTTCAAGTGACCACTCCTTTTATAAAAGTTATAAATGTATTTATAGTTATTAGGGGAGACGGTCCAAAAGTGGTGTGGATAGTAATTGTTATGATAGGACTACTACCTTGGACACCCAAAATTTTAAATAGTATGGTAATGGTAGTTGAAAGCTTGATATTTTAATCTCTTCAATAGCCTCTATTTTTTCTTTCTATCATCTCTTTCAATCCATGTATTTAATTTAGTTTTACATTAATCTTTTTATTCATCTTCAACATCTCAAACTAGATTTGCCTCAATGGTTACATGTTTATCTAGAATATTCCATTTAATTCATCGCCCCTTGCATGCCTAACCTCTGGACAAATAGGACCTAGTGTGTGTTGTTGGACAATATCACAATCACTTCCATGATCATCTTAAGTTTCTTCATTACAACACCCTCCTTGGGTTTGATCATCTCCATACCATTGACAACTAAGGTCCTTACAATGAAATTGAATATTGACAAGAAAATGTAGATTACTGTTTAATAATGTTTCTATGTTAGTGTTGTGTTTTACCCTACTATGATGGATAGGGAAACAATCAAAATATATCTCTTAGGATTATAGAATAAGCAAAAGAAAATATACAAATATACTCATTCACCATACATATATCAAGTCTCTATTAACATCATATACTTATCACATATGTGCATTATATTAACACATATTTTCCATATATTTCTCACTATATAACTTGCCTCTACATACATTATTCTAGCTATCCTTCTCTACCGGTATTACATTACATTATTTTATCTTCTTTCTCTTTTATCTCTCTTACTACTCTTATGCCACTTCTCTCACTTACATGATTCCCATAACTACCATCTACCTCATTTTTAGATGTGGTACATATATGTTGTGTTCATAGTTATATAACGTAAAGGGACATGTCCCTATCTATATTTTTGTGGCTATGCAGTTTTGGCGTTATTATAAGTTATTGATTATGTTGCATAGTTATTTCTTTGACTTATAATAACTTTGACTATTTCTACTCCGTAGAAGGATGCATTGCTTTTATGGCAACATTTGGCACTCTTGTAGGATTTTTCACCAATATTCTCCTTAGTCGACCATTTTGAGTTTGCAAAATAAAAGAATTGGATCAGCTCTATCCTATCGACAATCATTAAACTTGTTAAATATTCTATTGTAGCTTTATAATTAAGCTTTGTTTAAGATAACAATTGTATGCATGCATTAATTTTTTTTAAATGACCTTTTCCAATATATATCTATCTGTAAATGGTAAATTTTATGTTATCTCAATCAATAAAAACTTTATATTAAAATTCCCTAATATTCTAAAATTAACAATCATAGTCCTTAGAGGATTAAAGGTGGTGTCTACTGCAGTCGGAAGTCTTACAAAATTTCATATCTTCATTTGGACACAATTTACAGTTTCATAAAAAAAACACAATTCAACATGAATAAGTTTCAATTAAAGATAATACAGGGGCAAATTAAATTTAAGGATGAATTTTACCCAGCTTAAATATCACGCAGATTTACAGGTCAAAAGTGGGTTTTGACTTCCACGAACAAACAATGCATAAAGCGTAATGATAACGTCAATACAGACTAAGAATGTAAATTGGTTCTTCTGGAAGCGAAGAATTTTTAAGTGGGCTGTGGATTGCACAGCTATCGTTGTCAAAATTCCGTGTGGACCAGTGCCAGGCATTACTGAATTCCGTAGCCATTAATGTCAAAAACAACTGCCGGGCAAGGGAGAATGAACGCGTTGAATCGGCCGTACGAGTTATTTCCACCGTATATAGAGGTCCTGTCGGCATGACTGGAATGACTGAGATTTTGTGAGATCGCATTATACGGCGAACTGTTCCTAATGTCAGTGTTTCCAATGTTGACATGTGCTCCTACACAAGATGTCAATTTTTCTCTAAATGCTAGCGTGGTCGAGATTTAGACTTTCCACAGTTAACGTGTGGACCAGTCCACTGCATTATTGAATTAGGGTGAACGCGTTGAATCGACCCTATTAGTTATTTGCAGCGTGTCTCGAGGTCTTGTCGACATGACTGCTGAGAGAGATTTAGTGGGATTGTGTTATACGGTAGAGTGGTCTCTGTAAGTGTTTCAAATGAGCTCTTTTGAAAGACCTCAAAAATTATATAATTTTTTTTTATTGAACAAAATTTTTAAGATCGACAGAATGCTATGTCATTTTTTATTTTTTATTTAGTACGCGATGTATTTTGATGGAATAGGGGAGAAGGGTTAGTAGTCATGTAGGCTAATTTTGTTAGCATGTAGTGATTGTTTTGAATATCGTAGGATCTTTGTTTTTTTTTTTTTGGAATGTGGACTGACCTATTATCTATTTATAACTAAGATTTGGAGATGTGACTCATCACGCAACTTGCCACATCAGCACATCTACTGAGAAGTGTCCAAAATTTGGCATTTTAAAGATTCGACTGAAACATGGTACCACTAGTAGTTGAACAAAAAAATATCATTTGTTACTTGTAGAATATCATAATTTTATGTAAAATAAAGCTTATATGTGTAAACACTAAAACTGCATAATGTTAAACCTTGACAAACATTATCATAGAAATCAAATTAAACAAAGCAAACCAAGTATTCCTATGAGATATTTAAACATACTTGATAATGCAAACAAAACAATAAAAGACCAAACAAACTAATTGAAAGCATATGAAACATGTATAAAACCTATCCCATAGTGGGAGTGGTGCTCTTTTGATGTGAAAAGGATGCCCTTTCCCACCCCCTTGATAAACTTCCAAAATGGTGAAGATGCAAAGCTGATGAGTGATGAAGTGCAAGATGAATGTGCCTATAGTGAGAATGCTAAGATTGTGGATGGATTTCAAGTAGAAGTGGCTTCTATTTATAGGTTGAAGGATTGAAGAATGGAGAGATGGGAGGAATGCAGGACTAAAAGAGAGCCAAGGAGATTGAAACACTTGTCTCAATGCTAATTGGTGAGGATTGACCACATTTTGCATGTGGTTGAGATGTTTTGGAGGGAAATTGTTTGAGTAAGAAAGTCAAATAAAGGTCTGAGTTAATGAAGGAATATTCCCTAGAATATGCTTTTGAGAGGATACATAAGGTAATTAGTTAACTAAAAGAAATTATTTTCATGTGCAAGTGGGTTAGTTAATCAAGGGTTGATTTCACTCTTGGGGAGTTAAAAGTTGGAGAATTTATTAATGATGATTAGAAGGTGATTAAAATTAATTAATTCAAAATTTAATTAACTTTAAGTGGGCTAGTGAATTTATGATATTTGATTTAAATCATTTGATTTATTTAATCAAATAAGAGGACTTTGGGGATTTAATTAAACAAATTGATTTATTTAATTAAACATGATAGGAATTAATGAATTAATCTAATAAACCGTTTTATTTGATTAATAGAAGCATTTGATGATAATTTGTCGAAATTAGATGCACTATGTTAGTTAGGATTATTTGCATGTCTACATTTTTCCCCTTTTTGAAGCAATGTACCTGTTGCGTTGGTTTAAAGAATAACCTTGCTAAGATCAAAGTTCAATTTTTTTTTTATTTTTCGGATGCCCCAATGGAAAGAAGTACAATGGTAAAGTGCCCCCTTGAGAGATCGATTGAAAAGTTTGATTTTAGAGTCAATCTCGTGACAAAGAGGTTCAAGATGGATGTATGGATGGTTAGACTAACAGATCTATATGATAATGACGATGCAAATGAGATGAATTAAGATGCTAAGAATAACAAATCTATATTATCCTAAATGTCTTAAATGATGGTGCAATGCATGTGAGATGAATGATGTTTCCTATTATGATGATATGTATGAGTATCCAGGATGGGTATGCTAGCATAGTATGAATGCGAGATGGATGCATGTCATGATAGTATGTTAGTGTAAAGAGGAGAGAAGAATGAGAGGGATCAACCCTTGATTCTGAGAAGATACAGAAGTCCAAAAAGTCTATGAGTTGTCGAGACTTTATTAGATATGATGATGAATGATGATGATGTATTGCTTTGTCAGATGTTGTAGTTGAGTTGCTAATATGTGATTGTCATTGATGTCAACACTATTAGCATTTGGTGTATTGAAGATTGTATATGTCGAGCATATTGAGAAAATTGTTAAAAGAAGTGTTTCAGATTCTCTATGGAACTGTGAAGGTCATGAAGGTGTCTTGTTCTATACATTCAATTCCATTTGTAACCCTAGGTTCCTAACCCCCCGAGGGATAGGATCTAGTGTGCCCTATTCGACAATATCACAATCACATTCATACTCATCTATAAAAATATTCCTTAATATTTTTCACTACAACACTCTCCCTAGAATTGGTCTTCTCTTTACAAACAAAAACTAGAATATTGACAACAAAACTAAATAATGACAAAAAACTGCAAATTGATTATTTCTATTATTTCTATTCTAATGTTATTTTTTACCCCACTATGATGGATAAGGAAAAAAAATAAAACATATGCTATATAATATTATAGAATAAAAAAATGAAAACATACAAATATACTCATTTACCATACATATATATGTTAGATGCACATGACAATTGAGAGGGGGGTGAATTGGCTAAATAATTTTAAAACATCAGAAACCCTCATTAACATTTAGATTTGCATTAGTTCTTAAACCTTTATTCACCATTAAACCCCTAACATGCATTAACAAAATGTAAACATGTAAAGAAGTAATTTAAAAACATCAAACACATAACACCACTAGATTTATGTGGAAAACCCAAGAAGGGAAAAACCATGGTGAGTATTAGCTCACTAATATCTAAATTGCAACACCAAATACAATAAGGCTCACTACCCTAAAAGATAAAGAAAGTATCACTACTGGTGGCTCACTACCAAAGGACTCGTTTTCTAGAAGAAAGAAGAAAGAAAGGGTGGCTCATTGCCAATTTGAACTACTAAAAATTCATCTCTCATATGTTAAAGGTATGGTCCCACTGATGCACAAAAAACTCATCAAAGAGATTGAAATGTAGAAACCTTCTACTCATTGCATCAGGAAGTCATAAGAATTAAGGCTTACACTCAGATCAACACATTTGATCACTTTCACATATTTTTCATTGCACACACTTTGCACTCAATCCACACAAAAATTCACCTTCCATTTATACCCTCCATGACCTAAGCCAATCTCAATTAGGTAAGACTTAATGAAGTATATACACCTTTATTGTGTAACACCAAATAGGTCAGCCCCAAACACTTTCAAAATGTAAAGAGGTAAATCCAAACCATGCCAATACATAACTGGGACCCAAATCTACATAAACATGCTTCTCACCAATCAAAAATTATCCCCAATAATTAGCGCTAGCATGCCAGGCTGGAAAAACTTGTACTAACACTAACAAGTGACAAAATACAACTCTTAATGTTTGAAAACATCTCACGGACCATACAACAACACTCCAAACCATCCATAAAATATCTCAAAATATCCGAGAATCATCAAAATATTCTGCAAAGCTACTGCAATCACCTGAAACTCAAGAACACATGTTCATTGTGTAATTGGACATACTAGTATATACATCCAACACATCACACAACCTTGCAAAATAACTCAACAAATAAAACTTCAAGGGAAGGTAGATACAAACATTATAATCATGTTCCTAGATCTACAACACCAAAAAATTTACTTTGGAGAAATGTGGAGCAATCTCGTTTCTCCCAAACACCTTGTTTTACCACACCGACATATTGTCAAACACGTCTTCCACTATACGATGATCCAACACATGAAACTCTAGATATAACACCTTTGAGCACCTTTGATGACTACATCCAAATCGTATGAGCACATCTTCAACCATGAATAAATGTAGAGAAAACACTAACACCACTCTGTCACACTAGACTCTCTTTTATTCATTTTTTCTCAAAATCACTTGGAAACCAAGCACCACAAACACCAAATCAACATCTACAACACCTTCTCGGAACCTCAACCACACAATAGGTTGATATCCATAAGAATTTACTCATCAATGCTACATTAGAGGTTGACACCAGTGACAATATTAATGACAACATAATACAAGCAACACATTGGAACACACTTACTTCCTCAAGGGTTGACATCAATGCAAAAATGCTTTGTTGACATCGAGGAAAACACAAGCTTCCAAACATATCAATTTTTCATCAGCATCTCATACTCATCACATGTGAATGCATTACAATAACGCATGTTCTTCGTATACTTCTCATTGCATATCTTGTATCTCTATACCTTATTCTCTCTATCCTTCTCTATATATACTACATTATATTTGTTTCTCTTAGATTTCTCTCAATTATTTTATTTCTCTTCTATCTATTCTCTATCACTCTTACATGATTCTCATAACTACCCTTTGAATCCTATGTAGATTTAGTACATATATGTTTCCATCATAGTAATATAAGATAAAAGGGACATATCCCTATCAATATCATTTTGTGGTTATACCTCTTTGAGCTTGTTGTAAAGTCATTGATTATGTTTATTTTTTTCTCTAACTTGTAGTAACTTTGACTATTGATGGTAATATTTGTAATCCCAATGCCACCCATTTTTATTTTCAACTTAATGGAACTAGATTGGCTTTATCCTATCAATAGTCACTATAATCATTGATTTCTCTATTGCGGATTTTCAACTAACTTCTATTTAACATAACAATTATATTCATGCACTATTTTTTATTAAAAATTATCTTTTCAAATATATAAATTTATAAATAATGAACTATAATTTATTTTGAACACTAAAAACTTTATGTTGAATATTAAAAAAATGTTACAAAATTATAATAGTGATTAATTTAGTAAAATGATAAGATTTTGTTAGTTAAAAAAAATAAAAAATTTATAGGTGGCTAATCTCCTCAAAGGTATCTTTTCTTTAAAGAATGTCTTTCAATAAAACTTCATTAGTTAGTATATTTCAATTAAATAAATTTCAATTATTACGTCTTTTCTCAGATGCCTATATGGTGTTTATGGTAAGTCCTAAATTATTAAAAAATATATCTAAATATTTATTCCCTTCACTTCCCATTCTTTCTTGGAATGTTAGGATTTTGAAAATTTTATCCTTTCATAGACCCACATTTCCACTCACTACAACATCTAAATATTCTTCATGTAAAATCATTTTTTTTAAGAGATGAATTGGTGTTAGTAGTCCCTCATACCCTTCTTGACTATGACCTTCAGGGGTGACAAATTTGGATCAAGATATGGTTCTCAAGTTAGAAAAATAAATGGTTGAGAAATACTACTTCTAGGCCATGACTAAGTACCATTAGTTCTAAACCCTTTTGTAACTAAATTAATTAATTCATCATACTCTTTTAACTAATTTACTAGCCATGTCAAGTTTTCTTTTTCTTTTCTTATTATGGTTTGTAATGGAGAAAATTTTCACCCTAGGAAAATTCCCCATTTAATTTCCCCTACCTTATAAAATGTAAACCTAATGATGCAATTTCACTGCCACCACCTAGCTAATTCCACTTGGCTCCATCTTTCTGTGTCGATGGATGAATATCTACCGGGGACACATGCGTGCCACATGGACATTCACATATCATGTTTTTATCCTAATAAGATTCCTACCTTTGGAATTTGGAATTACACTTCTCCATCAGTCATGAAGCATAATGTCTCCTGCTTCCTTGATCGATGAAGAATATGTCTTTTTCCTCCCTTTTGCTAGTTCAAGTCCATCAACTCACACCCTTTCTCTCCTTCTGAAATCTATTCACTCTCTCCACTCTTTGTTGCTCAATTCTCACTTATTCTTACTTTCTAAGCTCATTCTACAACCTTCACACTACTCCTTTGTAGCACCCCTCCATTTTGCTCGTTGGATCGATCATTGTTTTTATGTATGCTTCACTTTTGTTAGCACTCCGTTTTGGCACATGGTTATTTTTGACCGCTATTTGTTAAGCAATGTAAACACTATATTTTGATGTGATGGGATTTTATTTAGATGTTATCATTATGCCATGTTTTGAATTTGTGTAACACTGATTTAATTTAAAATGCTTTATGCTTTAATTATATTGTGGTTGTTAGACTCATCAATTTTAGAGCCTGTATGGGTGAAGGGGACGGGATTTTATCACTCGCTTGCGAGCGCCCTATGATTCTGATACTTCCACTTCACGGTGTGTCTTATTATGTATATATATTTGCACGTTCGTTATGCTCTTTGGTTGCAGGTTAACAGGTACAAGACATCGACTCCACCTGGCATCACAGGTTCGAGCGTGTCCATTTACCAACAGTTATCGATTGGGAGATAGTAGCTAGGTTTCCGTGTCAAGTCATCACCCTAGTCATAGCTGTCGTCAAGTTTAACAGTTTTGTTTGGTTCATCCCTCCTTGGTTAACTACTTCTTTCCTTATTTTAATGGTTATTAAAAATAGTAGATATGATTTAAATGATGATTTAACATATTTAGTTTCAATGTTGTAATGCAATTTGTTCCATTGGTTATTTTGAGTTAATTAATAAAATCATTTTTAGTCTATGGATTAACTAGGTAAATGGTGATAAATTAAATGAAATAGTTATTTTTCCATTATGGCATATTTAAATTTAAATTGATAATGGAAATGGAAATCATACTAGATATTTAAGTTAAATGATAATAACAAAATAGACATGTATTTAAATGTCACATTTGGAAATCTTGAATAAGACATATTATTGCAACCTTGAGATTTTGGTTTGTTAATGAAATTTTGAAATGCAATGAAATAGGATTTGAAAATAAATGTGTTTTTTAAATTTTAGAAAATAGAACATATCCTCCAAAAGCCCAATAAATTTAGTGGGTGGGATATTTTTGGGGGTTGACCAAATTTGGGGAAGTTCTATGTAAGAAATGAAAATTTCATTTGTTTGGCAATTTTGTTTTTGGTGGAGAATTTGCTTTGGATGTGGCTGAATTTGGAGATTGGATCACCATTGTTGAAGCTTTCAAGCATTTGGGAGAAAACATTAGGTTCACCCTTATTTCTTGTTTCCATTACTTTCCAAAGAGATTCTTGGGAGAATAGGGTATATTTGCAAGTATACCTATGCATTTAAACACATAGATACACTTGCAAATATACATACATTATATTGGAATTTTATTTCAAAAAAATTTGGGCATTTGAAAAAACACAGGGGTACCCTGTTTTCGCACCCCTAGTTTTTAAGTTTTTTTTGGGTCAGTAGTTTTATTTTACAAAAAAAAATTATAAATGAAAAATTTATTTTGGCGGAGGGCAAGGAAATACCCCCCCCCCCCCACTCCCACGCAACACCCAAGCAGGAGGCGGTGTGGGCAGCCTGGGCAACGGCGCTGCCCCCACGGGGGGGAGGCTGGTGGCAGGGCCTTCCCCATATGGGAGGGCCTACGCCCAGTTAGGGCATCTTTGTTTTAAAAATGAAATGTTAATTTTGTTTTTGTTTTATTTATTTATTTTATTATTATATTTTATATTATTTAAATATTATATTAATATTATTATATATAATATATGTATATTATATTATATATATAATATATAATATATATAATATATAATATATTATGTATTATATATATAATATATAATATATTATATATATAATATATAATATTATTTTAATATTTAAATAATAATTTATTTAATTATATAAATATATATATTTGTTATATATATATTTGTATGTTGTTATATGTGTAATTTAGTTGATCGATTAAGGCTAGGTGGAAATAAAGATTAATTGATTTTAATTAAACGCTTTAATGATTAGAATATTTTGATTATGAAAATAATTGTAAAACTTAGAGTAAGTGAATTGATTTAAATTTTAATCAGATGACTTCTTTTCTTAAATTGTTTTGATTATAAGTATAATTGTGAAATTTAGAGTTAATGAATGATTTATTTTAGTCAAATGACATTAATCATTAAAATTCTTTGATTATGGAATTTAATTGTGAACCTTAGAGTAATGATTGATTTTTTTTTTAAACATACCAATGTCGTGAAATGAAATTGGTGTATCTAATTGGATAAATGCAAGTAATGAAAACTGTGATTGACTAGATTTAGGAAATCCGAACATTAGCTTATTTAATTGCTCGAAATTCTTTTAGTGTTTATTTGTTCTTTCTCGAGGTTCGTGAAATAGAGTAAAAGGTCTTAAAGTCTTCTAGATAGAGGGTCATTTATTGCTTTGGGTTGTCTTTTGATAGTCAACCTTTGGATTCTTTGGGTAGTGCATCAATCTTATCCCGCTTTAACCCGGTTATTGAGAACGGGATGTGTGGACTTGAGGTCCTGTATAGGAGTCATTCTCCTTAGGTTGCACTTGTGTACCCTTGAGTGTGGATCTACTCCACGAGTTGTCTTAGAGGAGTGGCTTGCAATGGGGGTCGACACACAAAGTGGTGTCAGGGAAACTCTTTGCAAGTTGGATAATTCAGTGATAACATAATAAACTTTTAGAAGCTTAGGTTGCATCAAACATTAAGCAAGATTAATTTATGCCTCGCTCATGGACCCAAGGGCTTGTCTAGACTTGGGATGAGACGAGAAGGCCTGGAATGGAAAGGTCATCTATCTTGTCTTCATGAGAGGTAGTTGATCCCGCATAAGTGAGCATGGGTGCCGTGATTTCGGTAGAGGCCACCAGGATAACCCATGGTGGGGGCCAGAGCCTAGGAAGATTCCCAGAGGATATCCCTTGACGAGCTATACAATGACACTCTTACTAAGTCAACAGTTTGTATTTGGTCCTTATGACATTCTTGATCTATTTTATGTCTGGAAGCAATGTGACTCATGTCAATGGTGTGAGAGTCATTCTAGGGTTGTTCGTATGGCCATTCAGCTCTTGTGATGTGGTACTTGTGTTTATTTGGTTTCAGTTTTGTGTAGTCTATGTTTTAAGGTTGATGGTCTTGCCTAGGAATCCTTGTTACTATCTCCTAGCACGGGGGGTGAGCCTTCGGGTATCACATGGTTGGGTGGAATGTGCATCTTATTCTGTTGGGTCAGCTTATGTTCTTTGGACGAGATTTCCAGTTGGAGAGCTCATGGGACCCAGTTCTTCATGTTTTATTCTTTCAGTTATAGATGTAATTTAATACCCCTCTTTGTATTGAGGTGGAAGTTGTAAATTGTAACCTTATATTCTGGAAATATCTCATTCGGGGAATGAGTGTTGTAACCTTAATGTAAAGCATATCATTGGGATCATGTGGAACTCTTGTATCTTTGATTTAATTTTATCATGTATGGAATGTATGTGCAATTAATTGTTAATCAAATATATGTAATGGTTTTAATTCATGTTTTATAATCGGGTTAATGTAAGCTGAGTCTTGTAACCTTAGGGGTTGTTGGCATTGTGTAGTGAACCTTTGTTTACTTTGTTTTGCTTTTAAAAAAAAAAATTATTGCGTTTATGCTGTTATGTGCAACTTCCCCTAGGGTTCTATGGCGGGGGTGTTACACATGGTATTAAAGCCAGGTTTAAACACTGGATACTCTGGGATTGTGATGAACCCATTAAGCTTTTGGTTGCGCAGGTTTTTGTGTTGTGTACCTTGCCTAATACCTTGATGTGTCTGCACAAGATTATTCCTCCCAGACACGGAAAGGGTAGAGGGCATGGTCGTGGTCGTGTAGGTGGTCGTGGTGAGAGTCAACATGACTCTCCTCGTGAGGTTCCCTCGATACCTGATCAGGAAGAGCATCAGGCATCACAGAATGTTTGAGTGGGTATAGCTTAGTAGCAGGATCCACCAAGGATCGAGGCTGCGCGTAGATCTTTAGAGGAGGCATTAGCACTCATTGGTCAGAGACAGCCAGTGGTTTAGGTAAACCCTACGGAGAGGGAAGTACCACCTCAGACTGAGATGCACATGAGGGATTTTCTTAGAGCACACCCACCCTTATATGATGGAGTTGGTACTGGGTTAGAGGCAGAGACCTAGCTTATTGATCTGGATAGGTGTTTCGCGATGCATCCATATGGTAGCAATACCAAGGCACGATGCGCTATCATGCACTTGCGAGGTTTTGCTTCCACTTGGTGGAGGCTAGAGGAGCAGAAGCTCCACATTGACATCAATTTTGTGTCATGGGAGATCTTTGTAGAGCAGTTCAGAGCCCGTTTCTTATCAGAGCACTGGCGTCAGTGACAAGGGGATGAGTTTCATGCCCTATATCAGTTAGCCCTATCCGTTGAGCAGTATGAGCGATGCTTTTATGACCTCAAACAGTATGCAGGGATAGCTGATGATGAGAGCATGTTGGTCCATCATTTTGTCAGGGGCCTTAATGCTCATCTTTGCAGAGGAGTGATGGTTTTCGAGCCTAAGACCATGGAGGTTGCAGTAGAGAAGGCGCGGTTGGTAGAGGAGAACCTGGCTTTGGCACTAGGAGGTCATATGGGAGCTCAAATTGGCAATAGTTCAGTAGCAGGTTCTAGTGCTAGAGGAGGTCAGTCTTAGGGAGGTGTACCTTCCAGAGCACAGCAGGGACCATCTCAGAGTGGGCAGTAGCAGCAACAGGCAGCATCGCAAGGGAAACGTAAGGGTTTCCAGCAGTGTGAGGGGGACAGGAACTGGAGGCGCATTAAACGCTTCAGCTATGATCAGCCAGCATAGAGTTCCCAATCCACCTTCAAGGGTAGTGCACAGTAGTCTAGCGCACCATCTAGAGGTAGGGGCTATGGCAAAGGCACTGAGTGTTTTGCATGCGTCCAACAGGGCCATATTGTTAGAGTGTGTCCCAACAGGGGCACATCTGGATTTTCTCAGGGACAAGCGACATCTGAGCCTACAATTGGGAATGTTGGTCGAGGGCATCAAGTTTTCACAACAGTTAATAACTGCCAGGTAGAGCATTAGGGTACCGTGGTGGAGTCTTGTGGTATGTTATTAGGTAACCCAGTTACCATTTTGTTTGGTTCTAGAGCATTAGACTCCTTCATCTCTTTTTCCGTCATGGCGCGATGTAGACTGGGTGTGGTAAGGCAAGTCGATAGGTGGCAGGTTGAGTTAGCCTCGGGTGCGAAGGTTGCATCCCATTCCCTTGTACCAGATTGTAGATTGGAGGTTGGACCTCTTCATACTACATTGGACCTTCGAGTCATTCCTTTGGGTTCTTATGACATTGTCATAGGGATGGATTGGCTAGAGGCGCATAGTGCGGTCATAGATTGTCGACGTAAGTTGATTCGATGCATTGAGGCATTTGGAAGAGTAGTGGAGGTAGTGGGAGTTCAGAGGCTGATCTCTTTGAGGGTCATCTCAGCTATGTAGTTGAGAAGGTGTTTGCATTAGGGTTGCTAGTTATTTGTTGTTTTAGTGGATGATTTTGATCTAGGAGGTGGAGAGGAGAAAGTCTCTCTTGATAGTCACCCCATCCTTCAAGAGTATTTTGATGTCTTTCCAGATGAGATTCTAGGGATGCCACCTCAGAGGGATATAGACTTCAAGATAGACCTTGTACCTGGATCAGAACCCATCTCTCGAGCTCCTTATCGTATGACCACCCAGGAGCTGAAAGAGCTTCACTTTCAGCTTGAGGAGTTGTTAGAGAAGGGCTTTATTTGCCCTAGTGTTTCTCCATGGGGAGCACCAGTCATCTTCATGAAGAAGAAGGATAGTTCACTTCGATTATGCATTGATTACCGATAGTTGAACAAAGTGACCATCAGGAACCGTTATCCGCTTCCTAGGATTGATGATCTTTTTGACCAGATTAAGGGTGCCACAATCTTCTCGAAGATTGGCCTTAAGTCTGGATACCATCAGCTTCACATCTTTGAGTCAGATATCCATAAAATAATGTTTCGAATGCGGTATGGTCACTATGAGTTCACAGTGGTACCTTTTGGGTTGACGAATGCCCCCTCAGTGTTCATGAGTCTGATGAATGGGGTATTTCGTACTTACCTAGACAGATTCATCTTTGTGTTCCTTGATGATATCTTGATATACTCCAGGACAGTGGAAGAGCATGAGGAGCACTTACAACAGGTATTATAGTGTTTGCGGGATAATCAGCTTTATGCCAACCTGTCAAAGTGTGAATTCTTTAGGACTGAGGTCCAATACCTTGGTCATGTGATCTCAGGAGAAGGTATTGTAGTGGATCCTTCAAAGATCCAAGTGATCTTAGATTGGCTAGCACCCACGAATGTGGCAGAGATCCGTAGCTTCATGGGGCTAGCGGGTTATTACAGGCATTTTGTGCAAGGCTTTTCGAGGATAGGTTATCCTATCACCTCCGTTCAAAGGAAAGGGAAGAGGTTCGAGTGGTCAGAAAAGTGTGGGGTAGCGTTTCAGGATCTGAAGGGGAAGCTAACTAGTGCACCAATACTTGCGATACTAGATCCGACTGGGGACTTTGTAGTTTGTATAGATGTTTCCTTGGAAGGATTAGGTGCAGTGTTGATGCAGGAGGGTCGTGTCATTTCTTATGAGTCTCGAAAACTCAAAGATCATGAGCTGAACTATCCTATGCATGATCTCGAGTTAGCAGCAGTGGTTCATGCATTGACGAGATGGAAGCATTTCCTTCTTGGCCATAGGTTTGAGTTGCATAGTGATCATAGAAGCCTTCAGTACATTTTCACGCAGCCCAACCTTAATGCAAGGCAAAGGCAATGGATGGAGTTTCTCTGTGAATATGACTTTGAGGTGAAGTATATACAGGGGAAAGAGAATGTTGTGGTAGATGCTATTAGTAGGAGGATACATGAGATATCTGAGTTGACTCTTGTTGTGGATTTGTTGAGTCAGATTCTTTCTGCCCTTCCATTGGATAGTTGGTATCAGGAGGTTAGAATAGAGATTGAGGCAGGAAGACCCCTTGGGGGCAGATATTCAGGTTATTCCATGGATTCAGATGAGGTATTGAGGCACATGGGACGCATATACGTCCCTTCTTCAGGTGATCTTCGCACCTTGGTCATGTCTGAAGCACATCGAGCACCTTATTCAGCCCATCTTGGGGTGAAGAAGATGTATGCTGATCTGCGTCAGTTGTACTTTTGGCTAGGGATGAAACGCGATATTGTAGATTATGTGTCGCGATGCCTTGAGTGTCAGCGGGTGAAGGCTGAACACTAGCATCTAGCAAGGCTGTTGTAGCCACATCTAGTACCAGTATGGAAGTGGGATATCATCTCATTGGATTTCATTGTTGGTTTACCCAACTCTTCGAGACGGCATGATGCAATTATGGTAACAATTGATAGGTTGACGAAGGTGGCACACTTCTCACCTATTCACTCTTCTTACACAGCATCATCTGTAGCTAGATTGTTCATGGAGGATATAGTGAGGCTACATGGCATTCCACGTTGGATTATTTTTGACAGGGATCCAATGTTCACCTCAGCTCTTTGGACTTCATTACAGCATGCGATGGGGACACAGTTGAACTTCAGTTCAGCATACCACCCAGAGACAGATGGACAGACCAAGAGGGTCAATAAGATCCTTGAGGACATGTTATGTATGTATGTAATGGACCAGCAAACACAATGGGAAGACTATCTCTATTTGGTAGAGTTTGCCTATAATAATGGTTTTCAGAGTTTTATCGGCATGCCTCCATTCCAGGCATTGTATGGGCGACCATGTCGCACTCCTTTGAGTTGGGATCGACTTGAGGATAGAGTGACTTTGGGTCCTGAGATGTTACAGGATATGGAGCAGCAGGTGGATAGGATCAGAGAGCACTTGGTGGCAGTGCAAGATAGGCAGAAGAAGTATGCAGATGCACATAGAGTGGATCGTCAATTCTCAGTAGGCGATAGAATTTTCTTGTGGGTACATCTACGAAAGAGCCCCATCTAATATGGGAAGGGCTCTAAGTTGGCGCCTCACTTTGTCGGACCCTTCGAGATACTCGAGAAGATTGGTCCTATTGCTTACCGTCTTACTTTGCCGCCCAGTCTCTCGCACATTCACGATGTTTTTCATGTTTCAATTCTTCGGCCATACCATCCAGACATTTCTCATGTACTTGACTGGAATGCATTACAGGTAGAGGACAGGCAACTGGCTTTGGATCCCGTGACTATGGTGGAGCGCAAAATGCTCGCTCTTCGAGGGTGAGATATTGATCAGGTTAGGGTCTAGTGGGATCCTAGGGATGACACGTCATCCACTTGCGAGGATGCAGTTAGGATGAGGGAGCTCTATTCCTGTTTGTTTGCAGGCTTCCAGGAGTAAGCCTGACCCTAGGGGGGAGAATGTAGCACCCCTCCATTTTGCTCATTGGATCGATCATTGTTTTTATGTATGCTTCACTTTTGTTAGCACTTCGTTTTGGCACATGGTTATTTTTGACCGCTATCTGTTAAGCGATGTAAACACTATATTTTGATGTGATGGGATTTTATTTAGATGTTATCATTATGCCATGTTTTGAATTTGTGTAACACTGATTTAATTTAAAATTCTTTATGCTTTAATTATATTGTGGTTGTTAGACTCATCAGTTTTAGAGCCTGTATGGGTGAAGGGGACGGGATTGTATCACTCGCTTGCGAGTACCCTATGATTCTGATACTTCCACTTCACGGTGTGTCTTATTATGTATATATTTGCACATTCGTTATGCTCTTTGGTTGCAAGTTAATAGGTACAGGACATCGACTCCACCTGGAATCACAGGTTCGAGCGTGTCCATTTACCAACGATTATCGATTGGGAGATAGTAGCTAGGTTTCCGTGTTAAGTCATCACCCTAGTCATAGTTGTCGTCAAGTTTAATAGTTTTGTTTGGTTCATTCCTCCTTGGTTAACAATTTATTTCCTTATTTTAATGGTTATTAAAAATAGTAGATATGATTTAAACGACGATTTAACATATTTAGTTTCAATGTTGTAATGCAATTTGTTCCATTGGTTATTTTGAGTTAATTAATAAAATCATTTTTAGTCTATGGATTAACTAGGTAAATGGTGATAAATTAAATGAAATAGTTATTTTGCCATTATGGCATATTTAAATTTAAATTGATAATGGAAATGGAAATCATACTAAATATTTAAATTAAATGATAATAACAAAATAGACATGTATTTAAATGTCACATTTGGAAATCTTGAATAAGACATATTATTGCAACCTTGAGATTTTGGTTTGTTAATGAAATTTTGAAATGCAATGAAATAGGATTTGAAAATAAATGTGTTTTTTAAATTTTAGAAAATAGAAAATATCCTCCAAAAGCCCAATAAATTTAGTGGGTGGGATATTTTTGGGGGTTGACCAAATTTGGGGAAGTTCTATGTAAGAAATGAAAATTTCATTTGTTTGGCAATTTTGTTTTTGGTGGAGAATTTGCTTTGGTTGTGGCTGAATTTGGAGATTGGATCACCATTGTTGAAGCTTTCAAGCATTTGGGAGAAAACATCAGGTTCACCCTTATTTCTTGTTTCCTTGTTACTTTACAATAATCATCATTTTCTTGTTTGTTGTTTGAAAGCTTTTGAATGCCATTTTAGATGCAAAGAAAACATGTGAAAATGTTTTAAAATCTTGCAAACAGCTGTTAGATTAGGAGAGGAAACCCAAAACAAGATCTCTTTGGAAAGTAGGAAGAATACCCACATAAATCTTCATTCCAAATTTGATATGCTAAATTTTAGTTGTTTTGTCAAATTCAATTATGTTATTGCAAGAAAAATTTGTTCATTTGCCCAATATGATTAAAAAAATGGAGAATCTGGGTATGTATATTTGCAAGTATACCTATGCATTTAAACACATAGATACACTTGCAAATATACATACAGTATATTGGAATTTTATTTCAAAAAAAATTGGGCATTTGAAAAAACACAGGGGTACCCTGTTTTCGCACCCCTGGTTTTTACCTTTTTTTTTGGGTTAGTAGTTTTATTTTATAAAAAAAATTATAAATGAAAAATTCATTTTGGCGGAGGGTAGGGTCGAAGCCCTGCACCCCCGCGCCGCCCATGTGGGAGGCGCTGCTCCCACATAGCACCCCCCACGGGAGGTGCTGTGTGGAAGCAGCGCCGCTGCCTGTGGGCAGCGGCACTGCCCACATAGCGCCGCCCACGAGGGAGGCTGTGTGGCAACCTAGGCCTTCCCCATATGGGAGGGCTCGCGCCCAGTTAGGGCATCTTTGTTTTAAAACTGAAATTTTAATTTCATTTTTGTTTTTATTTATTTATTTACTTATTATTATATTTAATATTATTTAAATATTATATTAATATTATTATATATAATATATGTATATTATATTATATATAATATATAATATATTATATATATATAATATTATTTTAATATTTAAATAATAATTTATTTAAGTATATAAATATATATATTTGTTATATATATATTTGAATGTTGTTATATGTGTAATTTAGTTGATCGATTAAGGCTAGGTGGAAATAAAGATTAATTGATTTTAATTAAACACTTTAATGATTAGAATATTTTGATTATGAAAATAATTGTAAAACTTAGAGTAAGTGAATTGATTTAAATTTTAATCAGATGACTTCTTTTATTAAATTGTTTTGATTATAAGTATAATTGTGAAATTTAGAGTTAATGAATGATTTATTTTAGTCAAATGACATTAATCATTAAAATGCTTTGATTATGGAATTTAATTGTGAACCTTAGAGTAATGATTGATTTTTTTTTTTAAACATACAAATGTCGTGAAATGAAATTGGTGTATTTGATTGGATAAATGCAAGTAATGAAAACTGTGATTGACTAGATTTAGGAAATCTGAACATTAGCTTATTTAATTGCTCGAAATGCTTTTAGTGTTTATTTGTTCTTTCTCGAGGTTCGTGAAATAGAGTAAAGGTCTTAAAGTCTTCCAGATAGAGGGTCGTTTACTGCTTTGGGTTGTCTTTTGATAGTCAACCTTTGGATTCTTTGGGTAGTGCGTCAATCTTATCCCGCTTTAACCCGGTTATTGAGAACGGGATGTGTGGACTTAAGGTCATGTATAGGAGTCATTCTCCTTAGGTTTCACTTGTGTACCCTTGAGTGTGGATTTACTCCACAAGTTGTCTTAGAGAAGTGGCTTGCAATGGGGGCCGACACACAAAGTGGTGTCAGGGAAACTCTTTGCAAGTTGGATAATTCAGTGATAACATAATAAACTTTTAGAAGCTTAGGTTGCATCAAACATTAAACAAGATTAATTTATGCCTCGCTCATGGACCCAAGGGCTTGTCTAGACTTGGGATGAGACGAGAAGGCCTGAAATGGCAAGGTCATCTATCTTGTCTTCACGAGAGGTAGTTGATCCCACATGAGTGAGCATGGGTGTCGGGATTTCAGTAGAGGCCACTAGGATAACCCATGGTGGGGGCCAGAGCCTAGGAAGATTCCCAAAGGATATCCCTTGATGAGCTATGCAATGACACTTTTACTAAGTCAACAGTTTGTATTTGGTCCTTATGACATTCTTGATCTATTTTATGTCTGGAAGCAATGTGACTCATGTAAGTGGTGTGAGAGTCATTATAGGGTTGTTCGTATGGCCATTCAGCTCTTGTGATGTGGTACTTGTGTTTATTTGGTTTCAGTTTTGTGTAGTCTATGTTTTAAGGTTGATGGTCTTGCCTAGGAATCCTTGTTACTATCTCTAGCACGGGGGGTGAGCCTTCGGGTATCACATGGTTGGGTGGAACATGCATCTTATTCCGTTGGGTCGACTTATGTTCTTTGGATGGGATTTCCATTTGGAGAGCTCGTGGGACCCAGTTCTTCATGTTTTATTCTTTCAGTTATAGATGTAATTTAATACCCCTCTTTGTATTGAGGTGGAAGTTGTAAATTGTAACCTTATATTCTGGAAATATCTCATTCAGGGAATGAGTGTTGTAACCTTAATGTAAAGCATATCATTGGGATCATGTGGAACGCTTGTATCTTTGATTTAATTTTATCATGTATGGAATGTATGTGCAATTAATTGTTAATCAAATATATGTAATGGTTTTAATTCATGTTTTATAATTGGGTTAATGTAAGCTGAGTCTTGTAACCTTAGGGGTTGTTGGCATTGTGTAGTGAACCTTCGTTCACTTTGTTTTTCTTTTAAAAAAAAAAATTATTGCATTTATGCTGTTATGTGCAACTTCCCCTAGGGTTGTGTGGCAGGGGCGTTACATCCTTCTTAGCTTCAAGCTCTAGTTTTGATTCCTACACCATGTTATCATTTCAACAATGCCATCATTGAAGACTTTCAAGCTTCTTCCTTCCACTACTTTCCTTGAGTGCTTGTAGTTGTGAAAGTGATATTGTTTATTGTTGCTCACTCTTTGCATCATTTTGTTTACTAAATAGAATATTATTGTCTTTTCTCTATTTCCTTTCCATTTCTCTAGATCACTTTCTACACTTTGTGGCTATCTGGTTGTCCTTGGAGGTGGGAACACCAAAGTGGGGGACTAACGATTATTTTTTCATATTTTCTATTTCTGAGATTTAATTCTCTATCAAAGTATAAACATGGCATTGTCAAGTAGTTAGTAGGTTTCACTGTAGTTTTTTCTTATTTTTTGGACCCCTATCCATATGGATGCCAGTACATTCCTGAGATGCTAGTACACTATGCAGGAGTTTGAGATCTACATTATCATTGTCAAATAATGAGTTGTTGGGACAATAGGCCAAACCTTAGAAATTGACTCTTCTGATCCCTTGAGCATTTGGCTTTAGTTGAAAGATAACGACAAGCTATCTTCCCTTCATTTTCAACCTAAGAACCTTACCCTTTTTTATCTTCTTAGAAAACCTTAGGTAGTTTAGGGCAGCCTATTCCTTAGGAATCTTTCATGACCTAGAGTCTTGAGGGTGGTGGGTCCCCCTTCTCTACATGGTCATTGATTTCTCTCTTTTATTAATGTTAGAAAATAACATTTTTTTTGTTAATTTGTTTGATTTAGGATTCTTCAAATTCTTAGTAGTAACCTTACTTGTGTGCTATAATGAGGACTCTTTAACCTTCTTAATCCTTCTATGGTATCTATCCCCTCTCTTCTAAGTCTATTACAATGACCCATCTTGATTAATGTTCATCTAATATGACATCTCAATCTCCTCAACAATCTTCATTTTACTTGTTATCTCCTTTGGTCATTGGTGTAATTAATTTGGGTTTGCATTAATACTTTTATTCATCTTATGTGGATAATGTTAGATTTTCTTCAATAGTTACTTGTTTTTATGATTTATTTCCATTTGTAATCCTACACACCTAAGCCCCCAAGGGCTAGTACTTGGTGTACCCTATCAAACAATATCACAATCACTTACATGCTCATGTATAAAAAAATTCCTTAATTTTTTTCACTACAACACTCTCCCTACAACTAGTCCCCTCTTTACCACCAAAAACTAGGATATTGATAACGAGAAAAGATAATGATAAAAAAATACAAATTGATGATTTCTATTATTTCTATCCTAATGTTATGCTTTACCCTACTATGATGGATAAGGAAAAGAAGAAAAACATATGCCATAAGATTATAGAATAAACAAATGAAAACATACAAATCTACTCATTCACCGACATATATCAAGTTTTCATTAACATCTTATACTCTTTATATATACATTATAATAACACATGTTCTTCATATACTTATCATTACATATCTTGTCTCTCTATACCTTATTCTCTCTATCCTACTCTATATATAGTGCATTATATTCCTTTCTCTTCTTTCTCTCATTTATTTTATTTCTCTTCTACCAATCCTCTACCACTCTTACATGATTCTCTTAACTATCTTTTAAATCTTATGTAGATGTAGTACATATATGTTGTCAACATAGCTATATCACATAAAGGAACATATCCCTATCAATATTGTTTTTGGGTTATACCTATTATGGCTTGTTATAAGTCATTGATTATGTTGAATCGTTATTTCTCTAACTTGTAGTAACTTTGACTATTTATGCTCTACAAAAATGTATTATCTTGATGGTAATCTTTCGCATCCCAAAGCCACCCATTCTGATTTTCAACCTAATGGAATTAGATTGGCTCTATCCTATCAAAAGTCACTAAACTCCTTGATTTCTCTATTGCAGATTTTTAATTAACTTCCATATAACATAACAATTATATTCAATCACTAGTTTTGTTTGAAAATTATCTTTTCAGATATATCTTCATAAATGATGAACTATAATTTATTTGAAACACTAAAAAAAATGTTGAATATTTCAAAAACGAGTTATAAAATTATAATCATGATTGATATTAGTAAAATTATATGATTTTGTTATTTAAAGAAAACAATAATTTTATAGGTGGGTTTTGACTCGCACAAATAAGAAATGCATGTAACGTGGGGACAACGTTTAATCTATCTAGATGTAAATTGCTTTGTCAAAATCGACATGTTTGAAACGAAGAATTTTTAACTGGACTGGATTGCATTGTGATTTGCAGCGTTCCCGTGTAGTTTGTTGATTCATATTTTGGAAAGTTTCCGTGTGAGCCTGTGCTATACATTATTGATTTCTATAGCCATTCAAGTAGAAGGAATACCTTGCAGGGTACGGTGAACGCGTTGTTCCAGCGGTATTGTCAGCATGATTCGAACATGTTAAGTGTTTTCACACGTTCAGATGTGCTCCTTTTCAAGAGTTAAAAGAATATATGAATTTAAGATTGTAATGTTCAAATTCAATGTTATCTCAATTTTCATTTAGTATAAGGCGTATTTTGATGGAATAGTTTAATAGAATCATATTAATATATGCTATATTTTTATAAAATGTTGGGATTATTTTAATATTATTATTTATTTATATTTATATTATTTTTAATATTTGATTTTATTTAATATATTGTTATATATTTTTATATATTTAATATTTATTATTTTTCATTATATCATTTATGTATTAATAATTTAGATATAATCATTTCAATTTTTTAAGATAATTTTGTAGGAATGAGAATAATCTTGTAGCCACAATTTTGATCTAAAATCTTAAGTTAAAATTAAAAATTTAGTTGACTCTTATTCTTTTTTTTCCACCATTAACTAACTTGACATGGCATTAATATGATTTATTGCAATACTCATTTATGTAATGACTTTCTATTATATGCATTGCATTGCCCTCTTATATATGAATTGAAAATAATCTAAATTTATGGAAGAACATGCTAGAAACACTTTGATCACAAAGACTTTCAAATAATTTAAATTTATACATCACATTAATCTAGAGCATTTGAATGTTTGAAGATTGTTGTACATGATCACTGTTATAACTTTAAAATTATTCTATTAAGAAGATTGACCTAGGAAGACATCACCCTTTGTGATATAACAATTACTACTTAGAGATGTTTTTAAACATGCTATAAGTAATTAATATCTAGAGAAAAGTACAGGGAGTCAAACAAGTTAGGAAATGGGATTATCCATGATAGTGAATTAGAAATTAATAGGCCAAGATCATATTCATTATAGGTGAAATTCAATGCACCATCAAAACTATAGGTGAATTAGAAATTTATTATAGGTGAATTAGAAATTTATTATAGGTGAAATTCAATGCACCATCAAAACTATTCCTTCCCTACTAATGTAGAGATAAATATCCAAATCCCCATTGCATTTCATTCAATAGTTTATAATTTAATGTTGTAATTATCTCTCTCATAAACCATGATTTTCTAATATAAGATAATTTATACTTGTGTGTATGTGTCTTATTCAAATATCCTTGATTAAACATAAGGAAAAGGTAAATACCCTTTACATTTTTGGTGAACCAACCTAATCTTGTGATGTGGAGGAGGGAGGATTTCAACTAACAATCACAATTCAATCCTTTTGAAACAAACTTGCAACCTTTGGAAACCTCACTCATCAACTCTTCACAAATTCAACTAGTTTCACTTGTAGGTCTACAAACCTAGTTTTCCCTTCATATCTTACAAAAGAAAACTCAAACTCACAAACCCCAAGGTGTTTCAGACACCCATTAATCCATTTAAAGACATATCCCAAGATCTCCTATGACTCATGTGGAACAAATCCCTCAAACTGATGCTTCTACATTGTCGACTTAAGCCAAATAGGCCTAATTTACAAAGCATATCTCCTCTCAACAATCTTCCATCCCCAAATACCTATGGATAGTCATTTACCAATCTATAAATCCTCCAAATCTACAACTTTTAGCCAAATAACCACTCAATAAGTCCTCTTATTACAAAACCCTCACTTTTACTAAGTTATAAGGGGGTTTATTTAAAATCCTACTTCCCCACTTCTCCAAACATTATCAATGCATCAAACACCCTTCAAAAGGTCCACCCATGCTAAAAAAGAAAATTCCACTCTTTACCATTTCCATTTCACCAACCTTCCATTTAAACCCTAAATTTTCAAGCTAGAATTCACTCAAATACTCCTGGGGTAGCACCAAAAACTCCACCAAACCCTACTCCCTACTCAAAACTCATAACCTACCATCTAAACCTATCATATTGGACCCATTCCACCCAACTATAGGAGGTACAATTAGTGGAATGGGTCTCATTGCATTTTAAAGGACTTTAAACCCTCAAACAGAGTTAACAAACACATCTACAACAATAAGACTATAAAAGCTTCAAACCTTGATGAAATTCAGTCTCTACAAAGCCAAAACAACCTTAAGATATATCTTCACACAATACAATACACTTTTAGGTATAAACTTCTTGTACAAGAAAAAAAAAGACTGCAATAGCAATCTTCAATGAAACATACATAAATTCAAGGGAAATCAGGGAATTTTCATTGTTTTTCTTTCACAAAACCTTCAACAGCCTTTCTTTTACATATTATTTAACCTTGACATAGTGAAAACTACCAAAAAAAACTGGCCTTAGTTGATGTTTGAATGTCTAACCATTGGTATTCCAACTTAATGGAATTTTGTAACTTTTCTTGCATTTTACAAGTTTTGTCAATTTTATAAATTGAACTCCCCAGCCACCTAATGACCTCAAAATTGACTTATTACATTATAAAATGGACTATTATGACCTTATTTAACAAAAACCAAGACTCAGCACATAGAAACTAAACATTAGACCTTCTTTTCACAAATTGAGCTCGATGCCCGTGTACCATACAACCGGCCTAAAAATTATTCCCAGTCCCTTTGGAAATGCTTTGTTGTAGATTATTTTTCTCCCCAAAATCTCTTTGACCTTCAAATACTCCTTCAAGTGGTGATCCTTTCCACTGTACTGGGGACTACAGATTGAAAGCTTTCATTTTATATTTCAACTTGTTGCCACTTGAATGTTGCTTCACCTTTACAAACTGGCTTGATGTATCTTCCCTTATCTTTTCACCATCATAAAATGTTGTTGTGCATGCCTTGACACCTATACATTGACTTGTGTCAATATTTCCTCTAATTGTCCTTCCTTTCACTCTTGAATCATACTCAAACTCACTCTTTTGGCCTTGTCAAACACCATTAATCATTTCATGGTCTTTTATCTTCATCACTGTCCCCGAGCTTTCTACCCCAAATACCACTGTGTTATCAGACTTACAAGTCTTTGTGTTGATAGTATCAGACTGTCCCTTCACCTCTTTTTCTTTCAATGTACAAATCACTATCCCTACTACAATTTCATCATGCTTTTTTAACTCAATTGTAGTCTAGTTCACAAGGAATTCATCCTTGACCTTCTATGTCTCAGAATTGGACACCAAACTATCACCTTCTTTGCTTCCTTCCATCACTACATCATCCTCCAAATTCATTGTCTTCACATCTTCTAGCCTTGAAATGACTACAAATTTGATTTTCTCTTCTTTTTTACCTTCCACAAGCTTCACAATCTCCATATTGATAAACATGATGACTTTTGTTTCCTTACCCTTTGCTTTATCATCCTCCTGCAATGGTTTTAATGTAAAAATGATACCATCCTTTTCAATGGTGTAGGTATTCTGTCTACCATCATAAAGTGAATGCCTATCAAACTGCCATGGCCTTCCAAGAAGTAAATGGCAACAATCCATTGGTAAAATATCACAAAGAACCCTATCCTTATATCCACCAATTTGAAACTCAACTAATACTTGTTCATTCACCAAAATTAACTGATTATCATTCACCCAAGAAGCTTTATACATGGTGTTTCATTAGGTATTCTTTCTATCTTTAGTTTGTCTACCATCTCAGTTGACACCATGTTATATTAGTAGAACCAAAATCTATCACTACCTTACATACCTTTCCTTTGCATTTGCAGGTGGTTCTCAATAATTGTCTTCTTTGAGTCATCTCCTTCTCTTTTGATGCCTTTAGGAGTTGTCTTATCACCGTAAATGGCTCCCAACTTCTAGATTAACATGTTGATTAGGAGAATTCACACGTTCACTAGCATCCTCTTGCACCAACTGATTTCTTCTTTCACCTCCATGAGAACTAGATTCTTGTCCTTCATTACACTGCCATGCTTGATGTCCAAATTTCTTACCTTGATAGTATCTACCTATGAATGCAGTGGAACCTCCACCTTGTCCACCAAATCTACCCCTAAAGCTTGATCTTCCACCTCTAAATCACCTTTGTGATCAACAACTTGTTCTTGCACCTTGCTTGAGTTTTCTTGACTTTCTTTTGGCTACCTTGGAGTGGAAAAAGTACCTCTTCCTCTAGAATTGTTGCCTTTACCTCTTATTTGTTTTTCTTGCCTTATTTTGAGTTTCTCTTCAGCCCTTACTACCATTTGGTAGCACTCTTTAATCATCCTTGGATTGTGCAAACTCAACTCATCCTGGATGTTAACCTTAGCCCACTTAGATATTTAGCCACCTTTTCTACACCATCAATCATATGACCTTCTCTTATGCTCAACTTATAAAACTCATTAGTAAAAATTTTGACATCCATTTCCCTTTGTTTCAAATCTTGAAACTTCTTAGAAATTTGAATTGCATAATCACTTGGTAAGAACTTACCTTTCAATTTGGCCACCATTCTGTCCCAAGAAATAATTTTTTCCTTACCTATCTTTCTCCTTTCAGCTTGTTCATAATCCCACCATACTAGTGCATTCCCCTTCAATTTGGTTTTTGCTATCTTCAACTTTTGTTCATCAAGTACATCCTCACATTCAAAGTAGTTATCAAAAGTTGCAATCCAATCTAACAATTCTTCATCATTAAGGTCACCTCCATACATAGGAAAATCAATCTTTACATTATGTTTATCTCGTTTAACTACCTTCAATAGCTTGGTCATCCTTTGGTATTTAGGATCAAATTCTTCTTCCACATCTTCATACTCTTCTTCCTCTTCCTCTTCAATGTCACTTTCATCACCTACAACCACACCTCTTTTCTAAACTATTTCAACACTTTCCAGCCTTGCTCCTAGCCTATTTTTCAATTCCTTCAACTTCCTAACCTTTCTCTCAGTCTTCTCTTCCATTTCTTGCATCTTCCTAGCCATATTGTTACCCTTGGGAGGCATCTTGATTCTTCAACTTCTCACTTTTCACCCTCAAATATTTGATACCAATTGATTGAGAGTAGGGAGGCTTTCAACTAACAACCACAATTCAAGCCTTTTGAAACAACCTTGCAACCCTTGAAAACCTAACTCATTAGTTCTCTTCATAAATTCAACTAGTTTCACTTGTAGTTCTATAGACCTAGTTTTACCTTCTTATATTACAAAAAGAAACTCAAACTCACATATCCCAAGGTGTTTCAAACACCCATTAATCCATTTAAATACATATCCTAGGATCTGTTATGACTCCTTTCGAACAAATCCCTCAAATTGATACTTCTACATTGTCCCCTTAAGCCAAATAGGCCTAATTTACAAAAACAATCTCCACTCAACAATTTTCCAACCCCAAATACCTATGGATAGTCATTTACTAGTCTATAAATCCTCCAAATATATAACTTTTAGCCAAAGAATTGCTCACTAAGTCCTCTTATTACAAAACCCTCATTTTTAGCAAGTTATAAGGGGGTTTATTTAAAATCATACTTACCAACTTGTTCAGACCTTATCAACACATCAAACACCCTTCAAAAGGTCTTCCCATGCTAAAAAAAACATTTTCCACTCTTTACCATTTCCATTTCACCAACCTTCCATTTTCAAGCTAGAATTCACTCAAATACCCTTGGGGTAGCACCAAAAACTCCACCAAAACCTACTCCTTGCTCAAAATTCCTAACCTACCATCTAAACCTATCATATTGGACCATTCCACCTAGCTTTAGGAGGTACAGTCGGTGGAATGGGTCTCATTGCATTTTAAAGGGCTTCAAACCCTCAAACAGAGTTAACAAACCCGTCTACAACAATAAGATTGTAAAAGATTCAAATCTTGATGAAATTCAATCTCTATAAAGCTAAAACAACCTTAATATATATCTTCATACAATAAAATACACTTCTAGCTATAAAATTCTTGTACAAGAAAGAATAATAGACTACAACAAAAATCTTCAATGAAACATACAAAAATTCAAGAGAAATTAGGGAATTTTCATTGATTTTCTTTCAAAAGACCTTCAACAACCTTTCTCTTCAACCCAAGACATAGTATTTAACCTTGATATAGCAAAAAATACCAAAACCAACCAACCTTAATTGATTTTTTAACTTCTAACCATTGGTATTCCAACTTAATGCAATTTTGCAACTTTTCTTGCATTTTACAATGACAAAGTTTTACAAGTTTTTTCAATTTTGCAAATTAAACTCTCCAACGACCTAATGACCTCAAAATTGACTTATTACATTATAAAATGGTCTATTGTGAACTTATTTAACAAAAACCAATACTCAACACATAAAAACTAAACATTAGACCTTCTTTTCATAAATTGAGCTTGGTGCCCCTGCACCATCTTGCTACTCAATAAAATATTTCACCTTTTAAGCTATAATTTCATTAATCTCTATAACATTTTAGGTCTACATATTTTTATTATATTGTTGTTTTGAAATATTACTAAGGTTTGTGTTATTACATTGTGTAAATTCAGTGGTCTACATTCTTTTCAAGTTTGGTTATGCTTGAATTATGTAGTATTATAAACCATACATTGGAACTCTCTTGGAAAAAACCTCATTTCTATATCCTTGCACCATGGATTCTCATTTATTATTATCACTTTCTTCTATTACTATGTTTGACATGTATATAGAAATTGTGACATGTGATCCTTTATCCTTGATTCACCCATAGCATACTATCAAATGAATGGGAAAATGTTATCCATCAAAGAATCACATAATTATATATGCACCTTTTGTTCCTTTGTAAATTTATTTATTATTTTTCCTTCTCTTTTATATATGTTTAATATAATTATCCATAATTCTCACAAATTGCATTTCTCTTCTATGGATTGTGATATTCATAATACATTTATTGTTGAAAGGAATTTGCGTATGCAAGAATATATTCTAAACTGATATTATAAGGATATTGTTGTGCATATTTTAATATTTAATAGTAGAAACATATTTAAATGTATAATAAAAAAATATACACCATAACATAGGTGTACATGATGAAATACTTTAGGGAAAACCACACACTCTAAAGCAGCTCAATGTATTATTTACAAAGACATAATTACAATACACTTGTAGAGAAGTCACGTATACAAGTATCACTAACTACAATTTTTGAGAAATGATTAGAGATTAATGGTACTTGAAAAATGATAAATGCAACATTTATCTCAAGAACCTATGGATATGTAATATAGATACTAGAACAATTAAATAGTAATTAAAAATACATGAACTAAAACCACAAAAAATTGGTGCCCAAATTGTCCCTCAACCAAAGATTCCTTAAGATGTTTCATAACACACATCACAATTTAATCAATATCTAAAACTCATTTATAAATATTTTATGCATCCAAAAAAATTTAAAATTTCCTATGCAATCTTCTAGAGGCCATAACTTTTGATTTAATGGATTTTTGGAGCTCCTTCTTTCAAATTAAAGTAGCTAAAGAGGTAAATGCAATGAACATCTCATAGGTTGTGCTAAACAACAAAGGATAATTATTTTGGCCAAAAAATAAATTTGTAACCTATAAATTGAGTTTTTCTATTTTATATCAAAAAATCACACTATTTGTAACCTAAATATTAGGAGAAAATTTAAGAAACCTTTATTGTCCAGAACTATTTACCTTGTTAAACACATTGCAAGACAAAAGGAGTATCAAAACCATTATCTAGGGTGTAAGAGGTCCATAGAATCATATCATCACTTGAATTTTTCTATGCTCACTAGTGTTGTAAGTTCATTTACAACATTTTTCAAAGTGTCAAAATTTTCAGAATAATTCTCTCATCATCTACCATATCCTAAAAAATTATACTAACCATTAATATGCTTAACCCTTGATTCAAAGGTTGGGTTATCTGATAGACATATGCCACTTTAATTGCCACAGTGAATCATAATGGATCATGCATCTATCCTAACATATAAAAATAATAGCTTAATCCATATGGATTCCTTATATGTATAAGTTTCTACTATGTATTCTACTTCTATAGTGGACAAAGTGACCATAACTTATCACTTACTCAACTAGCTAATTTCATTACCAAACATAATAAAAACATATCCATTAATGAATCTTTCATGATCAATATCTCTATCCTAATTTGATTTCACAAATACATGAATATAGAATAAGTTTATATCCCCAATATGATAACCATGATAAATATTCAGAGGTACCATAAACATACTTGAAAACCTTGTTCACTACATCTTGATGTACTCATCAAATATTAGCCATAAATTGACTAAGGAATCTCATTTCTTGGACAATGTTTAATCTTATATATACTCTTCTCATATCCTTCATCCCATTATGATTAATTGACACTACTAAGTAGACAACATTTTTCCCCATCATAATAGAATGGCCTATAGTCTATAATGTTAAACCTTTTCTAAAATGAAGTTCACCTACTTACTAGGACCCAACCAATGTTTCTTGTTCACTCTATCTCTTTTCTTTATTATCCCCAAGATCAATTTAGCTACCTAACATCCTTCATCTCAAACTACAGTAAAAGAAACTATTTCAAATAAAAATGAAACCTTTCCCTTTCCCCCAAAATGATATTTCACTAGCATATAATATAATATTAATAATATAATCATAATTTATCTTATAGTATATTTGATGATCTTAAATTTATATCTTATAAATCCCAAACATAACATGAATGAGTCAAGTTTTTGGTCATACAACCTAAGATATTGCTTAAGACCATACAAATATTTCTTCAATTTACAAATCAAATATTATTTACCTTTCTCAATGTAATTCTTTGGTTACATGTGATATAAATTTCTTCTACCAAATAATTATCAAGGAATGATGTCTTCATTTAAACCTTGGTAAAATAAAGATCATATGTTGTATCAAGAGATAATAAAATTTTAATGGTTGTCATATTTTCTATTGGGGAGAAAGTATTACCATAATATATTCTATTAACCTAAGAATAACCCTTTGTATCATATCTCAACTTATATTGTTCAACGCTATTATTAGACCCTATTTTTATTTTGAACACCCATTTAATACGATTTTATCATTGAGGAAAATTCCTAGGTACCATGTGCTATTTTTGTAACACCCCTCCATTTTGGATGTTTGGATCGGCAGTGTTTTCTTTGTAATGTTTTGTGTCTAATTATGCTTTGACTTTGGAACTTGGTGATCATTTGATCATGAACTAATTAGCGATGCATATGTTATATTATATTTTGATGTGATTTTATTCTACTCTGATGTTATCTTTATGGCATGCTTTGGAATAGCTTAGCAAATATTTGATTTCATGATGATTTATTATGTTGATCATGTTATTGATGTTAGATGCATCAGTTACTGATATTGTATTGGTGAAGGGGATGGGATTGTATCACTCACTTGCGAGTGCCCTACAATTCTGAGATTTCCTCTTCCCGGTGTGTTTGATCATATTATGTATATATGCATGTTTGATGTACTCTTTGTTCGCAGGTTGACAGGTACATGACATCGACTCCACCTAGTTCACAGGTTTGAGCGTGTCCATTGACCAATGAAAAATAATTGGGAGATAGTAGCTAGGTTTTTCGTGCCAAGTCGTCGCCCTAGTCATAATGTGTCATTGGGTTGTTGTCGGGTTAGTTGGTTTAATTTGGTCTATCTCACCTTGTGTATTTATTTAATTTCATATTATAAAGGTTATTAAATGTTAGGTGTAATTTAATTGATGTCAAAATGTATTTGGCTGCAATGTTGAAACGTTAATTATTTTATTGATTGATTTGATTTAATTAATAAAATTAGATTGAGTTTATTTATTAATTAGATTATTGGTGGTATATTAATTAAAATAGTGGTTTGGCATCATTGTATATTAAGATTTAATTAAAATAAAAGTAGAAATCTTGTTTGAATAGTTAGAGTTAAATTAAAATAAATAAATAAATAAATGAAAGTGTGTTTTTAATTTCACCTTTGAAAATTATTGATAAAGTAAATTCTTGGAAAAATTTGTATTCTTTTGTTTTAATGAATTTTGAAAAATGTATGAGATTTGAATTAGAAATTAGAAAAGTGTTTTAAATTTAAAAGAAATAGAAAATATCCTCCACATTTTGCAATAAATTTAGTGGGTGGGGATATTTTAGGGGTTTGACCAATTTGGGGAAAAACTCTATTTTAGAAAATGCAATTTCATATAATTTTGGGCCATTTTTCCAATTTGGGGAAGAGATTTCTTGGCTATGGCTTTGCTTGGATTGGTGAAGGAGATTGAGATTCTTGCTGGAGCTGGATTCAAAAGAGGAATTGAAAACACCATTGTTAAAGTCTTCAAGCTTTCAGAAAAACCAGGTTCCCTCTTTGGTTTTATTTTGTTTCTTTCATTTTGGAAATGAGTTTCAATCTGTGTTATGTTGTTGAAAAATCTTTGAACTGCTATTTGGAAGTCCAATTAAAACCCATGAGAATTTGTTTCAAAACTAGCAATAGAAAACTTGGAAGGATTCAAATGAAAAGTTTTAACTTCTTTGTCAATTTGGGGAATACCCAAAAAATTTCATCATATTATTGTGCTTTAAATTCTTCTTCTCAGTCTTCTCCTCAAGAAAAGTTGCTCAATCTGACTATGTAAGGATAGTTTGAAATATATTTATATTCATTTATATTTTGCATATAAGTTTATAAGCTTTGGGTGAGAAGATTTTCATTTAAAAGAATTGTTTTTTTTTTTTTAAATGATTTCTCAGTGTTTTTCGTCTGGTTTTTTTCCTAATAGGGAAGTTGTTTTTTAGCAAATTTTTATTAAAATTTATGAAAGCCCTGTGGTTTTTTTGGGGGGGGGTTGGCCACCCACAGCCACCCCCAATGAGGCTACTGCTGAGGCAAAGGTCTGCCCCCACTCTCTGTGCAACAATCTCCATGAGGGGTTGTTGGGAGTTTAAGCAAATTAAAAGCAAAAGGGCTACATCCCTTGTTTTAACAAGGCAATTTCATGTATGATTTAGGTTTTTTTATTATTTATTTATTATAGTTTGTTTTTTTTTTATTTAAATTTTTATATATATAATTATATATATTATATAAATATAGTATATATATTATATATATATTATTATAATATATATATAATATATTATATAAATATATATTTTATAATATTGCTAAATTTTTATTTTTATTTTATAATGGTTATTTTTATAATGTATTTTTATTAAGCATTTTTTTTATATTATAATTTGTAAATTGGAATTTTGAATTGATTGATTTAAAATTATATTTTTTTTTTATAATTAAACAATAATTATATATTTAAACGGATTCATATTTATATTTGTATATATATACACATTAAGTATATATATATACTTTTATAGGTATATTTAATATATAGTTAGATTCAAATATAGATTATTTTATGGTGTTTATTTAAAGGTGAATATCATAATCAAATGTTTTAATTAAAAGTTGGTTTTGTAATCAAACGATTTATTTAAAAGTTGATCAAATGGGTTTATTTTATAAAGATTATTTTAATCCTCATCTATGATTGATCAAATATAATTAAATTATTGGTTTAATATTCTTTAATGTTGGAAATGTGATTTGATTTACCTTGAGTATGTGCAAATAATGTTATTTATTTAATTGATTTCATGCACTATGTCATTGTTTGACTTGGATTTAAGAAATCATAATATTAGATAATCAAATTGTCTGAGATGCTATCTAAATGAAGTTTTTGTTCTTTCTCTTTTTTGAGAAAATGGGATTAATTGTCTAGTAAGTCTTCCAAAGGAGTTCTCTAGTTTGGGATGTTTCATGTAATGGTTTGATTTGCGAATCACCTTGGGAAATGTGTAGAGTTGTATTATGTTGTTGCACCCAG
>VDFB02274714.1:33612165-33635235 GCA_007258455.2 Sequoia sempervirens | reverse complement strand
AAGCCTCTTTAAAAGGAAATATCTTCTCCAAGTGTTAATATGTTCAAGTGATCACCATAATAACAATACATACAAATTTTAATAAGAGATTCTTGGGGTTGAATTTGGAAAAAGTGCATGGATAGAAATGTAGAGCTCCTTAGTACCTTTCCAATGCTATAAAAATCATAAAAAATGGATAAACTACCAAACATTTATGAGCTTGAAGGTCCAATATCAAAAATATGACTTCAATCAGGGTGTTGCCACAATAATGGGTTACACTTTCTAGGATATCTTTATTTTTTCTTGAAATCACATATTTTTGAAAAATATAATGATTTAAGACTTTAAAGGTTCCATTTAAAGTATTTTAATTAAAGAGGGTTTGATCAAACCCCTTGGATAGAACCTCATTATTTTTAAACTATACCTATAATGGAGTCTTCTCTACACCTATCAAAATGCTGATAAAAACCCACTTTAGTTTTAAACTGTAAGAATGTACCCCTTATTATAAGCTTCCCAAAAGTATTATTTTAAATATATTTAATTAGATTATTATATTTCTTTTTATTTCTTGTGAATGTAGGTATTTCAATGAACATCAAGGTCATTGTTTCACACATATGAAAAAATATGAAAATAGAGAAAAAAACTCTAAAAAATACATGTGCACTAGGTATTGATGTCCTTATTCCCACAAAAAAAGAATAAGTTAATTCAAATTCATATAGAAAAAAAAGTTATGTGGTATGAAGTACACCTCTGTTCAAATTATAATTACTTTGACTTGGAAAGTTAATTAAAAAAAATATGTAACAAAAAATTATGAAAAAATATTCATGCACTAGATATTGGTATGAAAAATCTATATTCTAAAAATTAGAATTGCATATTTTCTATAAAAGAAGTTATGTGGTATGAAGTAAACATCACCTTTTACAAATTTTGTTTAGTAGAAAAAATAGGCTATTAAAAATTATATAAAAATGATTCACAACTTATTTTTTAAATTTTAAAAAATATATAATTAGAATTTACACACAAAATCTAACAAATGACTAGTTTTCTTCATCTTCAAGTTCTTAATGGTTTAGCTGCTATATGTGTAAGAAAGTGAAGATTTGGTGAAAAATGTTGATTTCAATGTCAAGCTTGGCCAAAAAGTGTAACCCATTATTGTGGGATCCCCCATAAGCAATAAAATTCACCTACATCAAAACTTTAAAAAATGGCTTGCACCAATGTGAAGTGATTAGAACTAACTTTCCATTGATATCTTATTTGCAAAATTTTGATGCCTTGGCAAAAACTATGGAGTTTTAAAAAATTCCCTATTGGGGCTTGGGGGAAAAAACTAAGCACTTGGGCACTAAATATTAAGGTCATCCATGTGATTGTGGCTTCATTAAAAGGTTCTTAATGTTTCAAGAAAAATGTTATCACCACTTGGGTGGTGGGGGGGTGAAGCCTCGCCAACAAAATCATGCTTTATGTGAAGGAAAGGCTATGGGGTGATGACTCCCATGTGCACCCTCCATCTCCCCAACCCATCTCTCCCTCCCCTCCATGAGCCTTAAGCCATTTGGGCTCTCCATAGAACATGCCAATAGGTCAAAGCACTACAAATTACATTGACATATTTTCATTTAAAATAATTTCTTTATTTATAAAACCTACAAATCTTACCTCTTCCAACAAAATGATGATGCTTAAAACATGTACCTTCTTGTGACTATAGAGAATATTCTCTATGAAGAGGTTAATTCCCTACTTGGTACTACATACATCTAATGGTATGGTATGACCATGTATAGACAACATTAATTAGAACAGATCTATACAATGTATGGACTATACGAGAATTTTTTGTGACCCTTGTTAAAACCCTAAAAAATGGCTCAATTTTTTTCCCAAATATCAATCTTTTTATATAAAAATATGGGTTTTGTAGCCTTCTAGACTCAATAATGAGGTCCATTTTCCCCTAATATGCCTCAACTCTTAATCACCCTATGATATGAGAAGGGATTTTTAAATATGAAGCTCTACTACCATGTTAAAGTCACTCAATGACTGAAACCTCCAAGATCACTTACAAAACATAAAAGAACCTTCTATAAGAGATAATAGAAAGAGAATAAATTTGCAATAATGATGCAAGATAAGATTATATCAAATGTGATCAATATTCCATGCAATAGACTGCAATAGAATGAAATGATTTACAAATGAGAACCCCTTGGTTATATAGCCAATGAGAGACACAGGATTAGATAGGATCATGTAAAATGTATTAATCCTATGTCATGAGACAACTAACTCAACAAATATTAAATGACCTAGGACTCAAGTATTAAATTCTATAAGATAAGATGCAATCTAAATGACAAATCTTACCTCTAGAAATATTCCTTGGACCTAAGTAAACTTAACATGTGAATAGGATCTATTAGTGGAATGGCTAGGTAAAACACCTTATTAACACCAACAAACACAAACTATCATAAAAATATATCTAATAACACAACATACTAAATATATATGATCATGTCATCTGAAATCTCAAATATACATGAATATCCATGACACTATATTATCACCATCACTACAGTTGAATTGAACTCTGATTGAATTGAGAATTCCTATTATAGCACATATATCAACCATGTCATAAAAAAAGAAGATAAATTATGTGCTTGTCTCCACCAATTTCAATACTCTAAAACCTATAGAACTATAGTAGAAAGTAGCAAATGGGTATGTGTAGGATTATGATGGGCCAAAAAGTGGCAATATTATGGGTATTTATAGGGTATGTGGCTGACAACTTTTTTTTTACTCAAAATTGATGAAACGAAAAAATGAAAAGGGTTTTTAGAGGCGATTCTCAACTTTCCACAAATATAAATTATGATTTAATTTGAATTTAATAAATAATTATTATTTATTTTATATTAGAATTACGACTAAAGTACTCATCGATAGGCTGATTGAAAAACATCTATAACTTTCAAACGGTATCACATTTTTTGAATCGTAAACATGAATCACATTCTATGTTTCACATAATATAGGATTAAAAAAATAAAAAATAAATTTCATGAAGTTTTGACCAAGTTAAGGTGGTCAAACATACTTAGTTTTATATTTTTAAAACATAATAAAAAAATCATAATTAATTATTTACTTGGAAAAATACAAAAAAATATGCATCACATCCGGACATGAGTCCTCTACTTATATATAAAATCTTATAAAAAGATATTATCATTTTATTATGGTTAGGGTGGTTAGACAGACACCTACTTCTTATTTTTTCCCTGAAATTTAAGTACTACTGCATTGAAATTTCAAATTTTCAACAAATGGAGTTTATTTATTTTTAAATAAACCTAGTATTTTAGAAACTAAATTTAATTTTCTACAAATTCTATTCTTACATATTATTGAAATAATATAAATAACTTATTCAAATTTTTACGTCAAGTTGCCTAACATTGATTTTTCTAATTTTTTTGCCACTTAAGGGCTTGTTTTTTCCATGATGATCCTGCACATACCCAAATATTATAGCCTAATATACCATCATATTGGTCTCACAATACATGCAATCCAACAATTTTTTTTCTATGAATTGATTTAGATGCTCACACAATCACACCCCGAGTTTTACGATCCTATATGCTTTAAAACAAGTATAAACCTTTTTTCTCATTAATGTAAAAACACATGATCTACTATGTAGTATTTATTACAAATTCTCTTCATTGGCTATTCAAAATTGAATTTTTTATTTTGTATTCTCTAGGTATCATCTATTAACCACTTTGGATTATGTTAGGTTTAGGCACCAAATTCTGACACAAATAGAAAATTTTGATAACAAAATCTATAACACTATGTATTGTTGAAATAAATATTTTTTATGCTCATTAGAAGTAAAATTTTTTACACCATACATGAAATTTATGCCCCTCAAAATTGTATTGATCTATTATGGATTAAAATAAGCTAGTGGCTATACAATGGCTAGTGGTTGGTAAGACTAATGGGTGGATAGACAACATTGCCTAGTTGTTGATGGGATGAAAGCATTTTTATCCTTTGTGGTGAAGGTTGCATAATGAGATGGTCCATCTATAGTATGAGCCCATTAGAGCCCTAGAATACTAGGGGTTTTGACCTATTAGGTGGCATACCATCTAGGGGCATTAGCCCAAACAAAATATTATAATACAAACAAATTTAATAATATAAACCTCTATTTGTCTAGAAAAAATTTCTTCTATATATATTTGTTTTTTAAATAGTATGAAGATAGATTAGTGTACATAATTTTACTAAAAATTCTACAAATTGTACCTATTTGTTGTCCAAATTTTGTATGGTTGTATAGATTTTTATCGATGGATATTTTTGAAACTCTAAAAAATCACCTAAATTATTTTGACCCCAAAATATACTATTTTTATATTGATCAATAGGCTTTAAGGTTTTGTGGACTTAATAGTGAGGTTTATTTTTGTCTAGGAGATCTCTAACAAAAGCTTGCCGCAAAAGCCCTCATAGAAAGTGCCCTAATAGAAGACTCACTTGCCAATTTTTTATCAAGCTTCATATTTGCAACGATCCAAGTCTACAAACATATATTTGACCTTGAAAATGAATCCATTCTTTTCCTACAAGACAATGGATCCAATTACGCATAGTATTCTATTTATGCCAAGGGTTTTAACTAGAGATTCCACTCGTGACTTGGAAACTAGATTCTAATACCATTTGAAAGGAAAAAGAGTGTAGCAATAAAAATATTTCCACCTAACTCTATGAGAAAAATATTTTTAAAAATATTCAAAATCCACCACATAAATTAACAAACAAACATACCATTAAGTTTCCACAAGATATACCCCAAGAAAACCTTCATGAGATAAAACAGGCCATCCTCCAAGAGCATTTACACTCAATTTATTATTCATTACAAAACACTTAGTAATTTCCATGAACACTTCTAATACATCAATTTCATTCAATGCTTCCTTCATATGTCCAAACATGATGAGTAACCATCAAACCACACATCTTATGTCATACTTCAAATATATGTCCGAACATGATGAGTAACCATCAAACCACACATCTTATGTCATACTTCAAGTATGCATTTCTAAAAAAAACACGATACAAATGGCATTCAACACAAACACTAAATATGTGCTTGGTTTTAAAAAGAAAGGGCTGTGCTTACTCTTTAATTGGACCTGGCCTTTTGGAGGTGTAGAAGTTGTTGGAATCAGTGGTGACTGTGTAGTGTCAAAAAAATTGGGATATGTCAAATCTGACCATACAGCTTCTTGACATAGCCTGAGCTCCTCCTTTCAGAGAACAACAATCTTCCAGAACACTCCTTGCTTTAAACAAGCACTGTTTGCAATCCTTGACGGATAAACTTCTCCAACATTGAACAAGCCCGTATACACTATGTGATGTGGAATAGTTGGCTGATCCTATAGCGAATCCCTTATTTGCAGGGTCGTAAGCTAAAGTAGACAGATTATAGAGAAGACTAGAGGTTGTAGCCTTGAAATCGTCCGTATTGCCTGAGATATCAGGGCCCGTATAAGAGTAATATGGGATGGGATCTAATTCTGAAAAGAAATCGAAGTTGTCATAGCGCAGAAAACAGTCATCCCTCAATATCAGGCCACCTATGTAGTTGGGGCAAACTTCCTGAAAAGAGAGATTTGATTTTTGTGCACAATCTAAGCATTTCTTTACAGATACATTCCCAATACACTGCAGAAGGCCATAGACCTTGTTGGGTGTCTGACCAAAGGATGAAGTGTTAAACCCTGAACTTTGAGGTGTATTTATAAACAGATCACTCATTACTTGATTCAGATTAGTAGAATATGGACTGCCGCCGCTGTAAGTTGAATCATTGTTGCAGATAGACCAACTGTAAGATATCACAGTTGAAAATTTCATTACAAAGAACAAAAAAAGAATAGAAAAGACAGACGTGCACCTCATCTTGCTCTTGTAGCCCTGATCAGTAATGTGCCGTGCAACCCACTTAGAACTTATGGACAAGATAACTATGGTTGCTCTGAGTTTGCTTCCCGTAATTAATTTTAGCGATGAACCGGATGAGTTGACTGCCGGCGTCGTTTACTTCAATTCACGAGAAAATACATGAGCCAAAAAATGACACGGGTTGCCATGGAAAACCAGGAGCACCTTTAACTCATTTATTGTTTATAGATTGTTAGCTAAATAGTTTGGTATCATATTGTTTTCTTTAATTTAGATCAAAATACAAAACAAAAAAGCTGTGGGGTCATTGTGGAAAATCAGCAATATTTTCAAAAGATAATTTTGTTTTTTTGTTCAAAGGTCATTAATAGCTTTTATAGTGCTCATTAATGTGTATATAGATATAAAATCATCCAAACATTTTTAAAGGTTTGTATTGTTGTCTTTCATAAAGATATATTTGTTGAACATATATAAATTTTTTGTGTGAGATTATTATTGTTGCAATTTCAAAAAGTATAACTGCAATTCAAAGAAAAGTAACATACAAAAGATCTAAGAGTGCTTCTAAATTTAGTTGTATAGTAGCTTTTAATATTAATGTTTGAGATCACACTCCATGATCTATCATCAACATGAAAAATGTTACAATGATCCACCATTAGAATAAAGATCTTAATTATAGATCACCTAATTTATCATATTATCTTCCCTAATTCATGCAAAAATACAAAAAACAAAAAAAAATCACAAGATTGTCTTCAAAATATAGTAATTCTTTGTAAGGATAACTCATTCATTATTGAAATGTCATTAACTAATTAACCTGGTATCACATTGTCTTCCTTAATTCATGGAAAAATACATAAATAAAAAAAGGTCTCTATGTCATCTTCAAAAACCACCTTGTAAGGATAATTCATTTATTTTTGAAAGGTTATTAACTAACTCCCTTTATATCATATGAATAATGATTAAAAGAAAATTGAACAAGTGTTATACCATGTTAGAAGCTATCATTGCTTAAAAGGTAATATATTTCAAGTGACCACTCCTTTTATAAAAGTTATAAATGTATTTATAGTTATTAGGGGAGACGGTCCAAAAGTGGTGTGGATAGTAATTGTTATGATAGGACTACTACCTTGGACACCCAAAATTTTAAATAGTATGGTAATGGTAGTTGAAAGCTTGATATTTTAATCTCTTCAATAGCCTCTATTTTTTCTTTCTATCATCTCTTTCAATCCATGTATTTAATTTAGTTTTACATTAATCTTTTTATTCATCTTCAACATCTCAAACTAGATTTGCCTCAATGGTTACATGTTTATCTAGAATATTCCATTTAATTCATCGCCCCTTGCATGCCTAACCTCTGGACAAATAGGACCTAGTGTGTGTTGTTGGACAATATCACAATCACTTCCATGATCATCTTAAGTTTCTTCATTACAACACCCTCCTTGGGTTTGATCATCTCCATACCATTGACAACTAAGGTCCTTACAATGAAATTGAATATTGACAAGAAAATGTAGATTACTGTTTAATAATGTTTCTATGTTAGTGTTGTGTTTTACCCTACTATGATGGATAGGGAAACAATCAAAATATATCTCTTAGGATTATAGAATAAGCAAAAGAAAATATACAAATATACTCATTCACCATACATATATCAAGTCTCTATTAACATCATATACTTATCACATATGTGCATTATATTAACACATATTTTCCATATATTTCTCACTATATAACTTGCCTCTACATACATTATTCTAGCTATCCTTCTCTACCGGTATTACATTACATTATTTTATCTTCTTTCTCTTTTATCTCTCTTACTACTCTTATGCCACTTCTCTCACTTACATGATTCCCATAACTACCATCTACCTCATTTTTAGATGTGGTACATATATGTTGTGTTCATAGTTATATAACGTAAAGGGACATGTCCCTATCTATATTTTTGTGGCTATGCAGTTTTGGCGTTATTATAAGTTATTGATTATGTTGCATAGTTATTTCTTTGACTTATAATAACTTTGACTATTTCTACTCCGTAGAAGGATGCATTGCTTTTATGGCAACATTTGGCACTCTTGTAGGATTTTTCACCAATATTCTCCTTAGTCGACCATTTTGAGTTTGCAAAATAAAAGAATTGGATCAGCTCTATCCTATCGACAATCATTAAACTTGTTAAATATTCTATTGTAGCTTTATAATTAAGCTTTGTTTAAGATAACAATTGTATGCATGCATTAATTTTTTTTAAATGACCTTTTCCAATATATATCTATCTGTAAATGGTAAATTTTATGTTATCTCAATCAATAAAAACTTTATATTAAAATTCCCTAATATTCTAAAATTAACAATCATAGTCCTTAGAGGATTAAAGGTGGTGTCTACTGCAGTCGGAAGTCTTACAAAATTTCATATCTTCATTTGGACACAATTTACAGTTTCATAAAAAAAACACAATTCAACATGAATAAGTTTCAATTAAAGATAATACAGGGGCAAATTAAATTTAAGGATGAATTTTACCCAGCTTAAATATCACGCAGATTTACAGGTCAAAAGTGGGTTTTGACTTCCACGAACAAACAATGCATAAAGCGTAATGATAACGTCAATACAGACTAAGAATGTAAATTGGTTCTTCTGGAAGCGAAGAATTTTTAAGTGGGCTGTGGATTGCACAGCTATCGTTGTCAAAATTCCGTGTGGACCAGTGCCAGGCATTACTGAATTCCGTAGCCATTAATGTTAAAAACAACTGCCAGGCAAGGGAGAATGAACGCGTTGAATCGGCCGTACGAGTTATTTCCACCGTATATAGAGGTCCTGTCGGCATGACTGGAATGACTGAGATTTTGTGAGATCGCATTATACGGCGAACTGTTCCTAATGTAAGTGTTTCTAATGTTTACATGTGCTCCTACACAAGATGTCAATTTTTCTCTAAATGCTATCATGGTCGAGTTTTAGACTTTCCACGGTTAACGTGTGGACCAGTCTATTGCATTATTGAATTAGGGGAGAGGACCCAGTAGTGGAGCGTGTTCCAATAGTTGTGAATGTTTTTGTTAATATAATGCCCAATAGTTGTTTATATAATGCCAATAGTTGTTTATATAATGCCAATAGTTGTGACTTTACTACCCATAATTAAACAAAATGTATTCTTTTGATGTAAAAAGTAACCAATCATGTGATGCCACATCAGCATGATGTGAGTGCACAACTATTGGTCTCACTTTTTTTTTGGGCCTTTTTAGACACCTTGACAAAAAGCATGCTGATGTGGCATCATATTTGATGATGTGGCCTTGAAACGAAAGGTATAAGCAGGGGACTTGCCAAGTAAGCTGCTGTAAAAAATTGGGAGTGATTTGAAATTTCCACGTAGGATAATTAGAACCGCGAAGTTAGGGTGCACCACTACTGGGTCCTCTCCCCTAGGGTGAACGCGTTGAATCGACCCTATTAGTTATTTGCAGCGAGGTCTTGTCGACATAACTGCTGAGAGAGATTTAGTGGGATTGTGTTATACGGTAAAGTGGTCTCTGTAAGTGTTTCAAATGCGCTCTTTTGAAAGACCTCAAAAATTATGTAATTTTTTTTTATTGAACAAAATTTTTAAGATTGACAGAATGCTATGTCATTTTTTATTTTTTATTTAGTATGCGATGTATTTTGATGGAATAGGGGAGAAGGGTTAGTAGTCATGTAGGCTAATTTTGTTAGCATGTAGTGATTGTTTTGAATATCGTAGGATCTTTGTTTTTTTTTTTTTGGAATGTGGACTGACCTATTATCTATTTATAACTAAGATTTGGAGATGTGACTCATCACGCAACTTGCCACATCAGCACATCTACTGAGAAGTGTCCAAAATTTGGCATTTTAAAGATTCGACTGAAACATGGTACCACTAGTAGTTGAACAAAAAAATATCATTTGTTACTTGTAGAATATCATAATTTTATGTAAAATAAAGCTTATATGTGTAAACACTAAAACTGCATAATGTTAAACCTTGACAAACATTATCATAGAAATCAAATTAAACAAAGCAAACCAAGTATTCCTATGAGATATTTAAACATACTTGATAATGCAAACAAAACAATAAAAGACCAAACAAACTAATTGAAAGCATATGAAACATGTATAAAACCTATCCCATAGTGGGAGTGGTGCTCTTTTGATGTGAAAAGGATGCCCTTTCCCACCCCCTTGATAAACTTCCAAAATGGTGAAGATGCAAAGCTGATGAGTGATGAAGTGCAAGATGGATGTGCCTATAGTGAGAATGCTAAGATTGTGGATGGATTTCAAGTAGAAGTGGCTTCTATTTATAGGTTGAAGGATTGAAGAATGGAGAGATGGGAGGAATGCAGGACTAAAAGAGAGCCAAGGAGATTGGAACACTTGTCTCAATGCTAATTGGTGAGGATTGACCACATTTTGCATGTGGTTGAGATGTTTTGGAGGGAAATTGTTTGAGTAAGAAAGTCAAATAAAGGTTTGAGTTAATGAAGGAATATTCCCTAGAATATGCTTTTGAGAGGATACATAAGGTAATTAGTTAACTAAAAGAAATTATTTTCATGTGCAAGTGGGTTAGTTAATCAAGGGTTGATTTCACTCTTGGGGAGTTAAAAGCTGGAGAATTTATTAATGATGATTAGAAGGTGATTAAAATTAATTAATTCAAAATTTAATTAATTTTAAGTGGGCTAGTGAATTTATGATATTTGATTTAAATCATTTGATTTATTTAATCAAATAAGAGGACTTTGGGGATTTAATTAAACAAATTGATTTATTTAATTAAACATGATAGGAATTAATGAATTAATCTAATAAACCGTTTTATTTGATTAATAGAAGCATTTGATGATAATTTGTCGAAATTAGATGCACTATGTTAGTTAGGATTATTTGCATGTCTACATTTTTCCCCTTTTTGAAGCAATGTACCTGTTGCGTTGGTTTAAAGAATAACCTTGCTAAGATCAAAGTTCAATTTTTTTTTTATTTTTCGGATGCCCCAATGGAAAGAAGTACAATGGTAAAGTGCCCCCTTGAGAGATCGATTGAAAAGTTTGATTTTAGAGTCAATCTCGTGACAAAGAGGTTCAAGATGGATGTATGGATGGTTAGACTAACAGATCTATATGATAATGACGATGCAAATGAGATGAATTAAGATGCTAAGAATAACAAATCTATATTATCCTAAATGTCTTAAATGATGGTGCAATGCATGTGAGATGAATGATGTTTCCTATTATGATGATATGTATGAGTATCCAGGATGGGTATGCTAGCATAGTATGAATGCGAGATGGATGCATGTCATGATAGTATGTTAGTGTAAAGAGGAGAGAAGAATGAGAGGGATCAACCCTTGATTCTGAGAAGATACAGAAGTCCAAAAAGTCTATGAGTTGTCGAGACTTTATTAGATATGATGATGAATGATGATGATGTATTGCTTTGTCAGATGTTGTAGTTGAGTTGCTAATATGTGATTGTCATTGATGTCAACACTATTAGCATTTGGTGTATTGAAGATTGTATATGTCGAGCATATTGAGAAAATTGTTAAAAGAAGTGTTTCAGATTCTCTATGGAACTGTGAAGGTCATGAAGGTGTCTTGTTCTATACATTCAATTCCATTTGTAACCCTAGGTTCCTAACCCCCCGAGGGATAGGATCTAGTGTGCCCTATTCGACAATATCACAATCACATTCATACTCATCTATAAAAATATTCCTTAATATTTTTCACTACAACACTCTCCCTAGAATTGGTCTTCTCTTTACAAACAAAAACTAGAATATTGACAACAAAACTAAATAATGACAAAAAACTGCAAATTGATTATTTCTATTATTTCTATTCTAATGTTATTTTTTACCCCACTATGATGGATAAGGAAAAAAAATAAAACATATGCTATATAATATTATAGAATAAAAAAATGAAAACATACAAATATACTCATTTACCATACATATATATATTAGATGCACATGACAATTGAGAGGGGGGTGAATTAGCTAAATAATTTTAAAACATCAGAAACCCTCATTAACATTTAGATTTGCATTAGTTCTTAAGCCTTTATTCACCATTAAACCCCTAACATGCATTAACAAAATGTAAACATGTAAAGAAGTAATGTAAAAACATCAAACACATAACACCACTAGATTTATGTGGAAAATCCAAGAAGGGAAAAACCATGGTGAGTATTAGCTCACTAATATCTAAATTGCAACACCAAATACAATAAGGCTCACTACCCTAAAAGATAAAGAAAGTATCACTACTGGTGGCTCACTACCAAAGGACTCGTTTTCTAGAAGAAAGAAGAAAGAAAGGGTGGCTCATTGCCAATTTGAACTACTAAAAATTCATCTCTCATATGTTAAAGGTATGGTCCCACTGATGCACAAAAAACTCATCAAAGAGATTGAAATGTAGAAACCTTCTACTCATTGCATCAGGAAGTCATAAGAATTAAGGCTTACACTCAGATCAACACATTTGATCACTTTCACATATTTTTCATTGCACACACTTTGCACTCAATCCACACAAAAATTCACCTTCCATTTATACCCTCCATGACCTAAGCCAATCTCAATTAGGTAAGACTTAATGAAGTATATACACCTTTATTGTGTAACACCAAATAGGTCAGCCCCAAACACTTTCAAAATGTAAAGAGGTAAATCCAAACCATGCCAATACATAACTGGGACCCAAATCTACATAAACATGCTTCTCACCAATCAAAAATTATCCCCAATAATTAGCGCTAGCATGCCAGGCTGGAAAAACTTGTACTAACACTAACAAGTGACAAAATACAACTCTTAATGTTTGAAAACATCTCACGGACCATACAACAACACTCCAAACCATCCATAAAATATCTCAAAATATCCGAGAATCATCAAAATATTCTGCAAAGCTACTGCAATCACCTGAAACTCAAGAACACATGTTCATTGTGTAATTGGACATACTAGTATATACATCCAACACATCACACAACCTTGCAAAATAACTCAACAAATAAAACTTCAAGGGAAGGTAGATACAAACATTATAATCATGTTCCTAGATCTACAACACCAAAAAATTTACTTTGGAGAAATGTGGAGCAATCTCGTTTCTCCCAAACACCTTGTTTTACCACACCGACATATTGTCAAACACGTCTTCCACTATACGATGATCCAACACATGAAACTCTAGATATAACACCTTTGAGCACCTTTGATGACTACATCCAAATCGTATGAGCACATCTTCAACCATGAATAAATGTAGAGAAAACACTAACACCACTCTGTCACACTAGACTCTCTTTTATTCATTTTTTCTCAAAATCACTTGGAAACCAAGCACCACAAACACCAAATCAACATCTACAACACCTTCTCGGAACCTCAACCACACAATAGGTTGATATCCATAAGAATTTACTCATCAATGCTACATTAGAGGTTGACACCAGTGACAATATTAATGACAACATAATACAAGCAACACATTGGAACACACTTACTTCCTCAAGGGTTGACATCAATGCAAAAATGCTTTGTTGACATCGAGGAAAACACAAGCTTCCAAACATATCAATTTTTCATCAGCATCTCATACTCATCACATGTGAATGCATTACAATAACGCATGTTCTTCGTATACTTCTCATTGCATATCTTGTATCTCTATACCTTATTCTCTCTATCCTTCTCTATATATACTACATTATATTTGTTTCTCTTAGATTTCTCTCAATTATTTTATTTCTCTTCTATCTATTCTCTATCACTCTTACATGATTCTCATAACTACCCTTTGAATCCTATGTAGATTTAGTACATATATGTTTCCATCATAGTAATATAAGATAAAAGGGACATATCCCTATCAATATCATTTTGTGGTTATACCTCTTTGAGCTTGTTGTAAAGTCATTGATTATGTTTATTTTTTTCTCTAACTTGTAGTAACTTTGACTATTGATGGTAATATTTGTAATCCCAATGCCACCCATTTTTATTTTCAACTTAATGGAACTAGATTGGCTTTATCCTATCAATAGTCACTATAATCATTGATTTCTCTATTGCGGATTTTCAACTAACTTCTATTTAACATAACAATTATATTCATGCACTATTTTTTATTAAAAATTATCTTTTCAAATATATAAATTTATAAATAATGAACTATAATTTATTTTGAACACTAAAAACTTTATGTTGAATATTAAAAAAATGTTACAAAATTATAATAGTGATTAATTTAGTAAAATGATAAGATTTTGTTAGTTAAAAAAAATAAAAAATTTATAGGTGGCTAATCTCCTCAAAGGTATCTTTTCTTTAAAGAATGTCTTTCAATAAAACTTCATTAGTTAGTATATTTCAATTAAATAAATTTCAATTATTACGTCTTTTCTCAGATGCCTATATGGTGTTTATGGTAAGTCCTAAATTATTAAAAAATATATCTAAATATTTATTCCCTTCACTTCCCATTCTTTCTTGGAATGTTAGGATTTTGAAAATTTTATCCTTTCATAGACCCACATTTCCACTCACTACAACATCTAAATATTCTTCATGTAAAATCATTTTTTTTAAGAGATGAATTGGTGTTAGTAGTCCCTCATACCCTTCTTGACTATGACCTTCAGGGGTGACAAATTTGGATCAAGATATGGTTCTCAAGTTAGAAAAATAAATGGTTGAGAAATACTACTTCTAGGCCATGACTAAGTACCATTAGTTCTAAACCCTTTTGTAACTAAATTAATTAATTCATCATACTCTTTTAACTAATTTACTAGCCATGTCAAGTTTTCTTTTTCTTTTCTTATTATGGTTTGTAATGGAGAAAATTTTCACCCTAGGAAAATTCCCCATTTAATTTCCCCTACCTTATAAAATGTAAACCTAATGATGCAATTTCACTGCCACCACCTAGCTAATTCCACTTGGCTCCATCTTTCTGTGTCGATGGATGAATATCTACCGGGGACACATGCGTGCCACATGGACATTCACATATCATGTTTTTATCCTAATAAGATTCCTACCTTTGGAATTTGGAATTACACTTCTCCATCAGTCATGAAGCATAATGTCTCCTGCTTCCTTGATCGATGAAGAATATGTCTTTTTCCTCCCTTTTGCTAGTTCAAGTCCATCAACTCACACCCTTTCTCTCCTTCTGAAATCTATTCACTCTCTCCACTCTTTGTTGCTCAATTCTCACTTATTCTTACTTTCTAAGCTCATTCTACAACCTTCACACTACTCCTTTGTAGCACCCCTCCATTTTGCTCGTTGGATCGATCATTGTTTTTATGTATGCTTCACTTTTGTTAGCACTCCGTTTTGGCACATGGTTATTTTTGACCGCTATTTGTTAAGCAATGTAAACACTATATTTTGATGTGATGGGATTTTATTTAGATGTTATCATTATGCCATGTTTTGAATTTGTGTAACACTGATTTAATTTAAAATGCTTTATGCTTTAATTATATTGTGGTTGTTAGACTCATCAATTTTAGAGCCTGTATGGGTGAAGGGGACGGGATTTTATCACTCGCTTGCGAGCGCCCTATGATTCTGATACTTCCACTTCACGGTGTGTCTTATTATGTATATATATTTGCACGTTCGTTATGCTCTTTGGTTGCAGGTTAACAGGTACAAGACATCGACTCCACCTGGCATCACAGGTTCGAGCGTGTCCATTTACCAACAGTTATCGATTGGGAGATAGTAGCTAGGTTTCCGTGTCAAGTCATCACCCTAGTCATAGCTGTCGTCAAGTTTAACAGTTTTGTTTGGTTCATCCCTCCTTGGTTAACTACTTCTTTCCTTATTTTAATGGTTATTAAAAATAGTAGATATGATTTAAATGATGATTTAACATATTTAGTTTCAATGTTGTAATGCAATTTGTTCCATTGGTTATTTTGAGTTAATTAATAAAATCATTTTTAGTCTATGGATTAACTAGGTAAATGGTGATAAATTAAATGAAATAGTTATTTTTCCATTATGGCATATTTAAATTTAAATTGATAATGGAAATGGAAATCATACTAGATATTTAAGTTAAATGATAATAACAAAATAGACATGTATTTAAATGTCACATTTGGAAATCTTGAATAAGACATATTATTGCAACCTTGAGATTTTGGTTTGTTAATGAAATTTTGAAATGCAATGAAATAGGATTTGAAAATAAATGTGTTTTTTAAATTTTAGAAAATAGAACATATCCTCCAAAAGCCCAATAAATTTAGTGGGTGGGATATTTTTGGGGGTTGACCAAATTTGGGGAAGTTCTATGTAAGAAATGAAAATTTCATTTGTTTGGCAATTTTGTTTTTGGTGGAGAATTTGCTTTGGCTGTGGCTGAATTTGGAGATTGGATCACCATTGTTGAAGCTTTCAAGCATTTGGGAGAAAACATCAGGTTCACCCTTATTTCTTGTTTCCTTGTTACTTTACAATAATCATCATTTTCTTGTTTGTTGTTTGAAAGCTTTTGAATGCCATTTTAGATGCAAAGAAAACATGTGAAAATGTTTTAAAATCTTGCAAACAGCTGTTAGATTAGGAGAGGAAACCCAAAACAAGATCTCTTTGGAAAGTAGGAAGAATACCCACATAAATCTTCATTCCAAATTTGATATGCTAAATTTTAGTTGTTTTGTCAAATTCAATTATGTTATTGCAAGAAAAATTTGTTCATTTGCCCAATATGATTAAAAAAATGGAGAATCTGGGTATGTATATTTGCAAGTATACCTATGCATTTAAACACATAGATACACTTGCAAATATACATATAGTATATTGGAATTTTATTTCAAAAAAATTTGGGCATTTGAAAAAACACAGGGGTACCCTGTTTTCGCACCCCTAGTTTTTACGTTTTTTTTTGGGTCAGTAGTTTTATTTTACAAAAAAAAATTATAAATGAAAAATTTATTAGGCGGAGGGCAGGGCCAAATCCCTACACCCCTGCACCGCCCATGTGGGAGGCGCTGCTCCCACACAACACCCCCCACGGGAGGCGCTGTGTGGAAGCAGTGCCACTACCTGTGGGCAGCGACACTGCTTGTGGGCAGCGACAATGCCCACACAGCGCCGCCCACGGGAAGGCTTCGTGGCAGCCTTTGTTTTAAAAATGAAATTTTAATTTCATTTTTGTTTTTTTTTTTTTTTATTATTATATTTTATATTATTTAAATACTATATTAATATTATTATATATAATATATGTATATTATATTATTATATATAATATATGTATATTATATTATATATATAATATATTATATATTATATATTATATATATAATATTATTTCAATATTTAAATAATAATTTATTTAAGTATATAAATATATATATTTGTTATATATATATATTTGTATGTTGTTATATGTGTAATTTAGTTGATCGATTAAGGCTAGGTGGAAATAAAGATTAATTGATTTTAATTAAACGCTTTAATGATTAGAATATTTTGATTATGAAAATAATTGTAAAACTTAGAGTAAGTGAATTGATTTAAATTTTAATCAAATGACTTCTTTTATTAAATTGTTTTGATTATAAGTATAATTGTGAAATTTAGAGTTAATGAATGATTTATTTTAGTCAAATGACATTAATCATTAAAATGCTTTGATTATGGAATTTATTTGTGAACCTTAAAGTAATGATTGATTTATTTTTTAAACATACCAATGTCGTGAAATGAAATTGGCATATCTGATTGGATAAATGCAAGTAATGAAAACTGTGATTGATTGGATTTAGGAAATCTGAGCATTAGCTTATTTAATTGCTCAAAATTCTTTTAGTGTTTATTAGTTCTTTCTCGAGGTTTGTGAAATAGAGTAAAGGTCTTAAAGTCTTCTAAATAGAGGGTCGTTTATTGCTTTGGGTTGTCTTTTGATAGTCAACCTTTAGATTCTTTGGGTAGTGCATCAATCTTATCCCGCTTTAACCCAGTTATTGAGAACGGGATGTGTGGACTTGAGGTCCTGTATAGGAGTCATTCTCCTTAGGTTGCACTTGTGTACCCTTGAGTGTGGATTTACTCCACGACTTGTCTTAGAGGAGTGGCTTGCAATGGGGGTTGACACACAAAGTGGTGTCAGGGAAACTCTTTGCAAGTTGGATAATCCATTGATAACATAATAAACTTTTAGAAGCTTAGGTTGCATCAAACATTAAACAAGATTAATTTATGCATCGCTCATGGACTGAAGGGCTTGTCTAGAATTGGGATGAGATGAGAAGGCCTATAATGGCAAGGTCATCTATCTTGTCTTCACGAGAGGTAGTTGATCCCGCATAAGTGAGCATGGGTGCCGTGATTTTGGTAGAGGCCACCAGGATAACCCATGGTGGGGGCCGAAGCCTAGGAAGATTCCCAGAGGATATCCCTTGACGAGCTATCCAATGACACTCTTACTAAGTCAACAGTTTGTATTTGGTCCTTATGACATTCTCGATCTATTTTATGTTTGGAAGAAATGTGACTCATGTCAGTGGTGTGAGAGTCATTCTAGGGTTGTTCGTATGGCCATTCAGCTCTTGTGATGTGGTACTTGTGTTTATTTGGTTTTAGTTTTGTGTAGTCTATGTTTTAAGGTTGATGGTCTTGCCTAGGAGTCCTTGTTACTATCTCCTAGCATGGGGGGTGAGCCTTCGGGTATCACATGGTTGGGTGGAATGTGCATCTTAATCCGTTGGGTCGGCTTATGTTCTTTGGACAAGATTTCTAGTTGGAGAGCTCGTGAGACCCAGTTCTTCATGTTTTATTCTTTCAGTTATAGATGTAATTTAATACACCTCTTTGTATTGAGGTGGAAGTTGTAAATTGTAACCTTATATTCTAGAAATATCTCATTTGGGGAATGAGTGTTGTAACCTTAATGTAAAGCATATCATTGGGATCATGTGGAACTCTTGTATCTTTGATTTAATTTTATCATGTATGGAATGTATGTGCAATTAATTGTTAATCAAATATATGTAATGGTTTTAATTCATGTTTTATAATTGGGTTAATGTAAGCTGAGTCTTGTAACCTTGGGGGTTGTTGGCATTGTGTAGTGAACCTTTGTTCACTTTGTTTTGCTTTTAAAAAAAAAAATTATTGCGTTTATGCTATTATGTGCAACTTCCCCTAGGGTTTCGTGGCGGGGGCGTTACACATGGTATCAGAGCCAAGTTTAAACACTGGGTACTATGGGATTGTGATGAACCCATTAAGCTTTTGGTTGCATAGGTTTTTATGTTGTGTACCTTGCCTAATACCTTGATGTGTCTGCACAAGATTATTCCTCCCAGACACGGAAAGGATAGAGGGCATGGTTGTGGCCGTGTAGGCGGTCGTGGTGAGAGTCAACATGACTCTCCTCATGAGGTTCCCTCGATACCTGATCAGGAAGAGCATCAGACATCACAGAATGTTTGAGCGGGTATAGCTTAGCAGCAGGATCCACCAAGGATCGAGGTTGTGCATAGATCTTTAGAGGAGGCATTAGCATTCATTGGTTAGAGATAGCCAGTGGTTCAGGTAAACCCTATGGAGAGGGAAGTACCACCTCAGACTGAGATGCACATGAGGGATTTTCTTAGAGCACACCCACCCTTATATGATGGATTTGGTATTGGGTTAGAGGCAGAGACCTGGCTTATTGATCTGGACAGGTGTTTCGCGATGCATCCATATGGTAGCAATACCAAGGTGCGATGCGCTATCATGCACTTGCAAGGTTTTGCTTCCACTTGGTGGAGGCTAGAGGAGCAGAAGCTCAACATTGACATTAGTTTTGTGTCATGGGAGATCTTTGTAGAGTGGTTCAGAGCCTGTTTCTTATCAAAGCACTGGCATCAGCGACGAGGGGATGAGTTTCATGCCCTATGTCAGTTATCCCTATCCGTTGAGCAGTATGAGCAATGCTTTTATGACCTCAAACAGTATGCAGGGATAGGTGATGATGAGAGCATGTTGGTCCATCATTTTTTTAGGGGCCTTAATGCTCGTCTTACCAAAGGGGTGAGGGTATTTTAACCCAAGACCATGGAGGTTGCAGTAGAGAAGGTGCGGTTGGTAGAGGAGAACCTGGCTTTGGCACTAGGAGGTCATATGGGAGCTCAGATTGGCAGTAGTTCAGCAGTAGGTTCTAGTGCTAGAGGAGGTCAGTCTCAGGGAGGTGTACCTTCCAGAGCACAACAGGGACCATCTCAGAGTGGGCAGCAACAGGAGCAGTAGGCATCGCAAGGGAAATGTAAGGGTTTCCAGCAGCGTCAGGGGGACAAGAACTGGAGGCGCATTAAGCGCTTCAACTATGATTAGCCAGCATAGAGTTCCCAATCCACCTTCAAGGGTAGTGCATAGTAGTCTAGCGCACCATCTAGAGGCAGGGGCTATGGCAGAGGCACTAAGTGTTTTGCATGTGGCCAATAGGTCCATATTGTTAGAGTGTGTCCCAACAGGGGCACATTTGGATTTTCTCAAGGACCGGTGGCATCTGAGCCTACAATTAGGAATGTTGGTCGAGGGCATCAATTTTTCACAATGGTTGATAATCGCTAGGCAGAGCATTAGGGTACCATGGTTGAGTCTTGTGGTATGTTATTAGGTAACCCAATTACCATTTTTTTTGATTCTGGAGCATCAGACTCCTTCATCTCTTCTTTCATCATGATGCGATGTAGACTGGGTGCAGTAAGCCAAGTCGATAGGTGGTAGGTTGAGTTAGCCTCGGGTGCAAAGGTTGCATCCCATTCCCTTGTACCAGATTGTAGATTGGAGGTTGGACCTCTTCATACTACATTGGACCTTCGAGTCATTCCTTTGGGTTCTTATGACATTGTCATAGGGATGGATTGGCTAGAGGCGCATAGTCTGGTCATAGATTTTTGACGTAAGTCGATTCGATGCATTGAGGCATCTGGCAGAGTAGTGGAGGTAGTGGGAGTTCAGAGGCTGATATCTTTGAGGGTCATCTTAGCTATGCAGTTGAGAAGGTGTTTGCGTCAGGGTTGCCAGTTATTTGTTGTTTTAGTGGATGATTTTGATCTAGGAGGTGGAGAGGAGAAAGTATCTCTTGATAATCACCCCATCCTTCAGGAGTATTCTAATGTCTTTCTAGATGAGATTCTAGGGATGCCACCTTAGAGGGATATAGACTTCAAGATAGACCTTGTACCTGGATCAGAACCCATCTCTTGAGCTCCTTATCATATGACCACCCAAGAGCTGAAAGAGCTTCGCTTTCAGCTTGAGGAGTTGTTAGAGAAGGGTTTTATTCGCCCTAGTGTTTCTCCAAGGGGAGCACTAGTCATCTTCGTGAAGAAGGACAGTTCACTTTGGTTATGCATTGATTACCGATAGTTGAACAAAGTGACCATCAGGAACTGTTATCCGCTTCCTAGGAGTGATGATATTTTTGACCAGATTAAGGGTGCCACAATCTTCTTGAAGATTGACCTTAAGTCTGGATATCATCAGCTTCACATCTTTGAATCAGATATCCATAAAACAGCGTTTCAAACGTGGTATGGTCACTATGAGTTCACAGTGGTACCTTTTGGGTTGATGAATGCCCCCTCAATGTTCATGAGTCTGATGAATGGGGTATTTCATACTTACCTAGATAGATTCATCTTTGTGTTCCTTGATGATATCTTGATATACTCTAGGACAGTGGAAGAGCATGAAGAGCACTTATGACAGGTATTACAAAGCGGGATAATCAGATTTATGCCAACCTGTCGAAGTGTGAATTCTTCAAGACTGACATCCAATACCTTGGTCATGTGATCTCAGGAGAAGGTATTGCAGTGGATCCTGCAAAGATCCAAGTGATCTTAGATTGGCCAGCACCCACGAATGTGGCAGAGATCCATAGCTTCATGGGGCTAGCGGGTTATTATAGGCATTTTGTGTAGGGATTTTCGAGGATAGGTTATCCTATCACCTCCGTTCAAAGGAAAAGGAAGAGGTTCGAGTGGTCAGAAAAGTGTGGGGTAGCATTTCAGGATCTGAAGGGGAAGCTAACTAGTGCACCAATACTTGCGATACTAGATCCAACTGGGGACTTTTTAGTTTGTACAAATGTGTCCTTGGAAGGATTAGGCACAGTGTTGATGCAGGAGGGTCGTGTCATTGCTTATGAGTCTTGGAAACTCAAAGATCATGAGCTGAACTATCCTACGCATGATCTCGAGTTAGCAGCAGTGGTTCATGCATTGACAAGATGGAGGAATTTCCTTCTTGGCCATAGGTTTGAGTTGCATAGTGATTATAGAAGCCTTCAGTATATTTTCACGCAGCCCAACCTTAATGCAAGGCAAAGGCGATGGATAGAGTTTCTCTGCGAATATGACTTCGAGGTGAAGTATATACAGGGGAAAGAGAATGTTGTGGTAGATGCTATCAGTAGGAGGAGACATGAGATATCTGAGTTGACTCTTGTTGTGGATTTGCGGAGTCAGATTCTTTCTGCCCTTCCATTGGATAGTTGGTATCAGGAGGTTAGGATAGAGATTGAGGTAGGAAGAACCCTTGGGGGTAGATATTCAGGTTATTCCATGGATTCAGATGAGGTATTGAAGCACATGGGACACATATACATCCCTTCTTTAGGTGATCTTCACACCTTGGTCATGTCTGAAGCACATCGAGCACCTTATTCAGCCCATCCTAGGGTGAAGAAGATGTATGTTGATCTGCGTCAGTTGTACTTTTGGCCAGGGATGAAACGTGATATTGTAGATTATGTGTCGTGATGCCTTGAGTGTCAGCGGGTGAAGGCTGAACACCAGCATCTAGCAGGGTTGTTGCAGCCACATCTAGTACCAGTATGGAAGTGGGATATCATCTCATTGGATTTCATTGTTGGTTTACCCAACTCTTTGAGACGACATGATGCAATTATGGTA
>VDFB02274714.1:33584465-33612065 GCA_007258455.2 Sequoia sempervirens | reverse complement strand
TGTAAATTTATTTATTATTTTTCCTTCTCTTTTACATATGTTTAATATAATTATCCATAATTCTCACAAATTGCATTTCTCTTCTATGGATTGTGATATTCATAATACATTTATTGTTGAAAGGAATTTGCGTATGCAACAATATATTCTAAACTAATATTATAAGGATATTGTTGTGCATATTTTAATATTTAATAGTAGAAACATATTTAAATGTATAATAAAAAAATATACACCATAACATAGGTGTACATGATGAAATACTTTAGGGAAAACCACACACTCTAAAGCAACTCAATGTATTATTTACAAAGACATAATTACAATACACTTGTAGAGAAGTCACGTATACGAGTATCACTAACTACAAATTTTGAGAAATGATTAGAGATTAATGGTACTTGTGAAATGATAAATGCAACATTTATCTCAAGAACCTATGGATATGTAATATAGATACTAGAACAATTAAATAGTAATTAAAAATACATGAACTAAAACCACAAAAAATTGGTGCCCAAATTGTCCCTCAACCAAAGATTCCTTAAGATGTTTCATAACACACATCACAATTTAATCAATATCTAAAACTCATTTATAAATATTTTATGCATCCAAAAAAATTTAAAATTTCCTATACAATCTTCTAGAGGCCATAACTTTTGATTTAATGGATTTTTGGGGCTCCTTCTTTCAAATTAAAGTAGCTAAAGAGGTAAATGCAATGAACATCTCATAGGTTGTGCTAAAAAACAAAGGATAATTATTTTGGCCAAAAAATAAATTTGTAACCTATAAATTGAGTTTTTCTATTTTATATCAAAAAATCACACTATTTGTAACCTAAATATTAGGAGAAAATTTAAGAAACCTTTATTGTCCAGAACTATTTACCTTGTTGAACACATTGCAAGACGAAAGGAGTATCAAAACCATTATCTAGGGTGTAAGAGGTCCATAGAATCATATCATCACTTGAATTTTTCTATGCTCACTAGTGTTGTAAGTTCATTTACAACATTTTTCAAAGTGTCAAAATTTTCAGCATAATTCTCTCATCATCTACCATATCCTAAAAAATTATACTAACCATTAATATGCTTAACCCTTGATTCAAAGGTTGGGTTATCTAATAGACATATGCCACTTTAATTGCCATAGTGAATCATAATGGATCATGCATATATCCTAACATATAAAAATAATAGCTTAATCCATATGGATTCCTTATATGTATAATTTTCTACTATGTATTCTACTTCTATAGTGGACAAAGTGACCATAACTTATCACTTACTCAACTAGCTAATTTCATTACCAAACATAATAAAAACATATCCATTAATGAATCTTTCATGATCAATATCTCTATCCTAATTTGATTTCACAAATACATGAATATAGAATAAGTTTATATCCCCAATATGATAACCATGATAAATATTCAGAGGTACCATAAACATACTTGAAAACCTTGTTCACTACATCTTGATGTACTCATCAAATATTAGCCATAAATTGACTAAGGAATCTCATTTCTTGGACAATGTTTAATCTTATATATACTCTTCTCATATCCTTCATCCCATTATGATTAATTGACACTACTAAGTAGACAACATTTTTCCCCATCATAATAGAATGGCCTATAGTCTATAATGTTAAACCTTTTCTAAAATGAAGTTCACCTACTTACTAGGACCCAACCAATGTTTCTTGTTCACTCTATCTCTTTTCTTTATTATCCCCAAGATCAATTTAGCTACCTAACATCCTTCATCTCAAACTACAGTAAAAGAAACTATTTCAAATAAAAATGAAACCTTTCCCTTTCCCCCAAAATGATATTTCACTAGCATATAATATAATATTAATAATATAATCATAATTTATCTTATAGTATATTTGATGATCTTAAATTTATATCTTATAAATCCCAAACATAACATGAATGAGTCAAGTTTTTGGTCATACAACCTAAGATATTGCTTAAGACCATACAAATATTTCTTCAATTTACAAATCAAATATTATTTACCTTTCTCAATGTAATTCTTTGGTTACATGTGATATAAATTTCTTCTACCAAATAATTATCAAGGAATGATGTCTTCATTTAAACCTTGGTAAAATAAAGATAATATGTTGTATCAAGAGATAATAAAATTTTAATGGTTGTCATATTTTCTATTGGGGAGAAAGTATTACCATAATATATTCTATTAACCTAAGAATAACCCTTTGTAGCATATCTCAACTTATACTTTTCAACGCTATTATTAGACCCTATTTTTATTTTGAACACCCATTTGCATCCAATACGATTTTATCATTGAGGAAAATTCCTAGGTACCATGTGCTATTTTTGTAACACCCCTCTATTTTGGATGTTTGGATCGGTAGTGTTTTCTTTGTAATGTTTTGTGTCTGATTATGCTTTGACTTTGGAACTTGGTGATCATTTGATCATGAACTAATTAGCGATGCATATGTTATATTATATTTTGATGTGATTTTATTCTACTCTGATGTTATCTTTATGGCATGCTTTGGAATAGCTTAGCAAATATTTGATTTCATGATGATTTATTATGTTGATCATGTTATTGATGTTAGATGCATCAGTTACTGATATTGTATTGGTGAAGGGGATGGGATTGTATCACTCACTTGCGAGTGCCCTACAATTCTGAGATTTCCTCTTCCCGGTGTGTTTGATCATATTATGTATATATGCATGTTTGATGTACTCTTTGTTCGCAGGTTGACAGGTACATGACATCGACTCCACCTGGTTCACAGGTTTGAGCATGTCCATTGACCAACGGAAAATAATTGGGAGATAGTAGCTAGGTTTTTTGTGCCAAGTCATCACCCTAGTCATAATGTGTCATCGGGTTGTTGTCGGGTTAGTTGGTTTAATTTGGTCTATCTCACCTTGTGTATTTATTTAATTTCATATTATAAAGGTTATTAAATGTTAGGTGTAATTTAATTGATGTCAAAATGTATTTGGCTGCAATGTTGAAACGTTAATTATTTTATTGATTGATTTGATTTAATTAATAAAATTAGATTGAGTTTATTTATTAATTAGATTATTGGTGGTATATTAATTAAAATAGTGGTTTGGCATCATTGTATATTAAGATTTAATTAAAATAAAAGTAGAAATCTTGTTTGAATAGTTAGAGTTAAATTAAAATAAATAAATGAAATGTGTTTTTAATTTCACCTCGAAAATTATTGATAAAGTAAATCTTGGCAAAAATTTGTATTCTTTGTTTTAATGAATTTTGAAAAATGTATGAGATTTTGAATTAGAAAATTTGAAAATTGTTTTAAATTTAAAAGAAATAGAAAATATCCTCCACATTTTGCAATAAATTTAGTGGGTGGGGATATTTTAGGGGTTTGACCAATTTGGGGAAAAACTCTATTTTAGAAAATGCAATTTCATATAATTTTGGGGCATTTTTCCAATTTGGGGAAGAGATTTCTTGGCTATGGCTTTGCTTGGATTGGTGAAGGAGATTGAGATTCTTGCTGGAGTTGGATTCAAAAGAGGAATTGAAAACACCATTGTTAAAGTCTTCAACCTTTCAAGAAAAACCAGGTTCCCTCTTTGGTTTTATTTTGTTTCTTTCATTTTGGAAATGAGTTTCAATCTGTGTTATGCTGTTGAAAAATCTTTGAGCTGCTATTTGGAAGTCCAATTAAAACCCATGAGAATTTGTTTCAAAACTAGCAATAGAAAACTTGGAAGGATTCAAATGAAAAGTTTTAACTTCTTTGTCAATTTGGGGAATACCCAAAAAATTTCATCATATTATTGTGCTTTAAATTCTTCTTCTCAGTCTTCTCCTCAAGAAAAGTTGCTCAATCTGACTGTGTAAGGATAGTTTGAAATATATTTATATTCATTTATATTTTTCATATAAGTTTATAAGCTTTGGGTGAGAAGATTTTCATTTAAAAGAATTTTTTTTTTTAAATGATTTCAGTGTTTTTCGTCTGGTTTTTTTTTCCAGAATAGGGGAAGTTGTTTTTTAAATAAATTTTATTAAAATTTATGAAAGCCCGTGGGTTTTTTTGGGTGGGGGGTGGGTACTACCCCCACAGCCACCCCCAATGGAGGCTGTCACAGGGATAAATGTAATCCCATGAGGGGGTTGCTGGGAGTCAAGCAGCCACAGTGGGTCAAGGCCCCTGCCATCACACCACATGGTTAGATTAGGTTTTCTTTTTGTATTATCTATTTCCATTATAGTTTACTTTTTATTTAAATTTTTATATATATAATTATATATATTATATAAATATAGTATATATATTATATATATATTATTATAATATATATATAATATATTATATAAATATATATTTTATAATATTGCTAAATTTTTATTTTTATTTTATAATGGTTATTTTTATAATGTATTTTTATTAAGCATTTTTTTTATATTATAATTTGTAAATTGGAATTTTGAATTGATTGATTTAAAATTATATTTTTTTTTTATAATTAAACAATAATTATATATTTAAACGGATTCATATTTATATTTGTATATATATACACATTAAGTATATATATATACTTTTATAGGTATATTTAATATATAGTTAGATTCAAATATAGATTATTTTATGGTGTTTATTTAAAGGTGAATATCATAATCAAATGTTTTAATTAAAAGTTGGTTTTGTAATCAAACGATTTATTTAAAAGTTGATCAAATGGGTTTATTTTATAAAGATTATTTTAATCCTCATCTATGATTGATCAAATATAATTAAATTATTGGTTTAATATTCTTTAATGTTGGAAATGTGATTTGATTTACCTTGAGTATGTGCAAATAATGTTATTTATTTAATTGATTTCATGCACTATGTCATTGTTTGACTTGGATTTAAGAAATCATAATATTAGATAATCAAATTGTCTGAGATGCTATCTAAATGAAGTTTTTGTTCTTTCTCTTTTTTGAGAAAATGGGATTAATTGTCTAGTAAGTCTTCCAAAGGAGTTCTCTAGTTTGGGATGTTTCATGTAATGGTTTGATTTGCGAATCACCTTGGGAAATGTGTAGAGTTGTATTATGTTGTTGCACCCAGTTTCCACAAACGGGGAATTGTGTCTCCTTGGGATTAGGAGAGGGTTTGTGGTTTGTGCCTCCTTGGGAAGGAGTGGGGTTTTTACTTTATTTCCTCCAGTGGTTGGAGTGAGTTTCTTTCACTTGTTGCCTCCTTAGTTTGGAGAGGTCATCTTATCAAGTTTACCATTGGATTGTGGTTTTATCATGTGGGTTGTCGATAGGAGAGTGGCTCTTTGTGGGGGTCTGGCACACAAAGGGGCGCCAGGGTAACTCACCTAGGGTTTAATCAAGTGACAATTTAAAAGAATTAATGGGGAAATCTCACACTAATAAAGATAATGAATGCCTCTCTTGTGAAGCAAGTGATTGTTAAGGCTTGAGATGAGATGAGACGTATAGTTTTGCATGAGGGTCTGGTGGCCGGTAGAGGCAAGCCAGGGTAACCCAAGATGGGGGTATGGTAGCCTAGGAAGGTTGAGCTAGGGTAACTCATGGAAATTTATGCATGACACTCTGCCTACGTCAACAGTCAGTTAGTTATTGTGTGGTGTACATGATCTTTGTTCTCTGGAAGCATTGTAACTTTGTGTTAAGTAATATTGTGGTTGTAGTTGTTTCAGTTCAATTATGTTTTAGTCTGTGTCTAGTGGTAGATGGTCTTGTATAGGAATTACTTGTTACTATCTCCTAGCATGGAGGGAACATACCTTTGGGTTCCATGTGGTTGGGTGGAACGTGCACCTTAATCCGTTGGGTTGTCTTCTTGTTCGTGTGGATGAGATTTCCAGTTGGAGAGCTCATGGGTTCCAGTTTCTTTCCTTGCTTAATCCTTTCAGTTGATATTGTATTTTATTACCCCTCTTTGTTATAGAGGTGGAAGTTGTAATAATAATCATGCTTATTGGAATTACCTCATTCAGGGAATGAGTATTGTAATCTGTTGTAAATTATATTATTGGAATCAAGTGGTATATCATATTCTCTGATGTAAATTATTATGTATGGAATGTATGTTAACTTAATTGTTAAGTATTTATATGTTATGGTTAATTCATGTTTCTTGTTTGGGTTTAAGTAGCTCAATCTTGTAACCTTAGGGGATTGGTTGGCAATGGTTAGTTAACTTGCATATTAATTATTCTTTCAAAAAAAAATTAGTTCGCTTGTGTAGTAAATTGTAACTTCCCCTAGGGTTGCGTGGCGGGGCGCTACACGTGGTATCAGATCCCAAGTTTAAACACTGGGTGCTCCAGGATAATGTGGACCCATTAAGTTGTTAGTTGTATAGGATATCTTGTTTGTGTACCTTGTCTTATGTTGTGGTGTGTATCTTTTCAGGATCATGCCACCTAGGCGAGGTCGTAAGGGTTGTGGCCATGTAGGCGGTCAAGCAGGTAATCAACAAGATGCACCTCCCATTGTTCCCCATGTTTCTGATCATGAGGAGCATCAGGCTTCTTAGTTTGTGCCAATGGTTGGTAGCCAACATCAAGATCCACCAGGGATCGGGGACGCTCAATTGCGTTGCTTGCTTGAGGAGACTCTTGCTCGTATGGGCCCTAGGAAGGATAGGGATCAGGAGGTTGTAGGAGAGAGAGATCAAGTTCTAGCTCCATATGAGGCATTCATGGCTGCTCACATGAGGGATCTCCCTAGAGCTCGTCCACCCACTTTTGATGGTTTGGGCAGTGGATCAGAGGCTGAGACTTGGTTGTTTGATCTAAATAGGTGTTTTGCTATGCATCCATATGGTAGCAACACCAAAGCTAGGTGTGTGATTATGCATTTGAGGGATTTTGCATCTACCTGGTGGAGGCTAGAGGAGCAGAAGCTCCATTTGGATATCGGTACTATATCTTGGGAGTTGTTCCTAGAGCGGTTCAGACCTCGATTCCTTTCTGATCATTGGCGCCAGCACCGTGGAGATGAGTTTCATGCCCTTTGACAGATGGATATGTCAGTGGAATAGTTTGAGTGTCGCTTCTTTGAGCTCAAACATTTTGTAGGCATAGGTGATGACGAGGGTATGTTAGTCCAACATTTCATTAGGGGTTTAAACCCCCAGATCAGTGGTGGTGTTTGGGTATTTGAGCTGAAGACCATGGAGGTAGCTGTGGATAAGGCTCGAATTGTTGAGGAGAATTTGGCTTTGGTTTTAGGTGGTCAGGTGGGAGTTCAGTTTGACAGTACACCTTCTTCTGGTGTTACATCTCAGGGTGACCGATCTTAGGCTATAGGCTTTTCTAGAGGTTTTCAGTCACCCGCTAAGGGTGAGCAACAGCAGTCTTCACAGTCTAGCCAGCAAAGTTCTCAGTCCCAACCCAATAGTTGGAAGCAGAAGAAGAGATATAGGAGTTGGATGCAGGCTCATCGTGATCGTTATGATCAACCTACTTAGAGTTCTATGTCGGTGTTCAGTGGAGGTGGTTTTCCATGACCTAGTGGGCCTCCAGCTATGCAGGGTTTCAGTAGAGGGATAGGATGTTTCTCTTGTGGTCAGCAGGGCCACTTTGCTCGTGAGTGTCCTCAGCAAGGCAATTCTGGTTTTAGTCAGAGGTTGGCAGCTTCTGAGCTGACAGTAGGAGATGCAAGCATATCGCATAGGGAATTCACTACGGTGGATACCCATTAGGCTGACCATCTGGGTGCAGTACGTCCTTTGGCTTTAGGAGTTGCTCCTCGTGGATCGAGGTTCTAAGTCAGTTAGTGTTTGGTTGGTTTTGAGGGAGTTCTATCCCTATTTTTTTTGTAGGCTTCCAAGAGTAAGCCTAACCCTAGGGGGGAGGATGTAACACCCCTCCATTTTGGATGTTTGGATCGATAGTGTTTTCATTGTAATGCTTTGTGTCTGATTATACTTTGACTTTGGAACTTGGTGATCATTTGATCGTGAACTAATTAGCGATGCGTATGTTATATTATATTTTGATGTGATGTTATTTTACTCTGATGTTATCTTTATGGCATGCTTTGGAATAGCTTAGAAAATATTTGATTTAATGATGATTTATGTTGTTGACCATGTTATTGATGTTAGATGCATCAATTAGTGATATTGTATTGGTGAAGGGGACGGGATTGTATCACTCCCTAGTGAGTTCCCTACGATTCTGAGATTTCCTCTTCCCAATGTGTTTGATCATATTATGTATATATGCATGTTCGATGTACTCTTTGTTCGCAGGTTGATAGGTACATGACATCGACTCCACCTGGTTCACAGGTTTGAGTGTGTCCACTGACCAACAGAAAATAATTGGGAGATAGTAACTAGGTTTTCCATGCCAAGTCATTGCCCTAGTCATAATGTGTCGTCGGGTTGTTGTTGGGTTAGTTGGTTTAATTTGGTCTATCTCACCTTGTGTATTTATTTAATTTCATATTATAAAGGTTATTAAATGTTAGGTGTAATTTAATTGATGTCAAAATGTATTTGGCTACAATGTTGAAACGTTAATTATTTTATTGATTGATTTGATTTAATTATTAAAATTAGATTGAGTTTATTTATTAATTAGATTATTGGTGGTATATTAATTAAAATAGTGGTTTGACATCATTGTATATTAAGATTTAATTAAAATAAAAGTAGAAATCATGTTTGAATAGTTAGAGTTAAATTAAAATAAATAAATAAATAAATGAAAGTGTGTTTTTGATTTCACCTTTGAAAATTATTGATAAAGTGAATTCTTGGCAAAATTTGTATTCTTTTGTTTTAATGAATTTTAAAAAATGAATGAGATTTGAATTAGAAATTAGAAAATTGTTTTAAATTTAAAAGAAATAGAAAATATCCTCCACATTTTGCAATAAATTTAGTGGGTGGGGATATTTTAGGGGTTTGACCAATTTGGGGAAAAACTCTATTTTAGAAAATGCAATTTCATATAATTTTGGGGCATTTTTCCAATTTGGGGAAGAGATTTCTTGGCTGTGGCTTTACTTGGATTGGTGAAGGAGATTGAGATTCTTGCTAGAGCTGGATTCAAAAGAGGAATTGAAAACACGATTGTTAAAGTCTTCAAGCTTTCGAGAAAAACTAGGTTCCCTCTTTGGTTTTATTTTGTTTCTTTCATTTTGGAAATGAGTTTCAATCTATGTTATGCTGTTGAAAAATCTTTGAACTGCTGTTTGGAAGTTCAATTAAAACCCATGAGAATTTGTTTTAAAACTAGCAATAGAAAACTTGGAAGGATTCAAATGAAATTTTTTAACTTCTCTATCAATTTGGGGAATACCCAAAAATTTTCATCATATTATTGTGCTTTAAATTCTTCTTCTCATTTTTCTCCTCAAGAAAAGTTGCTCAATCTAACTGTGTAAGGATAGTTTGAAATATATTTATATTCATTTATATTTTGCATATAAGTTTATAAGCTTTGGGTGAGAAGATTTTCATTTAAAAGAATTTTTTTTTTTTTACAAAATGATTGCTTTTCGCTTCATTTTTCCGTAATTGTGGGGAAGTTTTTTAAATAAATTTTATTAAAATTCATGAAAGCCCGTGGGTTTTTGGGGGGGTGGGGACTGCCCCCACAACCACCCCCAATGGAGGCGTTGGATGTGGAGGCAGTGCCTAGCGCTACCCCAACAGGCAACGACCCCATGAGGGGTTGCGTGGGAGCTTCGCAGCCCAGTAGGGGCTGCGTCCCCTGTTTGGGCTATGCAGATTTTCTAAATCCTATTGTCAAGATCTCACTGAAAAGCTAGTAACATGATAGAAAGCCAAAAGACAATACAATCATGATACGTCACTGCTTTTCTAAATCTTGTTGTCAGGATCTCGTTGAAAAACTAGTAACATGATAAAATCCAAAAGACAAGATAAGAAAATCATGATACATCATTTCTTTTCTAAATCCTATTGTCAGAATCTCACTGAAAATCTAGTAACATGATGAAAGCCAAAAGACAAGATAAGACAATCATGATATGTCATTTCTTCTCTAAATCCTATTGTCAGGATCTCGCTGAAAAGCTAGTAACATGATGAAAGCCAAAAGACAAGATAAGACAATGATGATACGTAATTGCTTCTCTAAATCTTGTTGTCAGGATCTCGCTAAAAATATAGTAACATGACGAAAGCCAAAAGACAAGATAAGACAATCATGATACGTCGCTTCTTTTCTAAATCCTATTGTCAGGATCTCATTGAAAAACTAGTAACATGGTGAAAGCCAAAAAAAACAAGTGCCAAGTGTTTGCCAAGTGTGTCTCGATGTCAAGTGTCTTAATGTCGAGATGTCGGGTCTAATAATGTTGAGATGCTAGGATGTCAAGTTTTTGATGATGCCAAGATGATGAATGTCGAAGATTGCCACATTCAGGAAGGACACATCTTGAATAATGTTGATGTCAAGAGGATTGATTCCCAAATGTCAAAAGGGATTCCTCAAAGGTGTCGGATGACAATGACAATGCGTAGGAAGGAAAAATCCTAAGGCATAAATGATTGGGGCTATTCTTCATAAGGACTCATATGAAAGAATAACCAAGAGTTGATAGTTTGACTAAAATTTGACCTAATTGACTTGTGTTGTCCATATGATGATATATCATGCTGATGTGATTGTCATGTTTGAATAAATGATTTCCATACTTCGTTTTAATGATTTGTTTTGTCATGTAGACTTTTGACGTATGTGCCAATGTAATGTCATGAACCCTAATGGATTGACCTAGTGTGGCCTCAAGGGCTCATTGACAGATGGCCTTGCCTACGTCATGCACTCAAAGACCTCGTAGTTTGACACGACCAATGAATTTGTCTTTATGACCAAAGATTGTGCCATGATTTTATTCTGACAAACCTAAAAGGACTGACCTAATGTCTCAGGGAATCAAAGACGAGTCTTGCCTAAGTAGCAAATGCGCAAAGACAACATAGTTCAGATGAATGACGAATACTAATTGATTGACATGATAGACTTTGACAAGAGATGGCTTTGTGTTTGTGTTCTTTGAGCAATTTGACATTTGTTGTGGTTTTCTTTAGGACGTTTTTAAATTTTTAGGTCTTTCTTTAGGACTTTTCGCGATGTTTTTGGCCTTTTTTTTTAAGACTTTTTTGTGTTTTGGTCTTTCTTTAGGACCTTTTGATCTTTTTTTCAGGATGATTTGTGATGTTTTTTTCTTTTTTTCAAGACGATTTGTGATGTTTTTATCTTTTTTTAGGATGATTTGTGATGTTTTTTGTCATTTTTTAGGACAATTTGTGATGTTTGTCTTTTTTCAGGATGATTTGTGATGTTTTTGTCTTTTTTGACTTTTTATAATGTTTTTGTCTTTTTTTAGGACTTTTTAGCAATTGCCAAAACCATTCATGACATCCACTGCAGTGTACATGATAAAAAAATTTCCCCCAATCAGGTCCAAAACTTAGCCAATTTTTAAGGTCATGAAGAAGGGATATGCATGCAATACCAAATGGAGAGTTTAAAGGACTTGTTGTCAACTGTTTATCAACCATGAGAGGATGGGTATGGTTTCATGGCAGATGTCGTGGTGGTGATGGAAAATTTATTTCATCCTAAGCCTTGGTAGATGAAGTAACAGTAGATGGCCGAGCAACGATTGACTATGCATGGTGCCTGTTTGCCAGGTTTTCACCATGGTACTTATCCAAAGCGCCTGTTTGCCAGGTATTCACTGTTGGATGAATCATTTTTCTCTTTACTATTTTTGTCATTTTTCCCTTTTTTTTGGTGTCACCAAGATGCTTGTTTTCCAGGTCTTCATCAAGGCAACAATTTTTTTCTTATTTTTCATTTTTTTTGTATTTTAAGGATTTCAACTTGATATTCTAATGCTATGCGTAAAACTTCTGGAGATGTAGACTATTGATAGGATCTATCATTTGTTCACCATCTGGAGTAGCTAGTTGATACACTCCATAACCAAAAGATATGATGACGTAAGGACCCAACTAGTTTGGTTCAAACTTTCCTAGCTTTTCTTTGTCAACCTGGTTCTTAGGGTTCTGCATCAGGACTAAGTTGCCAATATCAAACTTCCTGACCATGACTCTCTTATTGTAACTATGAAAAAGATGGTTCTAATATGCTTGTAGATGGTTTATGGAATTTTTCCTTCTTTTCTCTAACATTTCTAGTTCATGAAAGCGTGACTATCTATACTCTTCATCATCAGTTAGACCCTTCAGGGAGACTCGTAAAGAAGGAATTTAAACCTCAATGGGAAAGATGGCCTCAACTCCAAAAATCGGGGTGAAAGGAGTGGCTCCTATAGGCGTACGAATTCTAGTGCGGTAAGCCCACAGAGCAGGTTTGAGTTGGATATGCTAGTCACAGCCAACATCATTAACAATCTTTTTGAGGATTTTAATAATGGTTTTATTTGACGTCTCAGCTTGACCATTTCCTTGTGGGTAATATAGAGATGAAAAATGATGTTGGATATGGAATCACTCACATAATTAATGAACGTCTTGGTTTTTAAACGGACATCCATTGTCAGTGATGATGGATTGCAGAAGGCCATACTGAAAAATGATGTAGTTAAGAATGAATTTGGATATTTGTTTGTCGGTCAAGTATGTCAGAGGTTTGGCTTTGATCCACTTTGTAAATTACTCAGTGGCGGTGATAATGAATTTATGGACATTGGACGAGGTAGGATGAATCTTTCCCACAAGGTCGAGTCCCCATTGAGTGAAGGGCCAAGGAGAAGTGATTAGCTTCAAAGTTCCTACGCTAGAGCATGGATCAAATCACTATGAATCTGGCATTTGTGACAAGTCCTGACATATTCTATTGCATCCTTTTCAATGGTCAGCCAATAGTACCCAAGTCTTGTTACTTTCTTGGCTAGAGTAGGACCACTCGAATGAGACCCGCATATACTATCATGTACTTCACATAAGGTTGTACATGCTTCGTTGGTGTCGAAACATCTAAGGAGGGTTTCGTCAAAGCTACGATTGTAAAGGGTGTCACTGATGATGGCATACCTTGTGTATTTTCAGATAAAGGACTTCCTTTGGTTATTCAATAGGTTAGGTGGCAAGGTTTAGGACTTAAGGTAGTCATAAATTTCTTGGTACGAGGGAGAGTCGGGAACAACCAGTTCGTAGACCATTTCTGACTCTGGTATGTCATAGGCAGGAACCGACAATTGTTCTATTAGGAATTCTAGTTGAGGCATATTGCTTGGAATGTCGAGGAGAGAGCCTATTGTAGCCATGGAATCTGTTGCTTTGTTATGTGCTCTCAAAACTTGTTCAAAAGTTACCATATCAAAGTACATTTGGAAATTGTCAACCATTCGTTTGTAGGGCATCAACTTCTCATCTTTTGTGTCAAAGTCGTCATTAACTTGGTTGATGACTAACTGAGAATCCCCATAGACATGTAATACTTTTATTTTCCATTTGATTGCCATTCTAAGACCTGTAACCAGTGCCTCGTATTCCACCACATTCTTTTTGCATGTGAAAGCTATGTGGAAAGACATAGGAATGGAGTCTCCTTGAGGGGTGATGAACAAGATTCCTGCCCCAGAGCCATGATTTTTGTGTGATCCGTCAAAGTAAATTCACCAAGGTGACTTCGGTTCTGTATGGAATATCGACTCATCTGGAAAATCTACCACTAATGGGTGATCACTTTATAAAAGTGCATCTGCCAACTGATCTGTGATGACTTGTCCTTTTATTGCCTTTCTTTCTACATACTGAATATCATATTCACTCATAATCATGACTCATTTTTCTAGACGTCCTATTAATGTTTCCTGACTTAACAAATATTTGAGGGGGTTGTTCTTTGCTAGAAGTTGTGTCTAATGACTTAACATATAATGCCTTATTTTTTTTGTTGCAAAGACAACTGCTAGACAAGCCCGTTCAATTGATGTATAGTTTAGTTCATACCCGACCAATGTTCGACTGATGTAATATATGGCTCTTTCTTTTCCTTCATGGTTGTTTTGTGCTAATAATTCCCCCAGTGCTAAAGTAGTGGAAGAAATGTATAATATCAACGGTTTTCCATGAATGGGTGGCATGACGACTGGCGGTGTTAGTGAGTAATCTTTTATTTGTTGGAAGGTGCCTTGGCATTTATCTGTCCACACAAAGGGGATACCTTTGCGCAAAAGATATTGGAATGGGTGACAAGTTTGTTGGCCAATTGTGTTATAAAAAGGCAGATAGATTGTACCCTGCCCTATAATGTCCTAGTTCACTGATTCCTCTTGGCGGAGGCATGTCTATGATGGCTTTTACTTTTGTTGGATCAACTTCAATGCCTCTTCGAGAAACTATGTATCCCAAGAGTTTACCTGATGTTACACCAAAGACACATTTCTTAGGATTTAGCCTGAATTTGTCTTCTTCTAATCTCTTGAAAATTGTGTCTAGTACTTTTAGATGATCCTTTCTTGTAGTTGACTTAGCCAAAAGGTCATCTATGTAATCTTCCATTATTTTATGCATCATGTCATGAAAGATTGTAGTCATAGCCCTCTGATATGTGGCACCTACATTTTTAAGACCAAATGGCATGGCATTCCAATAGTATGTACCCCAAGGGCAAGTGAATGTTGTTTTATGCTGGTCTTCTGGGGCAATACGGATTTGATTATAGCCAGAGAAACCGTCCATGAGGGACAACATCTCATATCCTATTGTTAGGTCAACTATGATATCAATACTCGGTAAAGGAAAGTCATCTTTTGGGCATGCCTTGTTGAGGTCTCTAAAATCTGTACAGACTCAGATCATTCCTTTTGGCTTCGTTACTAGCACAAGGTTGGATATCCAATTGGCATAATCAATAGACCATATGAATCCAGTGTCTAGAAGTTTCTTCAACTCGGCCTTGACCAATAGAGCAACCTGAGGATGCATTTTACATAACTTTTTCTTTACTGGTTTGGCATTGGGCAATAGTGGCAAATGGTGTAGAACCAGTTCTGGATCTAATCCTGGCATGTTGGCATAGGACCATGCAAAGTTGATTGTACGTTCTGCAAAGAACTTATGAAATTCTAGTTTCTCTTCTTTAGTTAGTGATGTAACGAAGAGGAACATTTTGGGATCTTTTGCTGTTGATATGTTGTCTTCAATGGTTTCCTCTATAAGCATAGTCGATTTCTCTTATGTTACAGGAAGAAAGTCCAGTCCTCCATCTTTGGGTGCCTCAGAGAGGTTTTCACCTGCAGATACGTCCTTTTTTTTTGTCGTCAGAAGGTGCCTTTCGGTTTTCACCTAAAGACGTTTCATTTTTTATTTTATTTTTATTTTTATTTTTATTTTTGTGACTAGAGGATAGAGCAGTCTCGCCAAAGTAGGCCGCACAATCTAGTTCAATAGAGAATCCTACCTTGTGATCACCACTAGGTATGCCCTCACGTAATCCCATAAATTCTACAATAGCCTCATCATTCTAAAAGGTGTCTAGGACTAGCAGACCTTGTTGGTCCCAATCGATTAATTGAGGATAAACTAGGGAAATGCTATCGTCAGTGTTGGTGAATTGAGGGGAAGATGTAGAAAGCATGCAAACAGATTCAGAGATATTGTAGATGAAATTATCATCATCCAACTCTACATCAAACTCTATCCAATATTCTCCTTCTCTAGTCTCATATTCATTGTCAAAATAAGGGGTGAAGGACTTAGAGTCATGGTTGTCAATGTCGTTTGGTACTTCAGATGGAATGGATTGATGGATTCAGATGGTGGGTCTTGTATGTCATGGGGAATGGTAATGGGACTTTGACTATTGGGTTCCTGATCAATTTTAAATGTTTTCCAAAAAAATTGTTCAGAGGTGAGTTCTCCTATTTCTACAAACAAATCATCGAGGCCACAGTCACTTAAGGATCTTTCAGAGCCAAATTCCCACTCTTGGGAGTTAGTTTCAGTTAAGGTTTCCTTAGCGGTCTCGACACTTTCTGAAGCATGCACTCACTCACTCAAAAGTCCACTGGTACGTCAGTCGTCATTGTTGGGAAATCCATACCCTAGTCCAAGATACTTTGGTAGTTTAAAAGAGTCTATGGGCTCCCTTTGTCTGGTTTTATTTCTTCCTAGGCCACTTGTTCCATCGTAGCCCTTAGCCTTCATCATGTCATATCCCTTGCCATATATCTTAAGTGGTAATGGGGGTAGATCAGCCATTTCCTTTTAAATCCATCCTATAATATCGGCGAGGTCTTCATTACTCATGTCTCCCCATTTTATGAAAACTGTTTTTGGTGGAACTTTGAATATTTCCTTGGGTTCCATTTTGAAACATGGTTGACCATAAACCTTTGGAGACCTGGGTATTGTTGTGATGCTATATGTCGTATGTAGTTTAAATTCTCCATAGCCTAGGTCCTAGATCTTGACATTGGATTCATCTTTAGGAGGTGTGGAAGATGGTGGCATGGTGGAAGACATGGATGGATTGGACGTGGAAGATGGTGCGAGTGTGGATGGGTCAATGTACTTAGAAGAAGAGGAGCTAGGAGATTCTCGGTTGATGGGCACTCGATTTTCAGAAATACCCCTTAGGGTGGTGTAATATTGAAAGGGGCTGGGGTCTCCATATATAGTGATTTTTGTGCCATCAAAAGGGAAATTTAAGCATTAGTGATATGTGGATGGAATAGCTTTTAAGGCATGAATCCATGGGCGGCTGAGCAAGATGTTGTAAGGTAATTCCAAATCCAAGGCCTGGCAAGTTGTATCCACAATGAACGGTCCCACTCTTATGGGAAGAGAAATAACGCCTCGTGAAGAGCGTTCTTCATCATCATATGCTTTGATCACTATACTCTTTATGGAATCTATTCATGCATAAAAAAATCCTAGAGCCTTAACCAATTTTAGGGAGCATATGTTCAATCCTGCTCTGCCATCTACTAAATCTCTTCTAACCTTGTGCTTATGGACGAAAGTTTCAATGTGTAATGCATCATTATGGTTAGTCTTAGGTGACGAGTAGTCTTGATTAGAAAAGGTGACATGGTGAGGCGTAGTGAGGTATCCCACCATGGTCTCAAAATAATTGGCATCAATATCCTTAGGGACTGATGACTCTTGTATGGTTTTATCTAGTATTGCATTGTGTTTGGGAGAGATGCGAAGCAACTCGAGTATAAAAAATTTCACGTGAGTTTTGCCAAGCTGGTTGTGACTGCTTAGGGGATGGACCAGGTATGGTGATTTTGGGTTGCCTAGCGGGAGGCAGACCAACTATGGTGACCTTCCCACTTCGAGTAGTAGCATTGCATTGGGGTGCTCTCTTTTTCATAATGGTATTGACATATTTGTCATTAGTTCAAACATTATGTATAATAGGTTCCCTAGAATAGTCATACTTGGTGCAGGAAAATTTAGCTTGATTATTGTTTGTCTATGGACCTGACGTGGAAGCATTATTAGAACCATGGTTTTGCAGTGGGTTCTTATGAATAGTATGATCTAAATTAGAGGAAAATTGTGATCCACCTACCTCAATGATATGATTCTCAATAAGATATTGTATCAGGTTTTTCAATTGTTGATAGGAAGAATATTTATGTCCTTTTGCACGATGATAATCATAGATTGCATTATCGTCCCACCATGTTGGTTTGAATTATCCTAGGTCGTATGGTTTTGGTTCTAGAAGTATGATGATACCATTCTAAAGGAATTTCTTGAGGACTTCTTCAATGGGTTCACCCAAAGGAGTGTATATGCAACCCCTAGGGAATTGTCTCATCTGGAAATATTGTCCTTGATTATTTTGGCCACTTTGGTTTTTTAAAGGGACATTGGTAGGGGGTGTCAATATCGTTGTTGGCTTGTTTTGTGGTTGAACCCCCTTTAGGTCCAATATTGGACCCATAGTGTTTGCAGCCTTGGCATCAACAACACCATCATTTGTAACATGTTTATTTTTGACCCAGTATTTATTTTTGTCGATGGGAGGATTTGCATTTGTGTTTTTGGGACCGTATCTTAGCTCTCCATTTGTGATAAGATCTTTCTCAATCCGGACACCTTTTTCGACTAGGTCTATGAAGGTTGTGCAGCAATTCACTTACACTACATATTTTAGGGGGCCCAAAAGTGTTTGAACAAACATGTCCACCTTTTCCCATTTAGGTATGTCAATGTGACACCAACTAGCTAGACTCCTCCATCTCTAGAAGAATGGGATGAATTTCTCACCAGCATCTTCTTGTGTGAGATTGCACAAGCTAGTAATAGAGGAATCCATGTCAATGTTGTATGCATAATTTTTTATGAATTTTTGTTTAAGCCCATCCCATGTTTTGATGTCCTTTTGAGTGGAGAACCATTCAAGGGCAGGACCTGCGAGACTTTTAGAAAAGATTCTCATCAAGTATGTTTTCTCATAATTGATGTCCATACAATTGGTTGCAAATTCATGAACATGATCGATTGGGTTTTTCTTTCCTCTGTATTTTGTAAAATTCGGTGACACATATCCTGGAGGAAATGGTGGCATGTATAAGTTCATGTCGAAGGGGTATACGTTTAGATCATATGACACGTCTGATTTTTTGCTAGATATATGTATGTTTTCTATTGTCTTCTCTAGACCCATTATTCTAGCTTGTAAGGCATCCATGATAGGGTCATTGGTGGTCCCATGCATAGGATTTATTGGTACGCCGTAGGTCCCCATTTGTTGTGAGTGAATGTTGGTATGTTGTTGAGGTACATGTTGTTGTGGTATGTATGATGTGTTCGAATTTGTGTGTTGTTGGTGTTAAAAGCTTGGATTGGGGGTATGTTGGTGAGTATGAATACGAGACGAGTATGTTGGGATGTGTCTCCCAGCCATTCAGGTCGATATTTGGGGAATATGGTGACCACGAATATTTTTATGCGCGAATGATGCCATGGGCTATGTGTTTTGACTGCCTTGTCCCAATTGTTGGGTTGGTACAAAGAGAATGTTTGTATTTTTCCCTTGAGAGGTGATGGCATTTGACTATGTTGTCGTGTTAACATTTTGTTGTTTTCCTTGAATAAACATATGTTGTTTGCCTCCACCCAAAGGATTTGTGAGATACCAATGAGATGATGTGATGAAGGTGTACTCATGGTAGTAGATGTAGTTGTCAAGGGGGGATTAGTATGACTTGATGATGCCCCTATGGCATTTATCGTACTAGTATAGAGAGGATTGGAGTAACTTTCCCACATTGTTGAGGAGCCAAAAGTGGTTCCAGCCGATTATGACAGTGTTGCGGGTATTGTGGGCACTGTGACATATTGTGATCCTCCAATGGATATAGCGTTTATTGAATTGGAGTTATTAGGAATGTTGGAGGTAGCAATCACAGTCGGTGTAGTGTCAAAAAAGGTATTGCTTGTGGAGTTTGGTGGTTGACCACTATTGGCGTTATTGGAAGGAGATGTCAATCTCAAGGTGTTGATGTCAAAACCTTGAGGTAATTTGGCTCCTTGCACTTGTACATTTTGACCAATTTTTCGATGACAGATGTCGGGTCATAATTTTGACATTTCAAATGTTGTCAAAATTCTGACACAATTATAGCGATGAGCAGTCGTAGAAATTCTGATGGGCCGTCATCAAAAAATTGGTCAAAATGTACCAGTGTTGACTTAAAAGTATGGCCAAATATATTTCTCTATCATATAGGACCATTTGTTCCACAAATTGAGAGGCTTTTGGATCTTGTGCTACTGCCTCTAAGTTTTCCTCAAGTATTTGTCCATATTCATCCTTACGTAAGAATGGTTCAAAGGAACTATTTGACAAGGCTGGTATGGTCGTGAGATATTGATTATTCATGTTGGAAAATGGGTCATCAAATGTCCAATTTGGGTCATACGTGGGATTGTTAACATTGGAAGTGGGGTCTTGTCCAAAATTTTCCATTTGTCACTTCTATTTTTGGAGTCTAGTTTCCACCATAAAATGAGATTGCTCAAACGAAAATGATGAGAATGACAACTACATGCGAGATGATGCTAGCCTAGCCTTTTTTTTTTTTTTGGATTTTTGATTAAAGGATGTCAATGCAAGACTATGTTATCTAAGGATTTAATGTGATAAATTTGAGGTCTAGGTTCAAAATGACGGCTATGATAAGTAATATTTTTGGATTTTTGGAAATAAAGTATGCAAGGTATAACTTAGAATGCAATCTGGACAAAAGGATACCTAAACACTTCTAAACTCAATATTTTTTCTCGATTTTGGTTACTAAAGGACTTTTTGATAATGACAAAATGACAAGGTCAAAATTACTAGTGAGTTTTCCTAACTAGACTATTGAGTTGGAAAATTTCACAAAAGGGACAATGAATGAAAAAGGGAATGTTGATCAAGTCCAATATAACCTAGTTTCAAAAGCAATGACATTGCAAAGTGTGCTGAGATTTTCCTAATCCAAAGTATGCAAGAATTAAAGCCTAAGGACAAGCTAATGCCTAATGTATGCAACTAAAAATAATGAAGGATGAAACCTATGGTGAAGAATGCAAACTAATGGTCAAAAGTTTTGAGCAATTTCAAAGTTGGTTTCTGACAAAATCCCTTCAAAAATAGTGTTTGACAAATGATTGACAGAGTTTTGATTCAGATTTGACTTGGTATGAAGATTTTTTTGTCAAGAAAATGCATCATTTGAGGATTTGAATGTGTCACAGGATTGTGAATGCGTTTTGGTTTAGCAAATGTGGCTCTGGGACTAACAAATGCAACTCAGTTTTGCAGATGCAACTCTATGTGGTTCAGATGTGTCATGACGCATACAGATGTAATGTTTGAAAAGTCAAATGTGGTTTAATAGAGCAATTGTGTCTCAAAAAATTGAATGCAATTCAACAGATGTGACACAGTTTGTTAAAATTGAGTTTCTTGACATATTGAGGGAAATTTTGATCTCTCTAATGGTTTATTTTTTGTCTAGAAACGTGAATGTGGTGAATAATGTTTGAGAAATTCGTAAAGCACTTGACAAGAACAATTTTTTGAGAAGTAAGCAAGCACACATAAGACAAGTACAATCCTAAAAGGCCAACAGGCCAAGGGTTTGTATACTTGATATAGCCCACTGATATACCCCGGATTGGTGATGAACAACTTTCCTTCTCGAGAGCGGATAGCTTGGAATTTTGGTGGCATTGGCTCCCCTCCACAACTCATTAACGTCATTCCAGCACACCAAATTCAGATTCTTTGGGTAATAACATCCCAAGAATTGCTATCTCTACTCAAGGGGATCAGTAGTGAGTGTCTTCGGGCATGATACTATACCCTGCACTATATCAAGCAATGGCCAAAGAACGGTTGGACTCTAAAACAAGAGGTGTTTAATATGGGCATTACATTTGTAGGGCATGATCCATGCGGTGAGAGTCCCCTTTCGGATCCATTTTGTTGGAACCATACGCATGATTCTTTGGTTTTCCCCAAGAATCCACTTTTATATATCGGTTGGAAGTCCCTAGGGTTCAGGGTGCTACCAGTCTGAGTCGTCCTAGGGTGAGTACTTTTTCCCACCAGAACAGGCCCAAGTTCTAGAGTTAGTAACTGTTTCTCTTACACCCAAGATCGCTCAAAAGTGCAAGGGGAGAGGATACTTCGATTACTAAATCATGAGGGTGACACAAAAAATAAGATGGGTCTGGTTTTCTGATCACCTAGTTTTCACAAGGTGAGAGCATAATCACCTACCACCTTCAAGCACATTCAGACAGAATCAAGCACTTATTCATTTTATTGCACCAAAGGAAGTGTGTACTAATCTAAAAAATATATAGGCAACAATATTTTGATGTTTATTCTTTGACGTTTGAACCTACAAAACCACATGTTAGGAGTTTGAATTTTTTCCTTTGACCCACAAAAAGTAACCACCAAATGATACAAATGAAAATTAGTACCACGAAAACCTAACTAAGCAGAATGCAGAAGAACCAAAAAAAAAGAACAAAGAAAGTAGTAAAAACACGAATGCAAATAAATAGAAACGTCTAGTCAAATTTGTCACGACAGAGCGAATGTGCCACTCTGTGTATCAAATGCAGCTCGAGAATTCAAATGTGGCTTTCCAGACTTTGATTGCGGCATGATAGAGTGATTGCAGTGTTTGGGTCATCAAATGTGTTGCAACGCATCATATGCATCATGATTTTAAAAAAACAACTGCATCACTTTGTACTTGTACTTGCAAAAATGACAAAAAACACACAAAACCGTACGGAAAAAAAAGAAAAGAAACAAAGTCGGGTTCACCAATGTATCAATGGATTAATTTCAGGTATTAAGATTATCAAATGAATTAAAAGCACAATAATAAAACCCAAAGAGATATGAAGCACAATGAAAGCAAATAACAAATGAAACAATTATACCAGTTGATTCACGAAGCTTCCATGATTCACCTCCATAGCACCTTCTAGTTTGCAGCATATGATTGATACCCTCAGATTGAGTGTGTGAGCATTATAACCATGCCATTGTCCTATACAAATTTTGAAGGATTTAATTATAAAGCTATGCCTATGTCTATGGCAATATGGAAAATGACAATAATGACTATGAATGATAAATGACTACAATGCCTATAATAATGAAGTGGTCCATAAATTATGATCAAATTTGACATTTTATAGAAAACGTAATTTTGAGTGGATGGACGAGATCGACTCATGACAGAAACCTAAAATCAGACGACAAGATTAAATATTACCATCCCTACATAGGGTTAGTGAAAAATCCTTAAATGAGTGATCAAGATGTCATCTAAGAAAATCAGATCAGTGGTGGAGATGATGGGGATGATGGAGATGATGGAGGAGATGGCCGGAGATGGAGGCGAGATGATCAGAGATAGGGCCGGAGGGTGCGCCCACGTGTGGCGAGGATAGAATTAGATGTTATCCCAGAGGTTGCCAAGGAGGGGGAGAGAGAGGAGGAGGAGCAGCCAAGACATGAGGGAGAGGGTGAGGAGAGATAAGAGGAGGGGGAGAGAGAGGAGGATGTGGAGGTGGCAGAGGCCAGACAGGAGGAGGATGTGGAGGTGGTAGAGGCCAGACAGGAGGAGGATGTGGTAGAGGATGACGATGACGAGGATGATGCCAAGGGACTCCTCAGATGGTGGATGGTGGAGGGAGAGGAGGAGATACCATCCCCCTCGAGATTTCCCCAACATGTCATGATAGATCAGAGGGTGTCTGATCTACAGAGGAGGCTGGATGAGAGCATGACATAGGTCAGAGCATTGTAGTTAGAGCTAGAGGTGCTTGGGTAGAGTGGGATCAGGCAGTGATCCGTTAGCAGGACTCAGCTTAGTGGTGCACAAATTTTGTAGCATTATGCACAGGGCCTTCTAGGGATATTGCTTGTGAGCTAGACAGGGTGAGCACGAGGTTGGGGCAGTATAGGACACTATACGAGTAGGAAATACCTCCCAAGAGGCGAGATCCTACACTGTCACGGTTTTAGATGAAGACGGGCAGTGGTCACAAGTCAGGTAGTGGGAGTGGCAGTAGGAGCCATACCATTGTAGGAGGATACACCTCCTCAAGGCACACATTAGGGCATAGGTCCCACCACTCACACAAGAATTCCTTGAGTCATCATTCAGGCCACAGTCATGGGTCTACCAGCTCAGGGCAGAGATCAGTACAGAGGCAGCCACCAGTGCCAGATCCACAAACGTCATAGAGTCAGGCTACAGTGACATCACAGGTGTTTATTATCGTGGAGATGATGCCATCAGTGTTAGTTCCATTGGTTGCATAGATAGAGGCTGCTACAGGTCCACCCATTATCTCAGTGCTAGTTATAGATCCTCAGCTGCCACACTCTTCACCATGACGGAATGATGAGATTCTACCCTAGGAGCATGTTTTCCGTATTTGGTTCCTTGTTATGACACTTTATATATAGATCACTGAGCCTGCGAGCTCCATTTTTGGGATATCTCTTGACTTTATCCTGTGACATTGTACATTTTTTAGATGATATTATATGATGATGTAGTTTTGATGCGACCTATATGTGTGTTATGCAATGTTATTTGATTTATGAATTATGGTACATGTGACGTATTATGTATGTCCTATGATGCTTACTTATGACTATGATGCCATGATGATGTAATGCTTATTTTTATGTGATGATGATGATAATGATATGCCTAATGTATTTACTAAATGGATGAAATTTTTATGATTATGTTAATGCCATGTGTATGATTTAATTATCCAAGAGATATCTCATAATCATAAGTCACAATTTTTCATAATGCTTTAAGATATCCAAGAGATATCCCATCAACATAATTCCCATAAGATATTTCTTGGATAATTGCATCCATTCCCATCAAGTGTGTGGGCATAAGATATCTATGCCCTGTCTCTGACCATCTATGCCTATAAAATATCTTATGCCTAATGCTCGATATAATTAAAGCAGTATAAGATATCTCTTGGATAATTGCATCCATTCAAGTTAATGCTCCATTTTTGGGATATCTCTTGACTTTATCCTGTGACTTTTGACAATTAAAGATGTATTGAGTAAATAAATAGACTTTATTTATATAATAATCATGAAGAATAAAAGAGATGTGAATTAATTAAATAATTATGAATTATTTAATAAATAGTCGAATGTGGACCAAGGTCATACTAAAATGTCATAATTATTTCAGTTATAATCAATAGTCGAAGGATTTAATTATAAAGATATGCCTATGCCTATGACAATTTGGTAAATGACAATAATGACTATGAATGATAAATGACTATAATGCCTATAATAATGAAGTGGTCCCTAAATTATGATCAAAATTGGCATTTTATAGAAAACGTAATTTTGAGGGGATAGAAAAGATCGACTCATGATAGAAACCTAAAATCAAAGGACAAGATTAATTCTGACCATCCCTAATTAGTTAAAAAATAGAGCTTGCAGGCCTAGGTCATTTTTAAGTGTCTACAAAGTGCATGTAGGGGAAACAACCTGGAAATAAAAGGGTGTGCAAACTAAGGCACACATGTATGAGGAAAGAATCATTGCGATTCACTACTATTGTGGAAGGGACACTCACTTGACAAAGGTATGATGGAAAAACAAAGGAAAACATCAACCCCCCATGACACTTTATATCATAGTGTGAATACAAAAGGAACAATAGGATGTGTGGAATCCCCAAAAAGTATACACTAGAATGGCACTTTATCTCAATGCGTCTACAAAAGAGAATATGCATGGAAAAGATTTATATAATTCCCAAATAGGAAAGAATTCTAGAAATACATATAGAACATCCAAAAATGAGTCATCACATGCAAACAAAAAGTTCCCAGGAGCTAAAACATCCAAGTAATTCACCAAAGTGGGAAAACACATAAGCCTGAATAAAATGTACCTAGAGTTTGAAATATATAAAAAGTGCATGGATGGAATTGAAGAGATTTGAGAAATGGTTCCAATGCCACTAGAATCGTGAAAAGTGGAGAAACTAGTCAAAAGTTATGAGCTCGGGACTGAAAAATAGAACATTTAACTTCAACAAGTTGTAGAATGTACGGACAAAAAAAATAAGTGATGATACCCACACCAATGGAAAGTTAAGGGAACCAACTTTCTGACAATATTTTGATTGCAAAAATCCAACATTGTACACCCATGTTATGGCCAAAAGAAAAAATTCACTCCCTAGAGGCTAAAGAAGGGGGCTTGGGACCCCTACACATGTGTTCATGTTGACATTAGCATGACATCATCAGAATATTCACGAAATATTCCCTAGCTCTACTGGAAAAAATAAGGGCCCCGGAAAAAAAATTGATTGCCAGGAAATGATGCAAGGTTGTTGGGAAACATTTTTAGTCACCGAAAAAGTGAAAATTGGTCTAATTTTTTTTGTTTTTGAGAACTGCCCAAGAAAACCAAGGAAGTCACTAGGATTTTGAAAAGTCACCACTGGTTGAAGGGAAAACACCACCGCTCGATGGTTTTGGAATGGCTACTGGCGAGGTACACATGGTCAATGGCAGACAAGGTACTATATACCATGCCACAGACTCATTAAATGAACCCTGAAACTTTTAAAAAAATATCCCCTTGAATAACTCAACCCACTATTTATTCTTTTATTTAAAAAAAAATCAAAAAAGAAATTGAAAAAAATGAAAGCTCTCACCGAATTTTTTAATTAACATGCCCTGGGTGTCGTGCAAAGGTTGTACGACTGTTGGGGAAAATATTTTTTGCCTCAAAAATAATTGGTGGAAATTTTTCAACAATTTATAGTCAAAATCCATGGAATCGGCCTCTTGAACATAACGACAAGGTCCTTTTTGCACCAAAATGCACCAAAAACATAGCTACCCTTTGAAACTAGAAAAAAAGCAACTGCTTCAAACCCTCACAAATCTAATGTCCAAAGTCCAAATTAGGTGAAACAAAATTTATATTTGACTTTTTTGATGGCTCTGAATCCAATGGTGAGGTCCTTTTCACACAAAAATACACCAGAAAACACCCACCTCCACAATTTACAAAAAAAGAGGGGGGATTTAGATTTGAAGCTTGTAACCCTTGTTGAAGAATAAAAACCTCATAAATCGAGAAGGGGTTCGATGAATCCACACTCTGATACCATGTTAGAATTGTGAAAGAATCATAAAACCATGAGCCATAGGATCAAACAACAAACAAATAAACCTTCCACACAAGAGATCCGCAAACAAGAATTGATATATTCCTCAACAAGAAAAAGCTATGGATGCAAGAGACTATCAAAAAGATATGAAAGCTTAAGTCAAATATTTACAATAAGGGTTGAGTACTTATAAGAGAAAAACCCTAAATGAGAAAGGGATCAAATCATGACAAGTGTCAACATCACATAAGATGAGACAAAATGATATAATAGTAGCTCAACTAATAAAGCATAAAAACACTCCCAAGTTTTGCTTAAGTGCATGAGAATAAATTAGAATAAGAATCAATTAAAGACTAATTAATTATTAGTTAATTTGTGATAACTCTAACATTTCTTGGGTATTCAACTAGGATCAAAGCCTACAAATTATACAATAAAATATTAAGGAATAATTTTGAAAGTGCAAATGTCAATGGATGAAGAATCACACCAAAGCACACATGATAAAGAAGATTATTGGTCTAATGTATCTACTTTCACAAAGGAAGAAAAAAATATTGCAAAAAAGGAGGAAGCATAGGAGAAGTCCCCAAGATTCCTACCAAGTATGTTTAAAGGAATAATTCAAATGATCGTATCAATGGACATAAGAATGAAGGAGTGCAGACAAGAAGAAGATTTGCTTAAATAAATTAAAAGGTGGACTTTTCTCTAGTGTCAAGAATATAATCAAAGACTTTTGTTGATTCTAGTAAGGATGAATGATGGATACTAGAAATGGAAGAAGAGCTAAATTATATTGAGGAGAATCACACTTGGAAATTAATTCTAAGGCCTAAAAACAAGAATGTAATAGGAAAAAAATGGG
>VDFB02274714.1:33418785-33584365 GCA_007258455.2 Sequoia sempervirens | reverse complement strand
AGCAATTTTACAACCCCTCATCTTCTGCATGAGTCTAGTTTTCAAAGGGGCTAAGTACATTTTGTTTCTTCACAACTCCTAGTTCCCTAGGATGATTCCCTAGGAAAGCCCCATGCATTTATTTTCAAAGCCCATGGCTGACTCAACAATTCCTATGTGTTTATTTTCAGAGCTCATGGCTGACCCGGAAAGTCCCATAATCCATTTATTTTCAGACACACATGTAATGATGTATAACACTTACGTTTTCACTAGTGGTCTAGCAGAAGCTTGGCACTTGCGCCTACATTTGTATTTGTACTATGTAATAATGTGATATTGTCATTCAGTTGCAATAAAATAAATAGTTGTGCTATTAAAAAGCAATTGATGAAATCATAGCAATTGTGCTATTAAAAATCACAAAAAAGCAATTGATGAATCTATTCATATTAGTTTTTTTTCCTTTAAGACATTATCTATTTATGAAATAATTGCATGTAGATTTAAAACTTAAAAGTAAAACATAAAGCAACACAAATACTAAAGTTAAGTACTCAAATCGATTAAGTTGTTTTTTTGGTTTGCACGAATCGTGATTATCACTATAGTAACCCAACCTCACACGTGACAGGTGTGAGGTGTACACAAGGACCAAGCTAGTAGTGGCACTATTGGCAGTACTGTTGGAAACTTGGCCCATAAATAAGGATTGTGAGCAGAACTGAAATAATTCATTGAAGGCTAAAGGCTATATTATTGACTCTTGAGTGCAATGTTTGAATTGTCATAAGGGTTTTCATTTTGTAGGGTTAATGAGGATTTAGGAAGAAGATGATCTGGTACTATTGGGGATACTCTAAATTCTCTTTCCTGTAGTTATGTAGTTACAGAGGAAAAGACCAATTTCCTTCAAGTTCAGAATGGGTGGAATTGAAAAGAATTTTATTTGGTTGACCAAACTTCTCATAAAGGTTTTGAACCAGGATGGGGAGCTCTAATGGAGATAAGTGCTCTCCAAGTGCATGGAAGCAACAAGTAGAATATGGGAGTAGTTTTACAACCCCTCATCCTCTGCATGACTCTAGTTTTCAAAGGGGATAAGTACTTTTTGTATCTTTAACAATCCAATTTCCCCCATTTGACTTGTCCCCCTTTCCCCATGCATATTTTTTAGAAACCATGATTGGCAGTGGCCCCCCTCCATGCATTTATTTTCAAATGACAGAGAGTCAGGACTCTGAGACCATGGCAGAAGCTTGGCACTTGTGCATACATTTGTATTTGCACTACATGTAATAATGTGAAATTGACAATTGTCATTCAGTTGTAATAAAAATAAATGGTTGTGCTATTCTTGAGTGATTATGTGACATTGCAATTCCTTTTATTAAGTCCTTTGTAACATTAAGTGTTACTATGCTATTAATGGTTGTGTTTTTAATGTGACATTGTAATTCATTTTATAAAGGCATTGATGTGAATGCTAGCACATTAAAGGTTGAAAAAAACATTAAAAGAAATGTTTACTATTTATAATATATATCATAAACTAATCAACCATTCGATGAACATTTGATGTATGGTTGTAGTTACATTCTAGAATGAAATGCACGAAGAACTAGGGTTGCGAACCCAAATTTCTAGAATCACCCTATAACCATTAGATTTAAAAAGATCAACGCTTTAGATTATATAGAATTTGTTGTCAATATAGGACTAAAAAAAACAATTTTAGTTTATATTGCTAAGTGATTTTATTTTTAAGTAAGAGGATCAGCACACAGGGAGATTTTAGTCTTCAGTTTGCTCATTGTAGCGCACCACGACACCACCCTATTATGAGTTCCACAGTTCCACTTCCAGAAAATCCATTCTAGAAACCCAGTTTCCATGATTGTCGGCATTAATCTTTCCAAGAATCAAAATTCAGGTAAGTGAAAGAATTCCTATGGCTATGTTTCATCATTTGACATTTCTTAAAATCTTATTTTTTCAAACTTTGAAGTTTGGGTTTAGGGCTAAGAGACTTAAGAATTAAGAAAAATTAAGGACTAATAGGGAATTCTCAGTTTCACACTGTATAAGCATGTCTACTAGCAGTACCACTAGAGCAATGTTAGATAAAAAAATACATTATGCAAAATTGCTTAAAACCCCAGGTTTCACTAATGAATACCATGATATTTATGATCCTGAAACCTATGGTAGGTGTACCTTATAATTTAGATTTTCATCTGAGAATAAGGCCTTAAAGAAAATGAAATTTAATAGTATCACCACACCATGGGTAACTGGATTAGGGCACATGATGTTACATTAGGTTTTCCCTTGCCCTAAATTTATCATGGCCTGTGCACAAAATTATGGTGATAACAAAAGAGTAGTTGTTAATAAAGATAGAAAATAATAATTTTTATCCATTAATGTAGAATAACTTGGAAAAGTGTTGGGGTTTACAATCGAAGAATTTGGAAATGTCCACATTGACCTAGAAAAGCTTGCTAGTGCTTATGAAGCAGTGGATGAAATGGAGAAAAAAAATTCTTAAATAGAATAGTTTAAGATAGAAACAAATTGAAAGGTGGTCATAAGCCTCCTGATGATTTGGAAATTTTTAAACCATGGGTTCAGGATACTATTTCCATGCTAGCATTTTGCCTCATATTAGATAGCAATTTGGAAGTGGGTGCATGCCTCCTTGAAATGGTGTATAATATCCATTATGGTGTTCAACATGTCATATATAAATTTATTGAGCACATTGTAGAATCCATGCATAAATTTTTTTTAATGATTAAAGGAGGTTCTACCAAGACATTTAGGTTCACAACCTACTTGTGCTATCTTTTTCTATTGAAATTTAGAGGAATGTTTTAGACCAACAAGCTTCAGATTTGGCCCTATAGTAATCCTGAGGAAAAGAAAATGGCTTCAGTATATGAATGGACCACTGTTATAAAGATGCATGATTCTCAAAGGAACTATAGTCATTTTGTAGACTACTTTTTGGCTCCATTTCATCAAGCAATTACAAATACTCCAATACCTAGATTTCCTATGTCATGTAGAAACTGCATTCAACTAGGAAAAGAAATACAATTGGCTGATTGGTACTTAATGGAAGAATATACTGTGCTAAGATTTTATGGATCGGGAGTACAACCATACAAACTTCCAATACATGTGACATAAAGGGTTTTTGCTTTGGAATATGTAAGGTAGATGTAGACTACTGATGATATGCACTTTACCAGTCAGTAAAAGAAGACCTTATTTCCTTCTTTACCTTTTTCATGTGGAGGGATCAAATTCGAGAGAAAAGAATTTAGTGTGGCACATAATATTTTGAAATTTTTTGATTTTGATACTATCTTTCACTAGCAGTATGATCCATGTGACACCATTAAATCAATGATTGTGCTTAATAAGAATGCTACAAGTAGAATTCAACATGAAAGTAAACCCTCACTCAAAAATTTGAGAAATAAGGATTCTTGGGATGAGGTTAAAATTGCAATGGAGAAAAGTGTTGCTGAGAATTGTATTTCTTTTGAGCAATTGTTAGCAGAAATTACGACATTGCATTGAAAGACAATTAGGAGCTACAACATTTTTTTATCAAAAAAGTACTAGACCATGTAGTAGAGTATAAATGCCAGGTTCTCTAGAGAAGGAAGTTACAAAAAAAAATTGGTCACGATAAAAAATTACTGCCTTTTGGTCTATGAGGAAGGAGCTAGGTGAACCAAGAGCTCTTGAAGAGTATAAAGATAATGAAGAAGACAACGAGTTTAGAAAATTGTGGAATATAGAGCATCCAGATGAACAAGAAGATAAAGAAAGTGATCATGAATCTAATGATGATAAGGAAGAAGGAAGCCATCTCGATTTCAAACTTGGTTTAACTAAGGCCACAAAAGAATCATATACTATTGGAGTAGTCATAGCTGAAAAAATGGGTTCTAAAGGTGGTCCTTTGGGATCCCAAAGACAAGGCCCTTGGATGGTAATAGATGTAGAGCATAGAAAAGCAAGTTATTTTTTTGGCCTTGGAATTGAAGGTGAAAAAGTAGACCTAGGGCATACAAGAAAATTTGTTAGAGCTTCAAATCCTCATCCTCATTGTCAGACACAATCACAACTAGGACATACCTCTGGTGGTGATGGTATGGGTAGTAGTACTAGTAGTGGTCAACATGTGCTACATCAACAAACTACACACAAGAGGACAACAATACAATATACCACAAAAACACCAGGTGATCAAGGCATATAGAAGAGGCAAAGGATTTTGACAAGTCCAAGTCACACTACCAATGGATCCACCACAAAGGAGTTATTTCCAGGCACCCCCTAGTGCTAGTTAGTCTAGCTGTGACATCATTAGCAACTGCAAGTACTACTACTCCTATTCCTTCACCATTCAAGCATTCCATTGTTCCTTTTTCCCTAGGTTTTGATTACATTGAAGAGTTTAAAAGGAAATCAGACATGAATAAAAAAGAAAAGAAGCAACTAATGGAGAGTGAATATGTCATAACTTTAGAGCCTTCCACAACCATGGTATTACCCACATTTGACACAAATAAAGAAATCATGGAGTACACATTTCTTGTTCCCACAATTCAAGAAAAACCAACAAAGCAGATGGATCGATCTAAATTCTAGGTGAACAATATTCAATTGGATTTTTCCAGACTCAGAAATACTAACAAAATTTATGTATCAAAGAAGAACAATGAATTGGTTTACACATCATTGCTAAAGCAAGATAGAGAGAAAAAAAGGTTGCAGACTCAAATTGAAAAGTTATAGGCAAACCTAGCAAATGAGAAAGCAAAGAGGAAAGCAACAAATAACAAGAGCAATGAATTAGAAAAGGAATTAAAAAATCTGCCTCTACATCAACAAGCAAAGAGGATAAGTAGAATGAGACTACATTGAATGAACTAAAGAATAGGCTAGATGAGAGCAACAAGAAATATGAGGAAAAATCCACTTCAGAAAAACTAAGAGTAAGCATTACAAATGGAAATGCACAGTGGGAAAAAAAATGGAGGAGAGAAAAAGAAATGAAAGATTGGTGGTAGAGGTGATGGAAGAAAAAAATGAAATTGAGACTTGTCAAAATAAGTTATCTGCATTTTGTAGAGAGACAATGAGCCATATGAAACAAAAGATCTAGGATGAAATAATGCAGAGGATTGATCATTTGTGTGACATGTTTCAATTGACTAATGCTATCAAACAACATCATAAGAAGCTCATTAAATATTTAGTGGACAAAAAAAATGTGCTAGCATTAGAGAAATCTGCAAAGAAATTCAACAAATAGTCTACAAAGCTAGTGACAATGTTTTGAAATCAAAAGGGATTACTAATTGGCTTGCTACATCACTGATGTTGTCATCTATCATTGAAAAGTGTTTGAGAATGAATGAAACAAAGGAATATTTGAATTTGGTTGCAGATAGGATGAAGAAGGTGGATGAAAAGGTAAGGAACTTCACAAAACTTGGTTTTCCAGAGGTTTTTGAGATAAATTAGTGATTCATTGGAAAGAATGATTTCAGAAAGAAGATGGAGGATGCAATGAAGATTGATTTGGGCCAATTTCCTCAGAACCCCAATGTGGCGAACTACTTGGATTCTATCAAACCATTGCTAACCTTGAATGTAAAATTGACTGAAGAATGCAAGATAGGTTCCAATTTGAATCGTGAATTGTTAACAAATCTTCAAGTCAAACAACATCAATTAGAACAAATGAAAATTCCACCACCTGAATAGTGGAAGTTGCTAGAAAATGTGTTGCGGTGATTTTATTTTTGATAATATGGGTTTCCAAGTTCCAACTCAGCTCAATGCAGAGTTGTATCTGTTCCAACTCAGACTTCAGTAATGTGTCAATGTTAAATAATAAATTATTTGTATTATTTATTTTTCACTTGAGGAAAAAATCTGATAGTGGTTTCAACTACTAGATACACTTCAAATGATTGTTGATGTTCATTGTTGTATATGCTACTAAGACTATTGCTAATATGTTTTTAAGCATTGAGCTGAGTGATGAATCACTTAGTACATTTTAAAGTTTTACTTTAACACAATTAAAATATGAACTATAAGGTGACCTTAATTCCAGGCATCCATAATCTTAGTTAAATTGCATTGCAATTCACTAATTGATACTCAATCTCCATGACTAGTACTACTTATCAAAACCACTAAACATTTATACGAATTCATGCTTTAATCAAGGTACTTTAACTGGTTCAATAAACTAGATCCAAAATTAAAACATACATCAATGCATAATGACAAAGAAGACTAATGACATGTTATGGTTTCTATCACTCAAAGTTACGATTTTGGTGCTTTTCCTAACCTTAATCGCTAGTACTCAAAGATTTATAATTTATAACCTTATCGGTTGCTAGTCATCAGAGTTTTATAATTTATAACCTTGTTGTAGAGTTCTAAATTTTTATAACTTCCCAATTCCCTAATTTCGTTCACTTTGTTGAGTTGCAAACTTGCAAGTATTTCTAGTTTCTTGGACCTTGGTCATCTTTGTAGTCAGTGGGTCAGAGATTTCAAAAACTTTGAAACTTCAGACTTTGGTTCTAAGGTTCATAGTTTCATTGACCACATGGCATTATGGACTTGTGTACGGACTAAACTAGAGTTGTCTTTTGAGGAATTTCCAAAAGCATGCATGTTTCAAGGCTATCTTTTCAAGGAAGGAAATTGAATGCCACATTCAATGCACGTCCTCTCAAAAATAACGACATAAGTGTGTGGTGAAGTTTTACTCAGACATCTAGCCTACATTCTCATTCTTTGGCAAGGCTAGTACTTCTCAAGTGCAAACATTCTTTGTACATAGACATTTAGCCTGAATTCTTGTTCTTTGCCAACACTAGTACTTTTGAGGTGCAAACATTCTTTCTCCATGAATTTTCATTTTTCGCTCATGCAGAGTGAACGTATAGTCGGTGTAAGGGTACGAAGCTCAGAATTTTTAAGTTAGATGAATTTTGGGCGTGCCAGAGAGAGATGACAAGTTTGAGATAGATATAAAACTCTTAGAAAGTGGGCTAGCTCAAGCTGGAGGGTTTTTGGAAGCTGTGTTGAGTGTGGACCTGATAAGTGCATGTGCAAGAAGGTACATTCCGCAAACACGGGAAATTAAAGCTGCAAATGGGACTGTAATTTTAGAAATTTCTCTTGAAGCCATTTCTTGAGCGTTGGGGATTCCAGAAAGGGAACCTCTAGAAGGCATGTCTCAGTGGCAGGTGAATTTTTTGAAGTGAATAAAGACTGGTGTAAGCACTCCATGGCCAAAACCTGGCTGAAGACTGAAAGGAAAGGTAAGTTACAACTGCCAAATAAACTTAGAAGATTACATTTTGAGGGAAAAATTGTAGATGCTATTTCTTTATTGCATTGCATTTTTGGGAATAAACAAGTTGAGTTATTTGAGGATTGGATGTATCGGTTTATCTTGACAGTTTGTTATGAGAACATTTTCATTAACTGGGCTAAAGTTATTTGCTTCCATTTGAATGAGAAATTAATTAATTTCCACATAATACTACTACTTTTTGTATGTGTTCTTGCCTAACCTACATTGTAAGTAGTCAGAAGTCCTTTTGTCCAGGGTTGGAGCCGCAAGGAACCCAAGCTTTTGATATGCCTGTGTATAAACGCTTTCCTCAGTTCACTAAAAAATTTGGAATGGATGATTTTTGTCATGTTAATGATGCATTTTTAATGGAGGCCATGAGGAAGCTGGATGGAAATCCAGAAATCCATTTCTCTTGCATCAAAATATGGGAGTTTTTATATCAAATTTGATAAGTTTTCCTATCTGAGAATAGGGGGTTTTGAGAAAGCCCCATTGAAATTACCTCAATATCCTGAAGATTTAATGATATTTCTGGAAGTTTGTCAAAAAATGGCAATGGTTAATATTAAGTATATAAACATGGGGAAATGAGGGTATTCCTTCCGATTGGAGGCCCCTTCATTTTTGTGCAAAACCAACCAAATGGCTAGGGGAGCTGAAGGACTTCTCATGGAATATAACCTCTAGAATTTTTTTATGAGAGCTAATTTTGACAGTAAGTTTTTTGTGAAGCAGAATCTTTACGGAGGGAACTCATATCAGCATCACCCATCTATTGAAGATTTTTGGGAAGATTGTGTCAATGAGAATGGAGTTTTGAGAAGAGATTATATGAGGCTAATGCTAAAACAAATATAGGCTTTTGGTCTTTAATTTGACATTCCTAAAAATGTAGCTGAGGATTCAATAATCTTAGATTCTGGATATGAAAATTTTCTTGATAAATCTCACCCTAGGGTTGATTGGAACCAAAGTGAAATTTCAGATATGAGGGTGTGTGCTGCCCCATTCTTAAAAGAACCCAGGATTGGTTGGACGGGAAATGGAGGCAAGTTGTTGGTCCTGTTTTGGAGCCAAAGTCATCACAAAAGAATGAACAGGGGTCTACGCAAGCATCTGGTGCAAGTGGATCATCGAGAAAACCCTCTGTTAGGTCGTCTAGTGAAAATTCTCGGTCAAGAGGTGATGGTGATAGGCCACAAGAAATATTCAAGTTGAAGAGCATCTATGAACAAGACTGTGTGCTTTCTCCTACCCCTAAGAAGAATACCAATCAAGAAAAACTTCAACTTGTGGTTGTATATTTTGAAGCTATCTTTAAATAGATCGTTGAAGATAATATCTTTCCTCCTATGTCTGAAGACTCTGAAATTCCCTCTTCACCTAATAATCCACCTTTCACTCCTACTGCTCCTAAAGATACTATTACTGGGAAATAAGATTCTAGTTTGGTAGTAGCCTCCCTAGGATGGCTGAAAATAGCAGTGGAGAAGAAGAGAAAGTATACTCCTACAATGACAGTTGGAGTGGATACAGTTGCAAATTTACTTCAAAGCTCTTCAAAACCTAAGAAATCCAAGAGGATGTCAAGGATGGTGACTGATGCTACTTTTGTAAATCAAATGTTAGAAATTGCTAACCCTGTCAAGGATTTAAATGAAGATGAAATAATAGCGGAAGACTACAAAGTCACACATGTTGATATGGGGCCTCCAATACTGTAAGGTGATATGTAGCATGCCAATTATTCAGTCATTACCTTGATTAAAAGAGTGAAAGAATAGAGGAAAGAAAATATAAAACCGCAATCTCAAGTCCTCGCATTGAGTAACTTTATTTCTTACATGGCCACTCCTCCTACATCTGATGAAGCCTCAAGTTCTCAACCTTAGGTAGAGGGCATCGATGTGCTCACCATCGAAAAAATTAAAAAGAATTTGAGCTATTCCAAAGCTACTTGTGAGGGGATGGAAACAATATCTCAAGAGGTTATCTTCTTTCTGAATAAATATTTGCAGTTTTACACTCAAGTTCTTGATAGGAGGAAGGAGTTAGTAGGAAAACTTTAGGATGTCATAAAATATCAAACTAGTCTCTATGTGCTCTCTCAAGAACTAAAAGAATTGAACTTTATGGATCTAAAGATATTAAATGGTGATTTTTTTTTTAATAATCCTAAGGAGCTAGACCCTTCCTGGTAAGATTCATTAGAATGGAAATTGAATATATATGATAATCTGGTGAATGAAATTATTATGAAATGTTGGAGGAAATTAAAAAAGATTTTCAAATTTTGGGAGTAGAAAATACTGATGAGTTTGATGAAAGGATTCTAGATATAAGAGATATATCTCTGAAGTTTAGAGAGAAATTCAATAAAGAAATATTTGATCCTGCTATAGTGACATGGGAGTCCTTCTCAAAACTCAGTGCAATGGAGCTCCATCTGAAGGCTTATAATTATGGAGAAGAGAGAAGATCTCAAACGTTGTTTGATTCTGAAAAGGCTTTGGGAAAATGGAGAACCAGGTTAGAGATTACTACAACACTAGGGAGCAAAAACATCACCGAAATTGTCACCATGTACCAGGATTATAGGCAAAGATGAAAGGCATAGGAGGTGTTACTAAAGGAGGAGGCAGAAAATATTGAAAGCGAAGGAGTCAATGTTGTTTAGTTTTTAGTTTTTTATGTTATTTTCTTTAATTTGGCTCTCTTGATACTTCTAAGACTTTTTATTTTAGTTTCTAAAACGGTTGTCTTTAAGGAACCATTATCAAGACAAAAAAAGCTATGTTATTTTTATTGCTTTTCTGTTATTTCAATATAGAAAGACAATGGTGAAGTTCATGCATGTGCAATCTTTGAGTTATGGTGTGTACTATGTGCATTTATTGTGCTTTTGCTGAGTATTTTTCCAGTGGATTGTCTATTACTGGAATGATAATTTTTTGGTTAATTTCATTGTTGTGGAATGTTTATCTGTGAAAAAATATTCTATGGTGATGGATGCATAAGGATTTCTCTGAATAATTTAGGTGATTTGGTAGTTTAAGCTTTTATTGTTTAAGTTGTGTGGATGTCTTTATAAGTTATTTATGTTGAACTGTTAGCTTTTGTTAGCTTATAAGTTGTGGATGTTGAACTGTTAACTTCTGTTCATAGAATGGATTAATATTCTTTGAGTTATTTATCAAAGATTTTGTGAATGGAAATGCAATAGGAATTTCTGAGTTGAGTGATAAGTGTTGTTCTTTAAAAATGACACAGAAACACATATCAAATTCAATACCATGGAATACAATATAAAATATAAAATATCACAATTTCATGGAATACAATATAAAATATAATCAACTAAAGTTTGGAATATGATTCATGAAGTGCAATATAAAATAAAATATCATGAATTGCAATGATTCAAAATTTTAATTTTAATTCAATATAATATAAAATATCAACAACTATAGTTTGGAACAATGGAAACTAATTCATGAATCTTGTAGTGCAGTATAAATATCTAAAAGCTGCTAATTCTCTTCCATTTCCCAAATGGAGTCATGGTCTCAAAACTGACATTCAAAATCAGATATTGTAAAAGAGTCATCTTGAAGCTCTTGATTTTGAGTCTGCTCTTCACCTTCTTCTACCTGTGTCTCAAATTCAACATTCACTATGTCATTTTCGTCAATTTCATCTATCCCAGTCTCACTGCCCATGGTAGTGCCACCAGTACCAGCCTTTGGAATTGGAGTGTTGCACAAACCAGTCCCTCTTCTTTCACATGTGGACCTCCAGATTGTGAGTGCCCTATCAAAAGGAAAAATTTTAATATTATACGTAGTTCCTTTCATCCTCAAGCAATTTTCCAAATTCTTGTCTAGTTTGTTTCTTAACTTTTATTTCAAAAACCCTAATGTATTGAAACTCTCTCATCCTCCACCAACCCCAATATCATTGTTTGACATAAATCGACAAGTTTGAAATATTTTGATATCTTATCACACAATATTTCACTCTGACCTAAGTTTTTCCAAACCCTTTTTATTGATATTGGTTCAAAGGTCTTGTCCTTGCCTATGGATTTATACTGGTCCTTAATAGCTAGTGAAAAATCCCTACATTACATTTTTAGCTTATCTTCATTTAAAATTTCTTCTATTTTCTGCTCATTGATTGTTACAGTTTTCAAAAATTGTTTGATCAAGATTTTTACTTGAGCATGAAAAAATCTTGGGTTATCTGGTTTTACCAAAATTGAGGATACACAATACTCATGGCTTCAAGTATTTCATCTCAAGAGAATCTATCATGAATCTCTGAGGAAAGATATTTTGCAATTTCCTTCAAATTATCACCAACAGATTTAAAAATGTCTTTAAAATCTTCCTCATTAACAGGTACTTCTCTAGTAGAGCGCCTGGTATTCTTACATCGATACATTTGTATCTCATATCCACGTACATAGATACATAATTTCTCGCTTCCATTAAACTGTAAATAATTATCAAGATCATTCAAATCAATAATTTTTTGCCACAAGTTATAATCTGTGCCATCTAGTGTTAAATCTAGATATAGATGATCGAGGGCCAAGCATGTATGTTTATGCAGATTGGCATATTCATTAATATACATAGCTCTATCTTGGGATTTCTTCACAAGACTATTCATTTCATCTAGCATGGGGAGAAGACTAGCTAAAGTCAAGAGTGTCTCTATATCACTTAACCTATGTAAGAGGTTAGGAGATTTGTCTACCATGCTGCGGTTTTCGTACATCACTCCAATTAAGGATTGATATTCTAAAAGAACTCGTTGTGATGGTCCATGCAAGGAGATCCATCTGGGATCAACATCCTTAAGAAGCTTGTTTCCTGGTGTTATTCCCTCAGCAAAATTCTAAACTTTTGTGAAATGTTTGGGACTTCAGCAGAAGTGTGTGTGGATCTCACAAACTAGATTTTCAACTTTTGATACTGTAGGAAACTTGCTTACAATTTTGAATGCCAATTTTATTTTGTGGGCCATGTAGTGAATTCCAAGCATGCATGGTGCACAAGTAGTTTGTAACTTTGTGAAAACACCATTCCTTTGACCTTGCATCACTATAGCTCCATTAGCTCCTACACACACCAACTTTTTTGCAATTGTCAACTCATCCATACCTGCAATTTCATTCAAATATTTCTTGACTAGTTCAAATATACTATGCGAGGTTGAACTATCCTTCATTTTATGAACACAGAGAAGATGAGCTTGGCGAACATTTTTTTGTACAGTATACAAATGCATACAGACCCAAGAAGTATTGTCTACCGCAATAACTTCATCTAAAGATAATGCAATAAAGTTTGACTCTTTTACTTTCTCCTTTGAATCTTCTTTTTTCATTGCAACAAGACACTTTTCCCATTCCCATCTAGGATTTACTAACCAATGTGTGTGGGGATAGTGAGGAACATTCAATAAAGATAATCAAATCGAATATTCTTGGTAGCCTATCACAGGACGCCCTCTAGACAAAATATGATAAACAACACTCATCTAAATAGTTTATGACATATTTGCTCCTTCCATTGCTTTTCCAAATTGAGCCTCAAGTGTACCTTTACATGCTGCAAGCTTCAACATGCTCTTCTGATGCTCTTCATAATCTATGGCATATGTAACATAAAGACATTCTTCCTTTGATTTCCATTGTAAGACTGATTGTTCCTTTCTATCTATGATTTTTTTTCATAAACTTTACCAATATGTTTTTCTATAGTGTCAATCTTTAGCTGCAACGTGTTGGATTTTCCCAATTTCCAAGTACAAATCATACATTTGGCATGTGTTTCTTTTTCAACATTGTCTAATTCCCCCACTGCTACAATGAATGGGTAATTTGACAACCAACCAAGTTGAAAATTCCTTGTCATTTCCCACTCATGCCCCCTTTTTTGTTTGCTTTTCCTTTTCTTTCTACCAACATCATCCTTATCCAATTTAATTATCTCATTCTGGCTAATTAGGGTATCCCTTGGAGCATCCTAGGTATGTGCAGGATCATCATGGAAAAAACAGGCCCTTAAGTGGCAAAAAATTTAGAAAAAACAGTGTTAGGCAACTTGACATAAAAATTTGAATAAGTTATCTATATTATTTCAAAAATATGTAATAATAGAATCTATAGAAAATTGAATATAGTTTCTAAACTACTAGGTTTATTTAAAAATAAATAAAATCTATTTGTTGAAAATTTGAAATTTCAATGCAATAGTACTTAAATTTCGTGGAAAAAATAAGAAGTAGGTGTCGTTGACCACCCTAACCATAATAAAATGATAATATTTGTTTATAAGATTTTATATATAAGTAGAGGACTCATGTCTGGATGTGATGCATATTTTTTTGTAATTTTTTTCCTAGTAAATAATTAATTATAAATTTTTTATGACAACTTTTAAAAAAATATAAAAACTCGTCTGTCTGACCACCTTAACTTGGTCAAAACTTCATGAAATTTATTTTTTATTTTTTCATCCTATAGTATGTGAAGCATAGAATGTGACGAATGTTTCAGATTCAAAAAAAAGTGATACCGTATGAAAGTTATAGATATTTTTCAATCAGCCTATTGATTAGGACTTTAGTCGTAATTCTAATAGAAAATAAATAATAATTATTTATTAAATTAAAATTAAAGCATAATTTATATTGGTGGAAATATGAGAATATCCTCTAAAAACCCTTTTTGTTTCATCCATTTTGGGTAAAAAAAAATCCGTCAGCCACATACCCTACAAATACCCATAATATTGCCACTTTTTGGCTGGGCATCATGATCCTGCACATACCCTCTTCTGCGGTATTGCCATCCCCATTTGAATTTGATACATTTTGATTTAAATCAATGAAAATCTCAACTTGACCTTCTGTTGGCACTGAGGTATTGTGAATGCTACCAGTATTTGGTGGAAGAGTTGATGATGTAACTCCATCTTGACCTAATCGATTAGAAGCTTTTGCAATTCCAAAGTAAGACTGTATGGTACGTCTATGTTTTGGGAATTTTTATGGCCTCTGAGTCTCTTGATCTTCACCACACTGAGGGGCAATAGGAGTATTTTCAACACCCTAAGGAGCGGCAGGAGTATTTTCACCACCCTAACCCTGAGGAGCAGCAAGAGTATTTTCAACACCCTAAGGAGTGGAAAGAGTATTTTCACCACCCTGAGCCTGAGGAGAAACAAGAGTATTTTCAACACCCTAAGGAGTGATAGGAGCCTTACCATTGTTGCTCGAGTCACTTGACATATTAATCTCTGATTTGATCAACATATTCATCTCTCACTTTGAATAAAAAACTAGAAAAAAATGTCTTCTTTTTTAAGGACAAAGAATAATAATATAGATCCCATTCCCTACTCAATATCATCTTTAATACTAAAGAAAGAATGGAAAAGAGATAAAGAAAACTTATTATTATAACTAATAACATAATAAAGAAATGATCAGTGATCACTCACCTTTAAGTCTACGTTTTCGGCTTTCGCTGACTTCCAAATCGAGAAGTAGAACTTCAGAACTGAACAAAATGTGTAAGAATAAATGACACTTACAATTGTATTTATATCAATCCATGATTCCATATTTGGTGAATTCTATGGGATTTTTAAATGGTATATTAAAAATTTGGCGAATACGTTGTAATTTTCAAGGCAAAATGTTCCTTCAAATTTAATTATTTTTTAATATTATTGGCGAAATAGGTCCTCATAAGAAACTATTTATAAATTTTGATTGGCAAAATGAGTCTTCACAAGCAACTAATTGTAAATTTTAATTGGTGAAATGGGTCCTGATACAATGTCATTTTAATAGTATTGGCGAACATGTAGGTGTTTTTTATTAAATGCTTCTAGGATTTAGGTGAAAATATTAGTCAGTCCATTTGAAATTCTTAGTTTGACAATGGTGAATTTGTTGCTTAAATATGCCTCATAAAAAAAATTATTGGCGAATTGACATGCATTAGACCTATGTTTCGTAAATTCTAGGTGATTTGGATACCCTATGGGTGTGAGAAATTTGCCAATTTCGAGTTGACTGATTCCTAGAATTCGCTAATTGGTGAAGATTCGCCACTAAAGTTTTCCCTAAGGTATATCAATGTGATTCATTTTAAAAAGATACATTTCAATTCATTAATATCTTTATTATAACAAGAATGTTTTTCATGTCCAAGATTCTTGCAATATGAAAAAGTAGTCTTTTTATTCTTAGATGATTTCTCTTTGGAAGAGGATTTATTTTGTGCTTGATCTAAATGTGTATTCTTTTTATTTATTCTATTTCTTATCAAATTGTTTTGATTCTTTGATATGAACAAACAACAATTTTTGAGATTGAAGTGACTATTTCAAATGCATAGAAAGAAGCTTTTGTTGCTCATGTATTAATATTTTAGAAAAAGCTACAAATTGAGGTGTAATATATTGAAACCCCATAGTTAACCTATGAGTATGAAAGCTAGAAAAAAAAAGTTGCATAATCAGAATCAAGTTTGTTCAATGCATTATAAACCAATTGAATGTCTTTTTTCTTAATTCCACATTCTTTTTATTGCTCTCATAGATCATTAACCTTAGTGAAGTAATATTGGATCTTAAAAAAGTTATTAGGATCAAGGCTCATCAATTCATTATCAATTTGATATCCTTATACTTCATCTATAGTGCCAAACAATGTTTTCAATTTATTCCAAGATTCATGAGAATCCTTACATGATTCAATTTATAAGAAAAAAAGATGATAAATTCTAAAAAGACATCCAAAAGATTTAGTATGTTTAATCATCCATTTTATCTTTCTAGATCATCATATTTAGGTGTATGTACCTTATTCTCAACATATAGAAAGTGTCCTTGATTCATTATGGAACTCCACACCTATTGATGCCAAGTTTAATATTTGTATGATGTAACAAAGAAATGTTATAATGATCCATGGGAAATAAGATAACTATAAAATAGATCAAAAGAGTACACCAAGAGACCATTGAAATCACTCAATCAAGAATCCCACAAAAAATATAATTTGGCACTTTATATGTAGTGTGTTTACAATGCAAAAATTGCTTTCTATAGTTTATGATGTGAAATGTACCAAAATGGAAAAAATACAATAATATGTTAGAATGAGATCCTCAAACTAAAATTACAATTTCCCAATATGATCTACACTCAAAATTAAGCCTCTTTAAAAGGAAATATCTTCTCCAAGTGTTAATATGTTCAAGTGATCACCATAATAACAATACATACAAATTTTAATAAGAGATTCTTGGGGTTGAATTTGGAAAAAGTGCATGGATAGAAATGTAGAGCTCCTTAGTACCTTTCCAATGCTATAAAAATCATAAAAAATGGATAAACTACCAAACATTTATGAGCTTGAAGGTCCAATATCAAAAATATGACTTCAATCAGGGTGTTGCCACAATAATGGGTTACACTTTCTAGGATATCTTTATTTTTTCTTGAAATCACATATTTTTGAAAAATATAATGATTTAAGACTTTAAAGGTTCCATTTAAAGTATTTTAATTAAAGAGGGTTTGATCAAACCCCTTGGATAGAACCTCATTATTTTTAAACTATACCTATAATGGAGTCTTCTCTACACCTATCAAAATGCTGATAAAAACCCACTTTAGTTTTAAACTGTAAGAATGTACCCCTTATTATAAGCTTCCCAAAAGTATTATTTTAAATATATTTAATTAGATTATTATATTTCTTTTTATTTCTTGTGAATGTAGGTATTTCAATGAACATCAAGGTCATTGTTTCACACATATGAAAAAATATGAAAATAGAGAAAAAAACTCTAAAAAATACATGTGCACTAGGTATTGATGTCCTTATTCCCACAAAAAAAGAATAAGTTAATTCAAATTCATATAGAAAAAAAAGTTATGTGGTATGAAGTACACCTCTGTTCAAATTATAATTACTTTGACTTGGAAAGTTAATTAAAAAAAATATGTAACAAAAAATTATGAAAAAATATTCATGCACTAGATATTGGTATGAAAAATCTATATTCTAAAAATTAGAATTGCATATTTTCTATAAAAGAAGTTATGTGGTATGAAGTAAACATCACCTTTTACAAATTTTGTTTAGTAGAAAAAATAGGCTATTAAAAATTATATAAAAATGATTCACAACTTATTTTTTAAATTTTAAAAAATATATAATTAGAATTTACACACAAAATCTAACAAATGACTAGTTTTCTTCATCTTCAAGTTCTTAATGGTTTAGCTGCTATATGTGTAAGAAAGTGAAGATTTGGTGAAAAATGTTGATTTCAATGTCAAGCTTGGCCAAAAAGTGTAACCCATTATTGTGGGATCCCCCATAAGCAATAAAATTCACCTACATCAAAACTTTAAAAAATGGCTTGCACCAATGTGAAGTGATTAGAACTAACTTTCCATTGATATCTTATTTGCAAAATTTTGATGCCTTGGCAAAAACTATGGAGTTTTAAAAAATTCCCTATTGGGGCTTGGGGGAAAAAACTAAGCACTTGGGCACTAAATATTAAGGTCATCCATGTGATTGTGGCTTCATTAAAAGGTTCTTAATGTTTCAAGAAAAATGTTATCACCACTTGGGTGGTGGGGGGGTGAAGCCTCGCCAACAAAATCATGCTTTATGTGAAGGAAAGGCTATGGGGTGATGACTCCCATGTGCACCCTCCATCTCCCCAACCCATCTCTCCCTCCCCTCCATGAGCCTTAAGCCATTTGGGCTCTCCATAGAACATGCCAATAGGTCAAAGCACTACAAATTACATTGACATATTTTCATTTAAAATAATTTCTTTATTTATAAAACCTACAAATCTTACCTCTTCCAACAAAATGATGATGCTTAAAACATGTACCTTCTTGTGACTATAGAGAATATTCTCTATGAAGAGGTTAATTCCCTACTTGGTACTACATACATCTAATGGTATGGTATGACCATGTATAGACAACATTAATTAGAACAGATCTATACAATGTATGGACTATACGAGAATTTTTTGTGACCCTTGTTAAAACCCTAAAAAATGGCTCAATTTTTTTCCCAAATATCAATCTTTTTATATAAAAATATGGGTTTTGTAGCCTTCTAGACTCAATAATGAGGTCCATTTTCCCCTAATATGCCTCAACTCTTAATCACCCTATGATATGAGAAGGGATTTTTAAATATGAAGCTCTACTACCATGTTAAAGTCACTCAATGACTGAAACCTCCAAGATCACTTACAAAACATAAAAGAACCTTCTATAAGAGATAATAGAAAGAGAATAAATTTGCAATAATGATGCAAGATAAGATTATATCAAATGTGATCAATATTCCATGCAATAGACTGCAATAGAATGAAATGATTTACAAATGAGAACCCCTTGGTTATATAGCCAATGAGAGACACAGGATTAGATAGGATCATGTAAAATGTATTAATCCTATGTCATGAGACAACTAACTCAACAAATATTAAATGACCTAGGACTCAAGTATTAAATTCTATAAGATAAGATGCAATCTAAATGACAAATCTTACCTCTAGAAATATTCCTTGGACCTAAGTAAACTTAACATGTGAATAGGATCTATTAGTGGAATGGCTAGGTAAAACACCTTATTAACACCAACAAACACAAACTATCATAAAAATATATCTAATAACACAACATACTAAATATATATGATCATGTCATCTGAAATCTCAAATATACATGAATATCCATGACACTATATTATCACCATCACTACAGTTGAATTGAACTCTGATTGAATTGAGAATTCCTATTATAGCACATATATCAACCATGTCATAAAAAAAGAAGATAAATTATGTGCTTGTCTCCACCAATTTCAATACTCTAAAACCTATAGAACTATAGTAGAAAGTAGCAAATGGGTATGTGTAGGATTATGATGGGCCAAAAAGTGGCAATATTATGGGTATTTATAGGGTATGTGGCTGACAACTTTTTTTTTACTCAAAATTGATGAAACGAAAAAATGAAAAGGGTTTTTAGAGGCGATTCTCAACTTTCCACAAATATAAATTATGATTTAATTTGAATTTAATAAATAATTATTATTTATTTTATATTAGAATTACGACTAAAGTACTCATCGATAGGCTGATTGAAAAACATCTATAACTTTCAAACGGTATCACATTTTTTGAATCGTAAACATGAATCACATTCTATGTTTCACATAATATAGGATTAAAAAAATAAAAAATAAATTTCATGAAGTTTTGACCAAGTTAAGGTGGTCAAACATACGAATTTTTATATTTTAAAAGTTATAATAAAAAAATCATAATTAATTATTTACTTGGAAAAAATACAAAAAATATGCATCACATCCGGACATGAGTCCTCTACTTATATATAAAATCTTATAAAAAGATATTATCATTTTATTATGGTTAGGGTGGTTAGACAGACACCTACTTCTTATTTTTTCCCTGAAATTTAAGTACTACTGCATTGAAATTTCAAATTTTCAACAAATGGAGTTTATTTATTTTTAAATAAACCTAGTATTTTAGAAACTAAATTTAATTTTCTACAAATTCTATTCTTACATATTATTGAAATAATATAAATAACTTATTCAAATTTTTACGTCAAGTTGCCTAACATTGATTTTTCTAATTTTTTTGCCACTTAAGGGCTTGTTTTTTCCATGATGATCCTGCACATACCCAAATATTATAGCCTAATATACCATCATATTGGTCTCACAATACATGCAATCCAACAATTTTTTTTCTATGAATTGATTTAGATGCTCACACAATCACACCCCGAGTTTTACGATCCTATATGCTTTAAAACAAGTATAAACCTTTTTTCTCATTAATGTAAAAACACATGATCTACTATGTAGTATTTATTACAAATTCTCTTCATTGGCTATTCAAAATTGAATTTTTTATTTTGTATTCTCTAGGTATCATCTATTAACCACTTTGGATTATGTTAGGTTTAGGCACCAAATTCTGACACAAATAGAAAATTTTGATAACAAAATCTATAACACTATGTATTGTTGAAATAAATATTTTTTATGCTCATTAGAAGTAAAATTTTTTACACCATACATGAAATTTATGCCCCTCAAAATTGTATTGATCTATTATGGATTAAAATAAGCTAGTGGCTATACAATGGCTAGTGGTTGGTAAGACTAATGGGTGGATAGACAACATTGCCTAGTTGTTGATGGGATGAAAGCATTTTTATCCTTTGTGGTGAAGGTTGCATAATGAGATGGTCCATCTATAGTATGAGCCCATTAGAGCCCTAGAATACTAGGGGTTTTGACCTATTAGGTGGCATACCATCTAGGGGCATTAGCCCAAACAAAATATTATAATACAAACAAATTTAATAATATAAACCTCTATTTGTCTAGAAAAAATTTCTTCTATATATATTTGTTTTTTAAATAGTATGAAGATAGATTAGTGTACATAATTTTACTAAAAATTCTACAAATTGTACCTATTTGTTGTCCAAATTTTGTATGGTTGTATAGATTTTTATCGATGGATATTTTTGAAACTCTAAAAAATCACCTAAATTATTTTGACCCCAAAATATACTATTTTTATATTGATCAATAGGCTTTAAGGTTTTGTGGACTTAATAGTGAGGTTTATTTTTGTCTAGGAGATCTCTAACAAAAGCTTGCCGCAAAAGCCCTCATAGAAAGTGCCCTAATAGAAGACTCACTTGCCAATTTTTTATCAAGCTTCATATTTGCAACGATCCAAGTCTACAAACATATATTTGACCTTGAAAATGAATCCATTCTTTTCCTACAAGACAATGGATCCAATTACGCATAGTATTCTATTTATGCCAAGGGTTTTAACTAGAGATTCCACTCGTGACTTGGAAACTAGATTCTAATACCATTTGAAAGGAAAAAGAGTGTAGCAATAAAAATATTTCCACCTAACTCTATGAGAAAAATATTTTTAAAAATATTCAAAATCCACCACATAAATTAACAAACAAACATACCATTAAGTTTCCACAAGATATACCCCAAGAAAACCTTCATGAGATAAAACAGGCCATCCTCCAAGAGCATTTACACTCAATTTATTATTCATTACAAAACACTTAGTAATTTCCATGAACACTTCTAATACATCAATTTCATTCAATGCTTCCTTCATATGTCCAAACATGATGAGTAACCATCAAACCACACATCTTATGTCATACTTCAAATATATGTCCGAACATGATGAGTAACCATCAAACCACACATCTTATGTCATACTTCAAGTATGCATTTCTAAAAAAAACACGATACAAATGGCATTCAACACAAACACTAAATATGTGCTTGGTTTTAAAAAGAAAGGGCTGTGCTTACTCTTTAATTGGACCTGGCCTTTTGGAGGTGTAGAAGTTGTTGGAATCAGTGGTGACTGTGTAGTGTCAAAAAAATTGGGATATGTCAAATCTGACCATACAGCTTCTTGACATAGCCTGAGCTCCTCCTTTCAGAGAACAACAATCTTCCAGAACACTCCTTGCTTTAAACAAGCACTGTTTGCAATCCTTGACGGATAAACTTCTCCAACATTGAACAAGCCCGTATACACTATGTGATGTGGAATAGTTGGCTGATCCTATAGCGAATCCCTTATTTGCAGGGTCGTAAGCTAAAGTAGACAGATTATAGAGAAGACTAGAGGTTGTAGCCTTGAAATCGTCCGTATTGCCTGAGATATCAGGGCCCGTATAAGAGTAATATGGGATGGGATCTAATTCTGAAAAGAAATCGAAGTTGTCATAGCGCAGAAAACAGTCATCCCTCAATATCAGGCCACCTATGTAGTTGGGGCAAACTTCCTGAAAAGAGAGATTTGATTTTTGTGCACAATCTAAGCATTTCTTTACAGATACATTCCCAATACACTGCAGAAGGCCATAGACCTTGTTGGGTGTCTGACCAAAGGATGAAGTGTTAAACCCTGAACTTTGAGGTGTATTTATAAACAGATCACTCATTACTTGATTCAGATTAGTAGAATATGGACTGCCGCCGCTGTAAGTTGAATCATTGTTGCAGATAGACCAACTGTAAGATATCACAGTTGAAAATTTCATTACAAAGAACAAAAAAAGAATAGAAAAGACAGACGTGCACCTCATCTTGCTCTTGTAGCCCTGATCAGTAATGTGCCGTGCAACCCACTTAGAACTTATGGACAAGATAACTATGGTTGCTCTGAGTTTGCTTCCCGTAATTAATTTTAGCGATGAACCGGATGAGTTGACTGCCGGCGTCGTTTACTTCAATTCACGAGAAAATACATGAGCCAAAAAATGACACGGGTTGCCATGGAAAACCAGGAGCACCTTTAACTCATTTATTGTTTATAGATTGTTAGCTAAATAGTTTGGTATCATATTGTTTTCTTTAATTTAGATCAAAATACAAAACAAAAAAGCTGTGGGGTCATTGTGGAAAATCAGCAATATTTTCAAAAGATAATTTTGTTTTTTTGTTCAAAGGTCATTAATAGCTTTTATAGTGCTCATTAATGTGTATATAGATATAAAATCATCCAAACATTTTTAAAGGTTTGTATTGTTGTCTTTCATAAAGATATATTTGTTGAACATATATAAATTTTTTGTGTGAGATTATTATTGTTGCAATTTCAAAAAGTATAACTGCAATTCAAAGAAAAGTAACATACAAAAGATCTAAGAGTGCTTCTAAATTTAGTTGTATAGTAGCTTTTAATATTAATGTTTGAGATCACACTCCATGATCTATCATCAACATGAAAAATGTTACAATGATCCACCATTAGAATAAAGATCTTAATTATAGATCACCTAATTTATCATATTATCTTCCCTAATTCATGCAAAAATACAAAAAACAAAAAAAAATCACAAGATTGTCTTCAAAATATAGTAATTCTTTGTAAGGATAACTCATTCATTATTGAAATGTCATTAACTAATTAACCTGGTATCACATTGTCTTCCTTAATTCATGGAAAAATACATAAATAAAAAAAGGTCTCTATGTCATCTTCAAAAACCACCTTGTAAGGATAATTCATTTATTTTTGAAAGGTTATTAACTAACTCCCTTTATATCATATGAATAATGATTAAAAGAAAATTGAACAAGTGTTATACCATGTTAGAAGCTATCATTGCTTAAAAGGTAATATATTTCAAGTGACCACTCCTTTTATAAAAGTTATAAATGTATTTATAGTTATTAGGGGAGACGGTCCAAAAGTGGTGTGGATAGTAATTGTTATGATAGGACTACTACCTTGGACACCCAAAATTTTAAATAGTATGGTAATGGTAGTTGAAAGCTTGATATTTTAATCTCTTCAATAGCCTCTATTTTTTCTTTCTATCATCTCTTTCAATCCATGTATTTAATTTAGTTTTACATTAATCTTTTTATTCATCTTCAACATCTCAAACTAGATTTGCCTCAATGGTTACATGTTTATCTAGAATATTCCATTTAATTCATCGCCCCTTGCATGCCTAACCTCTGGACAAATAGGACCTAGTGTGTGTTGTTGGACAATATCACAATCACTTCCATGATCATCTTAAGTTTCTTCATTACAACACCCTCCTTGGGTTTGATCATCTCCATACCATTGACAACTAAGGTCCTTACAATGAAATTGAATATTGACAAGAAAATGTAGATTACTGTTTAATAATGTTTCTATGTTAGTGTTGTGTTTTACCCTACTATGATGGATAGGGAAACAATCAAAATATATCTCTTAGGATTATAGAATAAGCAAAAGAAAATATACAAATATACTCATTCACCATACATATATCAAGTCTCTATTAACATCATATACTTATCACATATGTGCATTATATTAACACATATTTTCCATATATTTCTCACTATATAACTTGCCTCTACATACATTATTCTAGCTATCCTTCTCTACCGGTATTACATTACATTATTTTATCTTCTTTCTCTTTTATCTCTCTTACTACTCTTATGCCACTTCTCTCACTTACATGATTCCCATAACTACCATCTACCTCATTTTTAGATGTGGTACATATATGTTGTGTTCATAGTTATATAACGTAAAGGGACATGTCCCTATCTATATTTTTGTGGCTATGCAGTTTTGGCGTTATTATAAGTTATTGATTATGTTGCATAGTTATTTCTTTGACTTATAATAACTTTGACTATTTCTACTCCGTAGAAGGATGCATTGCTTTTATGGCAACATTTGGCACTCTTGTAGGATTTTTCACCAATATTCTCCTTAGTCGACCATTTTGAGTTTGCAAAATAAAAGAATTGGATCAGCTCTATCCTATCGACAATCATTAAACTTGTTAAATATTCTATTGTAGCTTTATAATTAAGCTTTGTTTAAGATAACAATTGTATGCATGCATTAATTTTTTTTAAATGACCTTTTCCAATATATATCTATCTGTAAATGGTAAATTTTATGTTATCTCAATCAATAAAAACTTTATATTAAAATTCCCTAATATTCTAAAATTAACAATCATAGTCCTTAGAGGATTAAAGGTGGTGTCTACTGCAGTCGGAAGTCTTACAAAATTTCATATCTTCATTTGGACACAATTTACAGTTTCATAAAAAAAACACAATTCAACATGAATAAGTTTCAATTAAAGATAATACAGGGGCAAATTAAATTTAAGGATGAATTTTACCCAGCTTAAATATCACGCAGATTTACAGGTCAAAAGTGGGTTTTGACTTCCACGAACAAACAATGCATAAAGCGTAATGATAACGTCAATACAGACTAAGAATGTAAATTGGTTCTTCTGGAAGCGAAGAATTTTTAAGTGGGCTGTGGATTGCACAGCTATCGTTGTCAAAATTCCGTGTGGACCAGTGCCAGGCATTACTGAATTCCGTAGCCATTAATGTTAAAAACAACTGCCAGGCAAGGGAGAATGAACGCGTTGAATCGGCCGTACGAGTTATTTCCACCGTATATAGAGGTCCTGTCGGCATGACTGGAATGACTGAGATTTTGTGAGATCGCATTATACGGCGAACTGTTCCTAATGTAAGTGTTTCTAATGTTTACATGTGCTCCTACACAAGATGTCAATTTTTCTCTAAATGCTATCATGGTCGAGTTTTAGACTTTCCACGGTTAACGTGTGGACCAGTCTATTGCATTATTGAATTAGGGGAGAGGACCCAGTAGTGGAGCGTGTTCCAATAGTTGTGAATGTTTTTGTTAATATAATGCCCAATAGTTGTTTATATAATGCCAATAGTTGTTTATATAATGCCAATAGTTGTGACTTTACTACCCATAATTAAACAAAATGTATTCTTTTGATGTAAAAAGTAACCAATCATGTGATGCCACATCAGCATGATGTGAGTGCACAACTATTGGTCTCACTTTTTTTTTGGGCCTTTTTAGACACCTTGACAAAAAGCATGCTGATGTGGCATCATATTTGATGATGTGGCCTTGAAACGAAAGGTATAAGCAGGGGACTTGCCAAGTAAGCTGCTGTAAAAAATTGGGAGTGATTTGAAATTTCCACGTAGGATAATTAGAACCGCGAAGTTAGGGTGCACCACTACTGGGTCCTCTCCCCTAGGGTGAACGCGTTGAATCGACCCTATTAGTTATTTGCAGCGAGGTCTTGTCGACATAACTGCTGAGAGAGATTTAGTGGGATTGTGTTATACGGTAAAGTGGTCTCTGTAAGTGTTTCAAATGCGCTCTTTTGAAAGACCTCAAAAATTATGTAATTTTTTTTTATTGAACAAAATTTTTAAGATTGACAGAATGCTATGTCATTTTTTATTTTTTATTTAGTATGCGATGTATTTTGATGGAATAGGGGAGAAGGGTTAGTAGTCATGTAGGCTAATTTTGTTAGCATGTAGTGATTGTTTTGAATATCGTAGGATCTTTGTTTTTTTTTTTTTGGAATGTGGACTGACCTATTATCTATTTATAACTAAGATTTGGAGATGTGACTCATCACGCAACTTGCCACATCAGCACATCTACTGAGAAGTGTCCAAAATTTGGCATTTTAAAGATTCGACTGAAACATGGTACCACTAGTAGTTGAACAAAAAAATATCATTTGTTACTTGTAGAATATCATAATTTTATGTAAAATAAAGCTTATATGTGTAAACACTAAAACTGCATAATGTTAAACCTTGACAAACATTATCATAGAAATCAAATTAAACAAAGCAAACCAAGTATTCCTATGAGATATTTAAACATACTTGATAATGCAAACAAAACAATAAAAGACCAAACAAACTAATTGAAAGCATATGAAACATGTATAAAACCTATCCCATAGTGGGAGTGGTGCTCTTTTGATGTGAAAAGGATGCCCTTTCCCACCCCCTTGATAAACTTCCAAAATGGTGAAGATGCAAAGCTGATGAGTGATGAAGTGCAAGATGAATGTGCCTATAGTGAGAATGCTAAGATTGTGGATGGATTTCAAGTAGAAGTGGCTTCTATTTATAGGTTGAAGGATTGAAGAATGGAGAGATGGGAGGAATGCAGGACTAAAAGAGAGCCAAGGAGATTGAAACACTTGTCTCAATGCTAATTGGTGAGGATTGACCACATTTTGCATGTGGTTGAGATGTTTTGGAGGGAAATTGTTTGAGTAAGAAAGTCAAATAAAGGTCTGAGTTAATGAAGGAATATTCCCTAGAATATGCTTTTGAGAGGATACATAAGGTAATTAGTTAACTAAAAGAAATTATTTTCATGTGCAAGTGGGTTAGTTAATCAAGGGTTGATTTCACTCTTGGGGAGTTAAAAGTTGGAGAATTTATTAATGATGATTAGAAGGTGATTAAAATTAATTAATTCAAAATTTAATTAACTTTAAGTGGGCTAGTGAATTTATGATATTTGATTTAAATCATTTGATTTATTTAATCAAATAAGAGGACTTTGGGGATTTAATTAAACAAATTGATTTATTTAATTAAACATGATAGGAATTAATGAATTAATCTAATAAACCGTTTTATTTGATTAATAGAAGCATTTGATGATAATTTGTCGAAATTAGATGCACTATGTTAGTTAGGATTATTTGCATGTCTACATTTTTCCCCTTTTTGAAGCAATGTACCTGTTGCGTTGGTTTAAAGAATAACCTTGCTAAGATCAAAGTTCAATTTTTTTTTTATTTTTCGGATGCCCCAATGGAAAGAAGTACAATGGTAAAGTGCCCCCTTGAGAGATCGATTGAAAAGTTTGATTTTAGAGTCAATCTCGTGACAAAGAGGTTCAAGATGGATGTATGGATGGTTAGACTAACAGATCTATATGATAATGACGATGCAAATGAGATGAATTAAGATGCTAAGAATAACAAATCTATATTATCCTAAATGTCTTAAATGATGGTGCAATGCATGTGAGATGAATGATGTTTCCTATTATGATGATATGTATGAGTATCCAGGATGGGTATGCTAGCATAGTATGAATGCGAGATGGATGCATGTCATGATAGTATGTTAGTGTAAAGAGGAGAGAAGAATGAGAGGGATCAACCCTTGATTCTGAGAAGATACAGAAGTCCAAAAAGTCTATGAGTTGTCGAGACTTTATTAGATATGATGATGAATGATGATGATGTATTGCTTTGTCAGATGTTGTAGTTGAGTTGCTAATATGTGATTGTCATTGATGTCAACACTATTAGCATTTGGTGTATTGAAGATTGTATATGTCGAGCATATTGAGAAAATTGTTAAAAGAAGTGTTTCAGATTCTCTATGGAACTGTGAAGGTCATGAAGGTGTCTTGTTCTATACATTCAATTCCATTTGTAACCCTAGGTTCCTAACCCCCCGAGGGATAGGATCTAGTGTGCCCTATTCGACAATATCACAATCACATTCATACTCATCTATAAAAATATTCCTTAATATTTTTCACTACAACACTCTCCCTAGAATTGGTCTTCTCTTTACAAACAAAAACTAGAATATTGACAACAAAACTAAATAATGACAAAAAACTGCAAATTGATTATTTCTATTATTTCTATTCTAATGTTATTTTTTACCCCACTATGATGGATAAGGAAAAAAAATAAAACATATGCTATATAATATTATAGAATAAAAAAATGAAAACATACAAATATACTCATTTACCATACATATATATATTAGATGCACATGACAATTGAGAGGGGGGTGAATTAGCTAAATAATTTTAAAACATCAGAAACCCTCATTAACATTTAGATTTGCATTAGTTCTTAAGCCTTTATTCACCATTAAACCCCTAACATGCATTAACAAAATGTAAACATGTAAAGAAGTAATGTAAAAACATCAAACACATAACACCACTAGATTTATGTGGAAAATCCAAGAAGGGAAAAACCATGGTGAGTATTAGCTCACTAATATCTAAATTGCAACACCAAATACAATAAGGCTCACTACCCTAAAAGATAAAGAAAGTATCACTACTGGTGGCTCACTACCAAAGGACTCGTTTTCTAGAAGAAAGAAGAAAGAAAGGGTGGCTCATTGCCAATTTGAACTACTAAAAATTCATCTCTCATATGTTAAAGGTATGGTCCCACTGATGCACAAAAAACTCATCAAAGAGATTGAAATGTAGAAACCTTCTACTCATTGCATCAGGAAGTCATAAGAATTAAGGCTTACACTCAGATCAACACATTTGATCACTTTCACATATTTTTCATTGCACACACTTTGCACTCAATCCACACAAAAATTCACCTTCCATTTATACCCTCCATGACCTAAGCCAATCTCAATTAGGTAAGACTTAATGAAGTATATACACCTTTATTGTGTAACACCAAATAGGTCAGCCCCAAACACTTTCAAAATGTAAAGAGGTAAATCCAAACCATGCCAATACATAACTGGGACCCAAATCTACATAAACATGCTTCTCACCAATCAAAAATTATCCCCAATAATTAGCGCTAGCATGCCAGGCTGGAAAAACTTGTACTAACACTAACAAGTGACAAAATACAACTCTTAATGTTTGAAAACATCTCACGGACCATACAACAACACTCCAAACCATCCATAAAATATCTCAAAATATCCGAGAATCATCAAAATATTCTGCAAAGCTACTGCAATCACCTGAAACTCAAGAACACATGTTCATTGTGTAATTGGACATACTAGTATATACATCCAACACATCACACAACCTTGCAAAATAACTCAACAAATAAAACTTCAAGGGAAGGTAGATACAAACATTATAATCATGTTCCTAGATCTACAACACCAAAAAATTTACTTTGGAGAAATGTGGAGCAATCTCGTTTCTCCCAAACACCTTGTTTTACCACACCGACATATTGTCAAACACGTCTTCCACTATACGATGATCCAACACATGAAACTCTAGATATAACACCTTTGAGCACCTTTGATGACTACATCCAAATCGTATGAGCACATCTTCAACCATGAATAAATGTAGAGAAAACACTAACACCACTCTGTCACACTAGACTCTCTTTTATTCATTTTTTCTCAAAATCACTTGGAAACCAAGCACCACAAACACCAAATCAACATCTACAACACCTTCTCGGAACCTCAACCACACAATAGGTTGATATCCATAAGAATTTACTCATCAATGCTACATTAGAGGTTGACACCAGTGACAATATTAATGACAACATAATACAAGCAACACATTGGAACACACTTACTTCCTCAAGGGTTGACATCAATGCAAAAATGCTTTGTTGACATCGAGGAAAACACAAGCTTCCAAACATATCAATTTTTCATCAGCATCTCATACTCATCACATGTGAATGCATTACAATAACGCATGTTCTTCGTATACTTCTCATTGCATATCTTGTATCTCTATACCTTATTCTCTCTATCCTTCTCTATATATACTACATTATATTTGTTTCTCTTAGATTTCTCTCAATTATTTTATTTCTCTTCTATCTATTCTCTATCACTCTTACATGATTCTCATAACTACCCTTTGAATCCTATGTAGATTTAGTACATATATGTTTCCATCATAGTAATATAAGATAAAAGGGACATATCCCTATCAATATCATTTTGTGGTTATACCTCTTTGAGCTTGTTGTAAAGTCATTGATTATGTTTATTTTTTTCTCTAACTTGTAGTAACTTTGACTATTGATGGTAATATTTGTAATCCCAATGCCACCCATTTTTATTTTCAACTTAATGGAACTAGATTGGCTTTATCCTATCAATAGTCACTATAATCATTGATTTCTCTATTGCGGATTTTCAACTAACTTCTATTTAACATAACAATTATATTCATGCACTATTTTTTATTAAAAATTATCTTTTCAAATATATAAATTTATAAATAATGAACTATAATTTATTTTGAACACTAAAAACTTTATGTTGAATATTAAAAAAATGTTACAAAATTATAATAGTGATTAATTTAGTAAAATGATAAGATTTTGTTAGTTAAAAAAAATAAAAAATTTATAGGTGGCTAATCTCCTCAAAGGTATCTTTTCTTTAAAGAATGTCTTTCAATAAAACTTCATTAGTTAGTATATTTCAATTAAATAAATTTCAATTATTACGTCTTTTCTCAGATGCCTATATGGTGTTTATGGTAAGTCCTAAATTATTAAAAAATATATCTAAATATTTATTCCCTTCACTTCCCATTCTTTCTTGGAATGTTAGGATTTTGAAAATTTTATCCTTTCATAGACCCACATTTCCACTCACTACAACATCTAAATATTCTTCATGTAAAATCATTTTTTTTAAGAGATGAATTGGTGTTAGTAGTCCCTCATACCCTTCTTGACTATGACCTTCAGGGGTGACAAATTTGGATCAAGATATGGTTCTCAAGTTAGAAAAATAAATGGTTGAGAAATACTACTTCTAGGCCATGACTAAGTACCATTAGTTCTAAACCCTTTTGTAACTAAATTAATTAATTCATCATACTCTTTTAACTAATTTACTAGCCATGTCAAGTTTTCTTTTTCTTTTCTTATTATGGTTTGTAATGGAGAAAATTTTCACCCTAGGAAAATTCCCCATTTAATTTCCCCTACCTTATAAAATGTAAACCTAATGATGCAATTTCACTGCCACCACCTAGCTAATTCCACTTGGCTCCATCTTTCTGTGTCGATGGATGAATATCTACCGGGGACACATGCGTGCCACATGGACATTCACATATCATGTTTTTATCCTAATAAGATTCCTACCTTTGGAATTTGGAATTACACTTCTCCATCAGTCATGAAGCATAATGTCTCCTGCTTCCTTGATCGATGAAGAATATGTCTTTTTCCTCCCTTTTGCTAGTTCAAGTCCATCAACTCACACCCTTTCTCTCCTTCTGAAATCTATTCACTCTCTCCACTCTTTGTTGCTCAATTCTCACTTATTCTTACTTTCTAAGCTCATTCTACAACCTTCACACTACTCCTTTGTAGCACCCCTCCATTTTGCTCGTTGGATCGATCATTGTTTTTATGTATGCTTCACTTTTGTTAGCACTCCGTTTTGGCACATGGTTATTTTTGACCGCTATTTGTTAAGCAATGTAAACACTATATTTTGATGTGATGGGATTTTATTTAGATGTTATCATTATGCCATGTTTTGAATTTGTGTAACACTGATTTAATTTAAAATGCTTTATGCTTTAATTATATTGTGGTTGTTAGACTCATCAATTTTAGAGCCTGTATGGGTGAAGGGGACGGGATTTTATCACTCGCTTGCGAGCGCCCTATGATTCTGATACTTCCACTTCACGGTGTGTCTTATTATGTATATATATTTGCACGTTCGTTATGCTCTTTGGTTGCAGGTTAACAGGTACAAGACATCGACTCCACCTGGCATCACAGGTTCGAGCGTGTCCATTTACCAACAGTTATCGATTGGGAGATAGTAGCTAGGTTTCCGTGTCAAGTCATCACCCTAGTCATAGCTGTCGTCAAGTTTAACAGTTTTGTTTGGTTCATTCCTCCTTGGTTAACTATTTCTTTCCTTATTTTAATGGTTATTAAAAATAGCAGATATGATTTAAATGATGATTTAACATATTTAGTTTCAATGTTGTAATGCAATTTGTTCCATTGGTTATTTTGAGTTAATTAATAAAATCATTTTTAGTCTATGGATTAACTAGGTAAATGGTGATAAATTAAATGAAATAGTTATTTTTCCATTATGGCATATTTAAATTTAAATTGATAATGGAAATGGAAATCATACTAGATATTTAAGTTAAATGATAATAACAAAATAGACATGTATTTAAATGTCACATTTGGAAATCTTGAATAAGACATATTATTGCAACCTTGAGATTTTGGTTTGTTAATGAAATTTTGAAATGCAATGAAATAGGATTTGAAAATAAATGTGTTTTTTAAATTTTAGAAAATAGAACATATCCTCCAAAAGCCCAATAAATTTAGTGGGTGGGATATTTTTGGGGGTTGACCAAATTTGGGGAAGTTCTATGTAAGAAATGAAAATTTCATTTGTTTGGCAATTTTGTTTTTGGTGGAGAATTTGCTTTGGATGTGGCTGAATTTGGAGATTGGATCACCATTGTTGAAGCTTTCAAGCATTTGGGAGAAAACATTAGGTTCACCCTTATTTCTTGTTTCCTTGTTACTTTACAATAATCATTTTTCTTGTTTGATGTTTGAAAGCTTTTGAATGCCATTTTAGATGCAAAGAAAACATGTGAAAATGTTTTAAAATCTTGCAAACAGCTGTTAGATTAGGAGAGGAAACCCAAAACAAGATCTCTTTGGAAAGTAGGAAGAATACCCACATAAATCTTCATTCCAAATTTGATATGCTAAATTTTAGTTGTTTTGTCAAATTCAATTATGTTATTGCAAGAAAAATTTGTTCATTTGCCCAATATGATTAAAAAAATGGAGAATCTGGGTATGTATATTTGCAAGTATACCTATGCATTTAAACACATAGATACACTTGCAAATACATCTGATATAATGGAATTTTATTTCAAAAAAAATTGGGCATTTGAAAAAACATAAGGGTACCTTGTTTTCGCACCCCTGGTTTTTTACATTTTTTTTGGGTCAGTAGTTTTATTTTACAAAAAAAATTATAAATGAAAAATTTATTTTGGCGGAGGGCAAGGCCAAAGCCCAACACCCCCGCACCGCCCATGTGGGAGGCGCTACTCCCACACAGCACCCCCCACGAGAGGTGTTGTGTAGAAGCAGCGTCGCTACTTGTGGGCAGCGGCACTGTCCACTCAGCACCGCCCACGGGGGAGGCTGCATGGCAGCCTGGGCCTTCCCCATATGGGAGGGCCCGTGCCCAGTTAGGGCATCTTTGTTTTAAAAATGAAATTTTAATTTCATTTTTGTTTTTATTTATTTATTTATTTATTATTATATTTTATATTATTTAAATATTATATTAATATTATTATATATAATATATGTATATTATATTATTATATATAATATATTATATATATAATATTATTTTAATATTTAAATAATAATTTATTTAAGTATATAAATATATATATTTGTTATATATATTTGTATGTTGTTATATGTGTAATTTAGTTGATCAATTAAGGCTAGGTGGAAATAAAGATTAATTGATATTAATTAAACGCTTTAATGATTAGAATATTTTGATTATGAAAATAATTGTAAAACTTAGAGTAAGTGAATTGATTTAAATTTTAATCAAATGACTTCTTTTATTAAATTGTTTTGATTATAAGTATAATTGTGAAATTTAGAGTTAATGAATGATTTATTTTAGTCAAATGACATTAATCATTAAAATGCTTTGATTATGGAATTTAATTGTGAAACTTAGAGTAATGATTGATTTATTTTTTTAAACATACCAATGTCGTGAAATGAAATTGGCGTATCTGATTGGATAAATGCAAGTAATGAAAACTGTGATTGACTAGATTTAGGAAATCTGAACATTAGCTTATTTAATTGCTCGAAATGCTTTTAGTGTTTATTTGTTCTTTCTCAAGGTTCGTGAAATAGAGTAAAGGTCTTAAAGTCTTCTAGATAGAGGGTCGTTTACTGCTTTGGGTTGTCTTTTGATAGTCAACCTTTGGATTCTTTGGGTAGTGCGTCAATCTTCTCCCACTTTAACCCAGTTATTGAGAACGGGATGTGTGGACTTGAGGTCCTATATAGGAGTCATTATCCCTAGGTTGCACTTGTGTACCCTTGAGTGTGGATTTACTCCACGAGTTGTATTAGAGGAGTGGCTTGCAATGGGGGCCGACACACAAAGTGGTGTCAGGGAAACTCTTTGCAAGTTGGATAATTCATTGATAACATAATAAAATTTTAGAAGCTTAGGTTGCATCAAACATTAAACAAGATTAATTTATGCCTCACTCATGGACCCAAGGGCTTGTCTAGACTTGGGATGAGATGAGAAGGCCTGGAATGGCAAGGTCATCTATCTTGTCTTCACGAGAGGTAGTTGATCCCGCATGAGTGAGCATGGGTGATGGGATTTTGGTAGAGGCCACTAGCATAACCCATGGTGGGGACCGGAGCCTAGGAAGATTCCCAGAGGATATCCCTTGATGAGCTATGCGATGACACTCTTACGAAGTCAATAGTTTGTATTTGGTCCTTATGACATTCTCGATCTATTTCATGTCTGGAAGCAATGTGACTCATGTCAGTGGTGTGAGAGTCATTCTAGGGTTGTTCGTATGGCCATTCAGCTCTTGTGATGTGGTACTTGTGTTTATTTGGTTTCAGTTTTGTGTATTCTATGTTTTAAGGTTGATGGTCTTGCCTAGGAATCCTTGTTACTATCTCCTAGCACGGTGGGTGAGCCTTCGGGTATAACATGGTTGGGTGGAACATGCATCTTATTCCGTTGGGTTGGCTTATGTTCTTTGGACGAGATTTCTAGTTGGAGAGCTCATGGGACCTAGTTCTTCATGTTTTATTCTTTCAGTTATAGATGTAATTTAATACCCCTCTTTGTATTGAGGTGGAATCTGTAAATTGTAACCTTATATTCTAGAAATATCTCATTCGAGGAATGAGTGTTGTAACCTTAATGTAAAGCATATCATTGGGATCATATGGAACACTTGTATCTTTGATTTAATTTTATCATGTATGGAATGTATGTGCAATTAATTGTTAATCAAATATATGTAATGGTTTTAATTCATGTTTTATAATCGGGTTAATGTAAGTTGAGTCTTGTAACCTTAGGGGTTGTTGGCATTGTGTAGTGAACCTTCGTTCACTTTGTTTTTCTTTAAAAAAAAAAAAATTAATTGCATTTATGCTGTTATGTGCAACTTCCCCTAGGGTTGCGTTGGGGGGGCGTTACATCCTTCTTGGCTTCAAGCTCTAGTTTTGATTCCTACACCACATTATCATTTCAACAATGCCATCATTGGAGACTTTCAAGCTTCTTCCTTCCACTACTTTCCTTGAGTGCTTGTAGTTGTGAAAGTGATATTGTTTATTGTTGCTCACTCTTTGCATCATTTTTTTTACTAAATAGAATATTATTGGCTTTTCTCTATTTTGTTTCCATTTCTCTAGATCACTTTCTACACTTTGTGGCTATCTGGTTGTCCTTGGAGGTGGGAACACCAAAGCGGGGGACTAACGATTATTTTTTCATATTTTCTATTTCTAACATTTAATTCTCTATCAAAGTATAAACATGGCATTGTCAAGTAGTTAGTAGGCTTCACTCTAGTTTTTTCTTATTTTTTGGACCCCTGTACATATGGATGCCAGTACATTCCTGAGATGCCAGTGCACTATGCAGGAGTTTGAGATTTGCATTATCATTGTCAAATAATGAGTTGTTGGGACAATAGGCCAAACCTTAGAAATTGACTCTTATGATCCCTTCAGCATTTGGCTTTACTTGAAAGATAACGACAAGTTATCTTCCCTTCATTTTCAACCTAAGAACCTTATCCTTTTTTATCTTCTTAGAAAACCTCAGGTAGTTTAGGGTAGCCTATTCCTTAGGAATCTTTCATGACCTAGAGTCTTAAGGGTGGTGGGTCCCCCTTCTCTACATGGTCATTGATTTCTCTCTTTTATTAATGTTAGAAAATAACATTTTTTTTGTTAATTTGTTTGATTTAGGATTCTTCAAATTCTTAGTAGTAACCTTACTTGTGTGCTATAATGAGGACTCTTTAACCTTCTTAATCCTTCTATGGTATCTACCCCCTCTCTTCTAAGTCTATTACAATGACCCATCTTGATTAATGTTCATCTAATATGACATCTCAATCTCCTCAACAATCTTCATTTTACTTGTTATCTCCTTTGGTCATTGGTGTAATTAATTTGGGTTTGCATTAATACTTTTATTCATCTTATGTGGATAATGTTAGATTTTCTTCAATAGTTACTTGTTTTTATGACATTTAATTTCATTTGTAATCCTACACACCTAAGCCCCCAAGGGCTAGTACTTGGTGTACCCTATCAAACAATATCACAATCACTTACATGCTCATGTATAAAAAAATTCCTTTATTTTTTTCACTACAACACTCTCCCTACAACTAGTCCCTTCTTTACCACCAAAAACTAGGATATTGATAACGAGACAAAATAATGATAAAAAAATACAGATTGATGATTTCTATTATTTCTATCCTAATGTTATGCTTTACCCTACTATGATGGATAAGGAAAAGAAGAAAAAACATATGCCATAAGATTATATAATAAACAAATGAAAACATACAAATCTACTCATTCACTGACATATATCAAGTTTTCATTAACATCTTATACTTTTCATATATACATTATAATAACACATGTTCTTCATATACTTATCATTACATATCTTGTCACTCTATACCTTATTCTCTCTATCCTACTCTATATATAGTGCATTATATTCCTTTCTCTTCTTTCTCTCATTTATTTTATTTCTCTTCTACCAATCCTCTACCACTCTTACATGATTCTCTTAACTATCTTTTAAATCTTATGTAGATGTAGTACATATATGTTGTCAACATAGCTATATCACATAAAGGAACATATCCCTATCAATATTGTTTTTGGGTTATACCTATTATGGCTTGTTATAAGTCATTGATTATGTTGAATCGTTATTTATCTAACTTGTAGTAACTTTGACTATTTATGCTCTACAATAATGTATTATCTTGATGGTAATCTTTCGCATCCCAATGCCACCCATTCTGATTTTCAGACCTAATGGAATTAGATTGGCTCTATCCTATCAAAAGTCACTAAAATCCTTGATTTCTCTATTGCAGATTTTTAATTAACTTCCATATAACATAACAATTATATTCAATCACTAGTTTTGTTTGAAAATTATCTTTTCAAATTTATCTTCATAAATGATGAACTACCTATAATTTATTTGAAACACTAAAAAAAATGTTGAATATTTCAAAAACGAGTTATAAAATTATAATCATGATTGATGCTAGTAAAATTATAAGATTTTGTTATTTAAAGAAAACAATAATTTTATAGGTGGGTTTTGACTTGCATAAATAAGAAATGCATGTAATGCAGGGTACGGTGAACGCGTTGTTTCAGCGGTATTGTCTGCGGTATTGTCAGCATGATTCGAACGTGAGAGATTTTGTGAGATTGTATTATACGGTAAAGTGGTCCTCATGTAAGCGTTTTCACACGTTCAGATGTGCTCCTTTTCAAGAGTTAAAAGATTATATGAATTTAAGATTGTAATGTTCAAATTCAATGTTATATCAATTTTCATTTAGTATAAGGCGTATTTTGATTGAATAGTTTAATAGAATCATATTAATATATATTTTATATTTTTATAAAATGTTGGGATTATTTTAATATTATTATTTATTTATATTTATATTATTTTTAATATTTGATTTTATTTAATATATTGTTATATATTTTTATATATTCAATATTTATTATTTTTCATTATATCATTTATGTATTGATAATTTAGATATAATCATTTCAATTTTTTAAGATAATTTTGCAGGGATGAGAATAATCTTGTAGCCACAATTTTGATCTAAAATTTAAAGTTAAAATTAAAAATTTAGTTGACTCTTGTTCTTTTTTTTCCACCATTAACTAACTTGACATGTCATTAATATGATTTATTGCAATACTCACTTACGTAATGACTTTCTATTATATGCATTGCATTGCCCTCTTATATATGAATTGAAAATAATCTAAATTTATGGAAGAACATGCTAGAAACACTTTGATCACAAAGACTTTCAAATAATTTAAATTTATACATCACATTAATCTAGAGCATTTGAATGTTTGAAGATTGTTGTACATGATCACTGTTATAACTTTAAAATTATTCTATTAAGAAGATTGACCTAGGAAGACATCACCCTTTGTGATATAACAATTACTACTTAGAGATGTTTTTAAACATGCTATAAGTAATTAATATCTAGAGAAAAGTACAGGGAGTCAAACAAGTTAGGAAATGGGATTATCCATGATAGTGAATTAGAAATTAATAGGCCAAGATCATATTCATTATAGGTGAAATTCAATGCACCATCAAAACTATAGGTGAATTAGAAATTTATTATAGGTGAATTAGAAATTTATTATAGGTGAAATTCAATGCACCATCAAAACTATTCCTTCCCTACTAATGTAGAGATAAATATCCAAATCCCCATTGCATTTCATTCAATAGTTTATAATTTAATGTTGTAATTATCTCTCTCATAAACCATGATTTTCTAATATAAGATAATTTATACTTGTGTGTATGTGTCTTATTCAAATATCCTTGATTAAACATAAGGAAAAGGTAAATACCCTTTACATTTTTGGTGAACCAACCTAATCTTGTGATGTGGAGGAGGGAGGATTTCAACTAACAATCACAATTCAATCCTTTTGAAACAAACTTGCAACCTTTGGAAACCTCACTCATCAACTCTTCACAAATTCAACTAGTTTCACTTGTAGGTCTACAAACCTAGTTTTCCCTTCATATCTTACAAAAGAAAACTCAAACTCACAAACCCCAAGGTGTTTCAGACACCCATTAATCCATTTAAAGACATATCCCAAGATCTCCTATGACTCATGTGGAACAAATCCCTCAAACTGATGCTTCTACATTGTCGACTTAAGCCAAATAGGCCTAATTTACAAAGCATATCTCCTCTCAACAATCTTCCATCCCCAAATACCTATGGATAGTCATTTACCAATCTATAAATCCTCCAAATCTACAACTTTTAGCCAAATAACCACTCAATAAGTCCTCTTATTACAAAACCCTCACTTTTACTAAGTTATAAGGGGGTTTATTTAAAATCCTACTTCCCCACTTCTCCAAACATTATCAATGCATCAAACACCCTTCAAAAGGTCCACCCATGCTAAAAAAGAAAATTCCACTCTTTACCATTTCCATTTCACCAACCTTCCATTTAAACCCTAAATTTTCAAGCTAGAATTCACTCAAATACTCCTGGGGTAGCACCAAAAACTCCACCAAACCCTACTCCCTACTCAAAACTCATAACCTACCATCTAAACCTATCATATTGGACCCATTCCACCCAACTATAGGAGGTACAATTAGTGGAATGGGTCTCATTGCATTTTAAAGGACTTTAAACCCTCAAACAGAGTTAACAAACACATCTACAACAATAAGACTATAAAAGCTTCAAACCTTGATGAAATTCAGTCTCTACAAAGCCAAAACAACCTTAAGATATATCTTCACACAATACAATACACTTTTAGGTATAAACTTCTTGTACAAGAAAAAAAAAGACTGCAATAGCAATCTTCAATGAAACATACATAAATTCAAGGGAAATCAGGGAATTTTCATTGTTTTTCTTTCACAAAACCTTCAACAGCCTTTCTTTTACATATTATTTAACCTTGACATAGTGAAAACTACCAAAAAAAACTGGCCTTAGTTGATGTTTGAATGTCTAACCATTGGTATTCCAACTTAATGGAATTTTGTAACTTTTCTTGCATTTTACAAGTTTTGTCAATTTTATAAATTGAACTCCCCAGCCACCTAATGACCTCAAAATTGACTTATTACATTATAAAATGGACTATTATGACCTTATTTAACAAAAACCAAGACTCAGCACATAGAAACTAAACATTAGACCTTCTTTTCACAAATTGAGCTCGATGCCCGTGTACCATACAACCGGCCTAAAAATTATTCCCAGTCCCTTTGGAAATGCTTTGTTGTAGATTATTTTTCTCCCCAAAATCTCTTTGACCTTCAAATACTCCTTCAAGTGGTGATCCTTTCCACTGTACTGGGGACTACAGATTGAAAGCTTTCATTTTATATTTCAACTTGTTGCCACTTGAATGTTGCTTCACCTTTACAAACTGGCTTGATGTATCTTCCCTTATCTTTTCACCATCATAAAATGTTGTTGTGCATGCCTTGACACCTATACATTGACTTGTGTCAATATTTCCTCTAATTGTCCTTCCTTTCACTCTTGAATCATACTCAAACTCACTCTTTTGGCCTTGTCAAACACCATTAATCATTTCATGGTCTTTTATCTTCATCACTGTCCCCGAGCTTTCTACCCCAAATACCACTGTGTTATCAGACTTACAAGTCTTTGTGTTGATAGTATCAGACTGTCCCTTCACCTCTTTTTCTTTCAATGTACAAATCACTATCCCTACTACAATTTCATCATGCTTTTTTAACTCAATTGTAGTCTAGTTCACAAGGAATTCATCCTTGACCTTCTATGTCTCAGAATTGGACACCAAACTATCACCTTCTTTGCTTCCTTCCATCACTACATCATCCTCCAAATTCATTGTCTTCACATCTTCTAGCCTTGAAATGACTACAAATTTGATTTTCTCTTCTTTTTTACCTTCCACAAGCTTCACAATCTCCATATTGATAAACATGATGACTTTTGTTTCCTTACCCTTTGCTTTATCATCCTCCTGCAATGGTTTTAATGTAAAAATGATACCATCCTTTTCAATGGTGTAGGTATTCTGTCTACCATCATAAAGTGAATGCCTATCAAACTGCCATGGCCTTCCAAGAAGTAAATGGCAACAATCCATTGGTAAAATATCACAAAGAACCCTATCCTTATATCCACCAATTTGAAACTCAACTAATACTTGTTCATTCACCAAAATTAACTGATTATCATTCACCCAAGAAGCTTTATACATGGTGTTTCATTAGGTATTCTTTCTATCTTTAGTTTGTCTACCATCTCAGTTGACACCATGTTATATTAGTAGAACCAAAATCTATCACTACCTTACATACCTTTCCTTTGCATTTGCAGGTGGTTCTCAATAATTGTCTTCTTTGAGTCATCTCCTTCTCTTTTGATGCCTTTAGGAGTTGTCTTATCACCGTAAATGGCTCCCAACTTCTAGATTAACATGTTGATTAGGAGAATTCACACGTTCACTAGCATCCTCTTGCACCAACTGATTTCTTCTTTCACCTCCATGAGAACTAGATTCTTGTCCTTCATTACACTGCCATGCTTGATGTCCAAATTTCTTACCTTGATAGTATCTACCTATGAATGCAGTGGAACCTCCACCTTGTCCACCAAATCTACCCCTAAAGCTTGATCTTCCACCTCTAAATCACCTTTGTGATCAACAACTTGTTCTTGCACCTTGCTTGAGTTTTCTTGACTTTCTTTTGGCTACCTTGGAGTGGAAAAAGTACCTCTTCCTCTAGAATTGTTGCCTTTACCTCTTATTTGTTTTTCTTGCCTTATTTTGAGTTTCTCTTCAGCCCTTACTACCATTTGGTAGCACTCTTTAATCATCCTTGGATTGTGCAAACTCAACTCATCCTGGATGTTAACCTTAGCCCACTTAGATATTTAGCCACCTTTTCTACACCATCAATCATATGACCTTCTCTTATGCTCAACTTATAAAACTCATTAGTAAAAATTTTGACATCCATTTCCCTTTGTTTCAAATCTTGAAACTTCTTAGAAATTTGAATTGCATAATCACTTGGTAAGAACTTACCTTTCAATTTGGCCACCATTCTGTCCCAAGAAATAATTTTTTCCTTACCTATCTTTCTCCTTTCAGCTTGTTCATAATCCCACCATACTAGTGCATTCCCCTTCAATTTGGTTTTTGCTATCTTCAACTTTTGTTCATCAAGTACATCCTCACATTCAAAGTAGTTATCAAAAGTTGCAATCCAATCTAACAATTCTTCATCATTAAGGTCACCTCCATACATAGGAAAATCAATCTTTACATTATGTTTATCTCGTTTAACTACCTTCAATAGCTTGGTCATCCTTTGGTATTTAGGATCAAATTCTTCTTCCACATCTTCATACTCTTCTTCCTCTTCCTCTTCAATGTCACTTTCATCACCTACAACCACACCTCTTTTCTAAACTATTTCAACACTTTCCAGCCTTGCTCCTAGCCTATTTTTCAATTCCTTCAACTTCCTAACCTTTCTCTCAGTCTTCTCTTCCATTTCTTGCATCTTCCTAGCCATATTGTTACCCTTGGGAGGCATCTTGATTCTTCAACTTCTCACTTTTCACCCTCAAATATTTGATACCAATTGATTGAGAGTAGGGAGGCTTTCAACTAACAACCACAATTCAAGCCTTTTGAAACAACCTTGCAACCCTTGAAAACCTAACTCATTAGTTCTCTTCATAAATTCAACTAGTTTCACTTGTAGTTCTATAGACCTAGTTTTACCTTCTTATATTACAAAAAGAAACTCAAACTCACATATCCCAAGGTGTTTCAAACACCCATTAATCCATTTAAATACATATCCTAGGATCTGTTATGACTCCTTTCGAACAAATCCCTCAAATTGATACTTCTACATTGTCCCCTTAAGCCAAATAGGCCTAATTTACAAAAACAATCTCCACTCAACAATTTTCCAACCCCAAATACCTATGGATAGTCATTTACTAGTCTATAAATCCTCCAAATATATAACTTTTAGCCAAAGAATTGCTCACTAAGTCCTCTTATTACAAAACCCTCATTTTTAGCAAGTTATAAGGGGGTTTATTTAAAATCATACTTACCAACTTGTTCAGACCTTATCAACACATCAAACACCCTTCAAAAGGTCTTCCCATGCTAAAAAAAACATTTTCCACTCTTTACCATTTCCATTTCACCAACCTTCCATTTTCAAGCTAGAATTCACTCAAATACCCTTGGGGTAGCACCAAAAACTCCACCAAAACCTACTCCTTGCTCAAAATTCCTAACCTACCATCTAAACCTATCATATTGGACCATTCCACCTAGCTTTAGGAGGTACAGTCGGTGGAATGGGTCTCATTGCATTTTAAAGGGCTTCAAACCCTCAAACAGAGTTAACAAACCCGTCTACAACAATAAGATTGTAAAAGATTCAAATCTTGATGAAATTCAATCTCTATAAAGCTAAAACAACCTTAATATATATCTTCATACAATAAAATACACTTCTAGCTATAAAATTCTTGTACAAGAAAGAATAATAGACTACAACAAAAATCTTCAATGAAACATACAAAAATTCAAGAGAAATTAGGGAATTTTCATTGATTTTCTTTCAAAAGACCTTCAACAACCTTTCTCTTCAACCCAAGACATAGTATTTAACCTTGATATAGCAAAAAATACCAAAACCAACCAACCTTAATTGATTTTTTAACTTCTAACCATTGGTATTCCAACTTAATGCAATTTTGCAACTTTTCTTGCATTTTACAATGACAAAGTTTTACAAGTTTTTTCAATTTTGCAAATTAAACTCTCCAACGACCTAATGACCTCAAAATTGACTTATTACATTATAAAATGGTCTATTGTGAACTTATTTAACAAAAACCAATACTCAACACATAAAAACTAAACATTAGACCTTCTTTTCATAAATTGAGCTTGGTGCCCCTGCACCATCTTGCTACTCAATAAAATATTTCACCTTTTAAGCTATAATTTCATTAATCTCTATAACATTTTAGGTCTACATATTTTTATTATATTGTTGTTTTGAAATATTACTAAGGTTTGTGTTATTACATTGTGTAAATTCAGTGGTCTACATTCTTTTCAAGTTTGGTTATGCTTGAATTATGTAGTATTATAAACCATACATTGGAACTCTCTTGGAAAAAACCTCATTTCTATATCCTTGCACCATGGATTCTCATTTATTATTATCACTTTCTTCTATTACTATGTTTGACATGTATATAGAAATTGTGACATGTGATCCTTTATCCTTGATTCACCCATAGCATACTATCAAATGAATGGGAAAATGTTATCCATCAAAGAATCACATAATTATATATGCACCTTTTGTTCCTTTGTAAATTTATTTATTATTTTTCCTTCTCTTTTATATATGTTTAATATAATTATCCATAATTCTCACAAATTGCATTTCTCTTCTATGGATTGTGATATTCATAATACATTTATTGTTGAAAGGAATTTGCGTATGCAAGAATATATTCTAAACTGATATTATAAGGATATTGTTGTGCATATTTTAATATTTAATAGTAGAAACATATTTAAATGTATAATAAAAAAATATACACCATAACATAGGTGTACATGATGAAATACTTTAGGGAAAACCACACACTCTAAAGCAGCTCAATGTATTATTTACAAAGACATAATTACAATACACTTGTAGAGAAGTCACGTATACAAGTATCACTAACTACAATTTTTGAGAAATGATTAGAGATTAATGGTACTTGAAAAATGATAAATGCAACATTTATCTCAAGAACCTATGGATATGTAATATAGATACTAGAACAATTAAATAGTAATTAAAAATACATGAACTAAAACCACAAAAAATTGGTGCCCAAATTGTCCCTCAACCAAAGATTCCTTAAGATGTTTCATAACACACATCACAATTTAATCAATATCTAAAACTCATTTATAAATATTTTATGCATCCAAAAAAATTTAAAATTTCCTATGCAATCTTCTAGAGGCCATAACTTTTGATTTAATGGATTTTTGGAGCTCCTTCTTTCAAATTAAAGTAGCTAAAGAGGTAAATGCAATGAACATCTCATAGGTTGTGCTAAACAACAAAGGATAATTATTTTGGCCAAAAAATAAATTTGTAACCTATAAATTGAGTTTTTCTATTTTATATCAAAAAATCACACTATTTGTAACCTAAATATTAGGAGAAAATTTAAGAAACCTTTATTGTCCAGAACTATTTACCTTGTTAAACACATTGCAAGACAAAAGGAGTATCAAAACCATTATCTAGGGTGTAAGAGGTCCATAGAATCATATCATCACTTGAATTTTTCTATGCTCACTAGTGTTGTAAGTTCATTTACAACATTTTTCAAAGTGTCAAAATTTTCAGAATAATTCTCTCATCATCTACCATATCCTAAAAAATTATACTAACCATTAATATGCTTAACCCTTGATTCAAAGGTTGGGTTATCTGATAGACATATGCCACTTTAATTGCCACAGTGAATCATAATGGATCATGCATCTATCCTAACATATAAAAATAATAGCTTAATCCATATGGATTCCTTATATGTATAAGTTTCTACTATGTATTCTACTTCTATAGTGGACAAAGTGACCATAACTTATCACTTACTCAACTAGCTAATTTCATTACCAAACATAATAAAAACATATCCATTAATGAATCTTTCATGATCAATATCTCTATCCTAATTTGATTTCACAAATACATGAATATAGAATAATTTTATATTCCCAATATGATAACCATGATAAATACTCAGAGGTACCATAAAAATACTTGAAAACCTTGTTCACTACATCTTGATGTACTCATCAAATATTAGCCATACATTGACAAAGGAATCTCATTTCTTGGACAATGTCTAGTCTTATATATACTCTTCTCATATCCTTCATCCCATTATGATTAATTGACACTACTAAGTAGACAACATTTTTCCCCATCATAATAGAATGGCCTACAGTCTATAATGTTAAACCTTTTCTAAAATGAAGTTCACCTACTTACTAGGACCCAACCAATGTTTCTTGTTCACTCTATCTCTTTTCCTTATTATCCCCAAGATCAATTTAGCTACCTAACATCCTTCATCTCAAACTACAGTAAAAGAAACTATCTCAAATAAAAATGAAACCTTTCCCTTTCCCCCAAAATGATATTTCACTAGTATATAATATAATATTAATAATATAACCATAATTTATCTTATAGTATATTTGATGATCTTAAATTTATATCTTATAAATCCCAAACATAACATGAATGAGTCAAGTTTTTGGTCATACAACCTAAGATATTGCTTAAGACCATACAAATATTTCTTCAATTTACAAATCAAATATTATTTACCTTTCTCAATGTAATTCTTTGGTTACATGTGATATAAATTTCTTCTACCAAATAATTATCAAGGAATGTTGTCTTCATTTAAACCTTGGTAAAATAAAGATCATATGTTGTATCAAGAGATAATAAAATTTTAATGGTTGTCATATTTTCTATTGGGGAGAAAGTATTACCATAATATATTCTATTAACCTAAGAATAACCCTTTGTATCATATCTCAACTTATATTGTTCAACGCTATTATTAGACCCTATTTTTATTTTGAACACCCATTTAATACGATTTTATCATTGAGGAAAATTCCTAGGTACCATGTGCTATTTTTGTAACACCCCTCCATTTTGGATGTTTGGATCGGCAGTGTTTTCTTTGTAATGTTTTGTGTCTAATTATGCTTTGACTTTGGAACTTGGTGATCATTTGATCGTGAACTAATTAGCGATGCGTATGTTATATTATATTTTGATGTGATTTTATTTTACTCTGATGTTATCTTTATGGCATGCTTTGGAATAGCTTAGCAAATATTTGATTTAATGATGATTTATGATGTTGATCATGTTATTTATGTTAGATGCGTCAGTTAGTGATATTGTATTGGTGAAGGGGACAGGATTGTATCACTCGCTTGCGAGTGCCCTACAATTCTGAGATATCCTCTTCCCGGTGTGTTTGATCATATTATGTATATATGCATGTTCGATGTACTCTTTGTTTGCAGGTTGACAGGTACATGACATCGACTCCACCTAGTTCACAGGTTTGAGCGTGTCCATTGACCAATGAAAAATAATTGGGAGATAGTAGCTAGGTTTTTCGTGCCAAGTCGTCGCCCTAGTCATAATGTGTCATTGGGTTATTGTCGGGTTAGTTGGTTTAATTTGGTCTATCTCACCTTGTGTATTTATTTAATTTCATATTATAAAGGTTATTAAATGTTAGGTGTAATTTAATTGATGTCAAAATGTATTTGGCTGCAATGTTGAAACGTTAATTATTTTATTGATTGATTTGATTTAATTAATAAAATTAGATTGAGTTTATTTATTAATTAGATTATTGGTGGTATATTAATTAAAATAGTGGTTTGGCATCATTGTATATTAAGATTTAATTAAAATAAAAGTAGAAATCTTGTTTGAATAGTTAGAGTTAAATTAAAATAAATAAATAAATAAATGAAAGTGTGTTTTTAATTTCACCTTTGAAAATTATTGATAAAGTAAATTCTTGGAAAAATTTGTATTCTTTTGTTTTAATGAATTTTGAAAAATGTATGAGATTTGAATTAGAAATTAGAAAAGTGTTTTAAATTTAAAAGAAATAGAAAATATCCTCCACATTTTGCAATAAATTTAGTGGGTGGGGATATTTTAGGGTTTGCCCAATTTGAGGAAAAACTCTATTTTAGAAAATGCAATTTCATATAATTTTGGGCCATTTTTCCAATTTGGGGAAGAGATTTCTTGGCTATGGCTTTGCTTGATTGGTGAAGGAGATTGAGATTCTTGCTGGAGCTGGATTCAAAAGAGGAATTGAAAACACCATTATTAAAGTCTTCAAGCTTTTGAGAAAAACCAGGTTCCCTCTTTGGTTTTATTTTGTTTCTTTCATTTTGGAAATGAGTTTCAATCTGTGTTATGTTGTTGAAAAATATTTGAACTGCTATTTGGAAGTCTAATTAAAACCCATGAGAATTTGTTTCAAAACTAGCAATAGAAAACTTGGAAGGATTCAAATAAAAAGTTTTAACTTCTTTGTCAATTTGGGGAATACCCAAAAAATTTCATCATATTATTGTGCTTTAAATTCTTCTTCTCAGTCTTCTCCTCAAGAAAAGTTGCTCAATCTGACTATGTAAGGATAGTTTGAAATATATTTATATTCATTTATATTTTGCATATAAGTTTATAAGCTTTGGGTGAGAAGATTTTCATTTAAAAGAATTGTTTTTTTTTAAAATGATTTATGTGTTTTTCATCTGGTTTTTTTTTCCAGAATAGGGGAAGTTGTTTTTTAAATAAATTTTATTAAAATTTATGAAAGCCCGTGGGTTTTTTTGGGTGGGGGGTGGGTACTACCCCCACAGCCACCCCCAATGGAGGCGCTGGCTGTGGAGGCAGCGCCCAGCGCTGCCCCCATAGGTAGCGACCCCATGAGGGGTTGCATGGGAGCTTCGCAGTGCAGAAGGGGCTGCATCCCCTATTTGGGTTGCACAGCTCATATGGTTAGATTAGGTTTTTTTTATTATTTATTTATTATAGTTTGTTTTTTTATTTAAATTTATATATATATAATTATATATATTATATAGTATATATATTATATATATTATTATAATATATATATATATAATATATATTATATAAATATATATTTTATAATATTGCTTCTTCTTTTTTATAATGGTTATTTTTATAATGTATTTTTATTATGCATTTTTTTTATATTATAATTTGTAAATTGGAATTTTGAATTGATTGATTTAAATTTTTTTTTTATATAATTAAACAATAATTATATATTTAAACGGATTCATATTTATATTTGTATATATATACACATTAAGTATATATATACTTTTATAGATATATTTAATATATAGTTAGATTCAAATGTAGATTATTTTATGGTGTTTATTTAAAGGTGAATATCATAATCAAAATTTTTAATTAAAAGTTGGTTTTGTAATCAAACGATTTATTTAAAAGTTGATCAAATGGGTTTATTTTATAAAGATTATTTTAATCCTCATCTATGATTGATCAAATAGAATTAAATTATTGGTTTAATATTCTTTAATGTTGGCAATGTGATTTGATTTACCTTGAGTATGTGCAAATAATGTTATTTATTTAATTGATTTCATGCACTATGTCATTGTTTGATTTGGATTTAAGAAATCATAATATTAGATAATCGAATTGTCTGAGATGCTATCTAAATGAAGTTTTTGTTCTTTCTCTTTTTTGGGAAAATGGGATTAATTGTCTAGTAAGTCTTCCAAAGGAGTTCTCTAGTTTGGGATGTTTCATGTAATGGTTCGATTTGCGAATCACCTTGGGAAATGTGTAGAGTTGTATTATGTGTTGCACCCAGTTTCCACAAACGGGGAATTGTGCCTCCTTGGGATTAGGAGAGGGTTTGTGGTTTGTGCCTCCTTGGGAAGGAGTGGGGTTTTTACTTTGTTTCCTCCAGTGGTTGGAGTGAGTTTCTTTCACTTGTTGCCTCCTTAGTTTGGAGAGGTCGTCTTATCAAGTTTACCATTGGATTGTGGTTTTATCATGTGGGTTGTTGATAGGAGAGTGGCTCTTTGTGGGGGTCTGACACACAAAGGGGTGCCAGGGTAACTCACCTAGGGTTTAATCAAGTGACAATTTAAAAGAATTAATGGGGAACTCTCACACTAATAAAGAGAATGAATGCCTCTCTCATGAAGCAAGTGATTGTTAAGGCTTGAGATGAGATGAGACGTATAGTTTTGCATGAGGGCCCAGCGACCGGTAGAGGCAAGCCAGGGTAACCCAAGATGGGGGTCCGGTAGCCTAGGAAGGTTGAGCTAGGGTAACTCATGGCAATTTATGCATGACACTCTACCTACGTCAACAGTCAGTCAGTTATTGTGTGGTGTACATGATCTTTGTTCTTTGGAAGCATTGTAACTTTATGTTAAGTAATATTGTGGTTGTAGTTGTTTCAGTTCAATTATGTTTTAGTCTGTGTCTAGTGGTAGATGGTCTTTTATAGGAATTACTTGTTACTATCTCCTAGCATGGAGGGAACAGACCTTTGGGTTCCACGCGGTTGGGTGGCACGTGCACCTTAATCCATTGGGTTGTCTTCTTGTTCATGTGGATGAGATTTCCAATTGGAGAGCTCATGGGTTCCAGTTTCTTTCCTTGCTTAATCCTTTCAGTTGATATTGTATTTTATTACCCCTCTTTGTTATCAAGGTGGAAGCTGTAATAATAATCATGCTTATTGGAATTACCTCATTCAGTGAATGAGTATTGTAATCTGTTGTAAATTATATTATTGGAATCAAGTGGTATATCATATTCTCTGATGTAAATTATTATGTATGGAATGTATGTTAACTTAATTGTTAAGTATTTATATGTTATGGTTAATTCATTTTTCTTGTTTGGGTTTAAGTAACTCAATCTTGTAACCTTAGGGGATTGGTTGGCAATGGTTAGTTAACTTGTATATTAATTGTTCTTTCAAAAAAAAATTAGTTCCTTTGTGTAGTAAATTGCAACTTCCCCTAGGGTTGTGTGGCGGGGTGCTACACGTGGTATCAGAGCCCAAGTTTAAACACTAGGTGCTCTAGGATAATGTGGACCCATTAAGTTGTTAGTTGTATAGGATTTTTTGTTTGTGTACCTTGTCTTATGTTGTGGTGTGTATCTTTTCAGGATCATGCCACCTAGGCGAGGTCGTAAGGGTTGTGGGCATGTAGGCGGTCGAGGAGGTAATCAACAAGATGCACCTCCCATTGTTCCCCATGTTTCTAATCATGAGGAGCATCAGGCTTCTTAGTTTGTGCCAGTGGTTGGTAGCCAACATCAGGATCCACCAGGGATCAGGGACACTTAGTTACGTTGCTTGCTTAAGGAGACTCTTGCTCGTATGGGCCCTAGGAAGGATAGGGATTAGGAGGTTGTAGGAGAGAGAGATCAAGTTCCAGCTCCATATGAGGCAACCATGGCTACTCACATGAGGGATCTCCCTAGAGCTTGTCCACCCACTTTTGATGGTTTGGGCAGTGGATCAGAGGCCGAGACTTGGTTGTTTGATCTAAATAGGTGTTTTTCTATGCATCCATATGGTAGCAACACCAAAGCTAGGTGTGTGATTATGCATTTGAGGGATTTTGCATCTACCTGGTGGAGGCTAGAGGAGCAGAAGCTCCATTTGGATATCGATACTATATCTTGGGAGTTGTTCCTAGAGCGATTCAAAGCTCGATTCCTTTCTGATCATTGGCGCCAGTGCCGTGGAGATGAGTTTCATGCCCTTCGATAGATGGATATGTCAGTGGAATAGTTTGAGCATCGCTTCTTTGAGCTCAAACATTTTGTAGGCATAAGTGATGATGAGGGTATGTTAGTCCAACATTTCATTAGGGGTTTAAACCCCTAGATCAATGGTGGTGTTCAGGTATTTGAGTCGAAGACCATGGAGGTAGCTGTGGATAAGGCTCGAATTGTTGAGGAGAATTTGGCTTTGGTTTTAGGTGGTCAAGTGGGAGTTCAGTTTGGCAGTACACCTTCTTCTGGTGTTACATCTTAGGGTGGTCGATCTTAGGCTATAGGATTTTCTAGAGGCTTTCAGTCACCTGCTAAGGGTGAGCAGCAACAGTCTTCACAGTCTAGCCAACAAAGTTCTCAGTCCCAACCCGATAGAAGTTGGAAGCAGAAGAAGAGAGATAGGAGTTGGATGCGGGCTCATCATGATCGTTATGATCAACCTACTCAGAGTTCTATGTCGACGTTCAGTGGAGGTGGTTTTCCATGACCTAGTGGGCCTCCAGCTATGCAGGCTTTTAATAGAGGGAAAGGATGTTTCTCTTGTGGTCAGCAAGGCCACTTTGCTCGTGAGTGTCCTTAGCAGGGCAATTCTAGTTTTAGTTAGAGGCCAGTAGCTTCTGAGCTGACAGTAGGAGATGCAGGAATATCACATAGGGCATTCACTACGGTGGATACTCATTAAGCTGAGCATCTAGGTGCAGTACGTCCTTTGGCTTTAGGAGTTGCTCCTCGTGGATCAAGGTTCTGAGTCAGTTAGTGTTTGGTTGGTTTTGAGGGAGTTCTATCCCTATTTTGTTTGCAGGCTTTCAGGAGTAAGCCTAACCCTAGGGGGGAGGATGTAACACCCCTCCATTTTGGATGTTTGGATCGGCAATGTTTTCTTTGTAATGCTTTGTGTCTGATGATACTTTGACTTTGGAACTTGGTGATCATTTGATCTTGAACCAATTAGCGATGCGTATGTTATATTATATTTTGATGTGATATTATTTTACTCTAATGTTATCTTTATGGCATGCTTTGGAATAGCTTAGCAAATATTTGATTTAATGATGATTTATGTTGTTGATCATCTTATTGATGTTAGATGCGTCAGTTAGTGATATTGTATTGGTGAAGGGGATGGGATTGTATCACTCCCTAGCGAGTTCCCTATGATTCTGAGATTTCCTCTTCTCAGTGTGTTTGATCATATTATGTATATATGCATGTTCGATGTACTCTTTGTTCACAGGTTGATAGGTACATGACATCAACTCCACCTAGTTCACAGGTTTGAGCATGCCCATTGACCAATGGAAAATAATTGGGAGATAGTAGCTAGGTTTTCCATGCCAAGTCATTGCCCTAATCATAATGTGTCATCGGGTTGTTGTCGGGTTAGTTGGTTTAATTTGGTCTATCTCACCTTGTGTATTTATTTAATTTCATATTATAAAGGTTATTAAATGTTAGGTGTAATTTAATTGATGTCAAAATGTATTTGGCTGCAATGTTGAAACGTTAATTATTTTATTGATTGATTTGATTTAATTAATAAAATTAGATTGAGTTTATTTATTAATCAGATTATTGGTGGTATATTAATTAAAATAGTGGTTTGACATCATTGTATATTAAGATTTAATTAAAATAAAAGTAGAAATCTTGTTTGAATAGTTAGAGTTAAATTAAAATAAATAAATAAATAAATGAAAGTGTGTTTTTAATTTCACCTTTGAAAATTATTGATAAAGTGAATTCTTGGCAAAATTTGTATTCTTTTGTTTTAATGAATTTTGAAAAATGAATGAGATTTGAATTAGAAATTAGAAAATTGTTTTAAATTTAAAAGAAATAGAAAATATCCTCCACATTTTGCAATAAATTTAGTGGGTGGGGATATTTTAGGGGTTTGACCAATTTGGGGAAAAACTCTATTTTAGAAAATGCAATTTCATATAATTTTGGGACATTTTTCCAATTTGGGGAAGATATTTCTTGGTTGTGGCTTTGCTTGGATTGGTGAAGGAGATTGAGGTTCTTGTTGGAGCTGGATTCAAAAGAGGAATTGAAAACACCATTGTTAAAGTCTTCAAGCTTTCGAGAAAAACTAGGTTCCCTCTTTGGTTTTATTTTGTTTCTTTCATTTTGGAAATGAGTTTCAATCTGTGTTATGTTGTTGAAAAATCTTTGAACTGCTATTTGGAAGTCCAATTAAAACCCATGAGAAATTGTTTTAAAACTAGCAATAGAAAACTTGGAAGGATTCAAATGAAAAGTTTTAACTTCTCTATCAATTTGGGGAATATCGAGAAATTTTCATCATATTATTGTGCTTTAAATTCTTCTTCTCAGTCTTCTCCTCAAGAAAAGTTGCTCAATCTGACTGTGTAAGGATAGTTTGAAATATATTTATATTCATTTATATTTTGCATATAAGTTTATAAGCTTTGGGTGAGAAGATTTTCATTTAAAAGAATTGTTTTTTTTTTTACAAAATGATTTCTGTGTTTTTCGTCTGGTTTTTTTTCTAGAAAAGAGGAAGTTGTTTTTTAAACAAATTTTATTAAAATTCATGAAAGCCCATGGGTTTTTTTTTGGGGGGGGGACTGCCCCCACAGCCGCCCCCAATGGAGGCGCTGGCTGTGGAGGCAACGACCACATGAGGGGTTGCGTGGGAGCTTCACAGCCCAGTAGGGGCTGCGTCCCCTATTTGGGCTATGCAGATTTTCTAAATCCTATTGTCAGGATCTCACTGAAAAGCTAGTAACATGATAAAAATCCAAAAGACAAGACAATCATGATACGTCACTGCTTTTCTAAATCTTGTTGTCAGGATCTCACTGAAAAACTAGTAACATAATAAAAGCCAAAAGACAAGATAAGAAAATCATGATACATTGTTTCTTTTCTAAATCCTATTGTCAAAATCTCACTAAAAATCTAGTAACATGATGAAAGCCAAAAGACAAGATAAGACAATCATGATACGTCGTTGCTTCTCTAAATCCTATTGTCAGGATCTCGCTGAAAAGCTAGTAACATGATGAAAGCCAAAAGACAAGATAAGACAATGATGATACGTAATTGCTTCTCTAAATCTTGTTGTCAGGATCTCGCTAAAAATATAGTAACATGATGAAAGCCAAAAGACAATATAAGACAATCATGATATGTTGGTTCTTTTCTAAATTCTATTGTCAGGATCTCGTTGAAAAACTAGTAACATGGTGAAAGCCAAAAAAATCAAGTGCCAAGTGTTTGCAAGTGTGTCTCGATGTCAAGTGTCTTAAATTCGAGATGTCGGGTCTGATAATGTTGAGATGCCAGGATGTCAAGCTTTTGATGATGCCAAGATGACAAATGTCAAAGATTGCCACATTCAGGAAGGACACATCTTGAATAATGTTGATGTCAAGAGGATTGATTCCCAAATGTCAAAAGGGATTCCTCAAAGGTGTCGGATGACAATGACAATGCGTAGGAAGGAAACATCCTAAGGCATAAATGATTGGGGCTATTCTTCAAAAGGACTCATATGAAAGAATAACCAAGAGTTGATAGTTTGACTAAAATTTGGCCTAATTTGACTTGTGTTGTCCATATGATGATATGTCATGCTGATGTGATTGTCATGTTTGAATAAATGATTTCCATACTTTGTTTTAATGATTTGTTTTGTCATGTAGACTTTTGACGTATGTACCAATGTAATGTCATGAACCCTAATGGACTGACCTAGTGTGGCCTCAAGGGCTCATCAACAGATGGCCTTGCCTATGTCATGCACTCAAAGACCTCGTAGTTTGACACAACCAATGACTTTGTCTTTATGACCAAAGATTGCGCCATGATTTTATTCTGACAAACCTAAAAGGACTGACCTAATGTCTCGGGGAATCAAAGATGAGTCTTGCCTATGTAGCAAATGCGCAAAGACAACGTAGTTCAAATGAATGACGAATACTAATTGATTGACATGATAGACTTTGACAAGAGATGGCTTTATGTTTGTGTTCTTTGAGAAATTTGACATTTGTTGTGGTTTTCTTTAGGACGTTTTTAAATTTTTAGGTCTTTCTTCAGGACTTTTCGCTATGTTTTTGGTCTTTTTTTTTCAGGACTTTTTGTGATGTTTTGGTCTTTCTTTAGGACCTTTTATAATTTTTTTGTCTTTTTTTCAGGATGATTTTTGATGTTTTTGTCTTTTTATCAAGACGATTTGTGATGTTTTTATCTTTTTTTAGGATGATTTGTGATTTTTTTGTCTTTTTTCAGGACAATTTGTGATTTTTTGTCTTTTTTCAGGATGATTTGTGATGTTTTTGTCTTTTTTAGGACTTTTTATAATGTTTTTGTCTTTTTTTAGGACTTTTTAGCAATTTCCAAAACCATTCATGACATCCACTGCAGTGTACATGATAAAAAAATTTCCCCCAGTCAGGTCCAAGACTTAGCCAATTTTTAAGGTCATGAAGAAGGGATATGCGTGCAATACCAAATGGAGAGTATAAAGGACTTGTTGTCAACCATTTATCAACCATGAGAGGATGGGTATGGTTTCATGGAAGATGTCATGGTGGTGATGGAAAATTTATTTCATCCTAAGTCTTGGTAGATGAAGTAACAGTAGATGGCCAAGCAACGATTGACTATGCATGGTGCCTGTTTGCCAGGTTTTCACCATGGTACTTATCCAAAGCGCTTGTTTGCCAGGTTTTCACTGTTGGATGAATCATTTTTCTCTTTACTATTTTTGTCATTTTTTCCATTTTTTTGGTGTCACCAAGATGTTTGTTTGCCAGGTCTTCATCAAGGCAACAATTTTTTTCTTATTTTTCATTTTTTTTGTATTTTAAGGATTTCAGCTTGATATTCTAATGCTATACGTAAAACTTATGGAGATGTAGACTATTGATAGGATCTATCATTTGTTCACCATCTGGAGTAGCTAGTTGATACACTCCATAACCAAAAGATATGATGGTTCATAAGGACCCAACTAGTTTGGTTCAAACTTGCCTAGCTTTTCTTTGTCAGCCTGGTTCTTAGGGTTCTACATCAAGACTAAGTTGCCAATATAAAACTTCCTGACCATGACTCTCTTATTGTAACTGCAAAAAAGATGGTTCTAATATGCTTGTAGATGGTTTATGGAATTTTTCCTTCGTTTCTCTAACATTTCCAGTTCGTGCAAGCGTGATTATCTATACTCTTCATCATCAGTCAGACCCTTCAGGGAGACTCGTAAAGAAGGAATTTCAACCTCAATGGGAAAGATGGCCTCAACTCCAAAAACTGGGGTGAAAGGAGTGGCTCCTATAGGTGTACGAATTATAGTGCGGTAAGCCCACAGAGCAGGGTTGAGTTGGATATGCCAGTCACAGCCAACATCATTAACAATCTTTTTGAGGATTTTAATAATGGTTTTATTTGACGCCTCAGCTTGACCATTTCCTTGTGGGTAATATGGAGATGAAAAATGATGTTGGATATGGAATCGCTCACATAATTAATGAACGTCTTGGTTTTTAAACGGACATCCATTGTCAGTGATGATGGATTGTAGAAGGCCATACTGGAAAATGATGTATTTAAGAATGAATTTGGATATTTGTTTGCCAGTCATGTATGTCAGAGGTTTGGCTTTGATCCACTTTGTTAATTACTCAGTGGTGGTGATAATGAATTTATGGCCATTGGACGAGGTAGGATGAATCTTTCCCACAAGGTCGAGTCCCCATTGAGCAAAGGGCCAAGGAGAAGTGATTGGCTGAAGTTCCTACGCTAGAGCATGGATCAAATCACTATGAATCTGGCATTTGTGACAAGTCCTGACATATTCTATTGCATCCTTTTCAATGGTCAGCCAATAGTACCCAAGTCTTGTTACTTTCTTGGCTAGAGTAGGACCACTTGAATGAGACCTGCATATACTGTCATGTACTTCGCATAAGGTTGTACATGCTTCGTTGGTGTTGAAACATCTAAGGAGGGTGTCGTCAAAGTTACAATTGTAAAGGGTGTCACTGACGATGGCATACCTTGCGTATTCCCAAATAAAGGACTTCCTTTGGTTATTCGATAGGTTAGGTGGTAGGGTTTAGGACTTAAGGTAGTCATAAATTTCTTGGTACGAGGGAGAGTCGGGACCAACTAGTTTGTAGACCATTTCTGACTCTAGTATGTCATAGGCAGGAACCGACAATTTTTCTATTAGGAATTCTAGTTGAGGCATATTGCTTGGAATGTCAAGGAGAGAGCCTATTGTAGCCATGGAATCTGTTGCTTTGTTCTGTTCTCTTGAAACTTGTTCAAAATTTACCATATCAAAGTACATTTGGAAATTGTCAACCATTCGTTTGTAGGGCATCAGCTTCTCATCTTCTGTGTCAAAGTCATCATTAACTTGGTTGATGACTAACTGAGAATACCCATAGACATGTAATACTTTTATTTTCCATTTGATTGCCATTCTAAGACATGTAACCAGTACCTCGTATTATGCCACATTATTTTTGCATGTGAAAGCTATGCGGAAAGACATAGGAATGGAGTCTCCTTGAGGGGTGATGAACAAGATTCCTACCCCAAAGCCATGATTTTTGTGTGATCCGTCAAAGTAAATTCACCAAGGTGACTTCAGTTCTATATGGAATATCGACTCATCTAAAAAATCTGCCACTAATGGGTGATCACTTTGTAAAAGTGCATCTGCCAGCTGATCTGTGATGACTTGTCCTTTTATTGCCTTTCTTTCTACATACTAAATATCATATTCGCTCAGAATCATGACTCATTTTTCTAGACATCCTATTAATGCTGCCCGACTTAACAAATATTTGAGGGGGTTGATCTTTGCTAGAAGTTGTGTCTAATGACTTAACATATAATGCCTTATTTTTTGTGCTGCAAAGACAACTGCTAGACAAGCCTGTTCAATTGATGTGTAGTTTAGTTCATACCTGACCAGTGTTCGACTGATGTAATATATGGCTCTTTCTTTTCCTTCATGGTCGTTTTGTGCTAATAATTCCCCCAGTGCTAAAGTAGTGGAAGAAATGTATAATATCAATGGTTTCCCATGAATGGGTGGCATGACAACTAGCGGTGTTAGTAAGTAATCTTTTATTTTTTGGAAGGCACCTTGGCATTTATCTATCCACATAAAGGGGATACCTTTGCACATAAGATATTGGAATGGGTGACAAGTTTGTTGGCCAATTGTGCTATAAAAAGACAAATAGATTGTACCCTGCCCTGTAATGTCCTAAGTTCACTAATTCCTCTTAGCGGAGGCATGACTATGATGGCTTTTACTTTTGTTGGATTGACTTCAATGCCTCTTCGAGAAACTATGTATCCCAAGAGTTTACCTGATGTTACACCAAAGACACATTTCTTAGGATTTAGCCTAAATTTGTATTCTTCTAATCTCTTGAAAATTGTGTCTAGTACTTTTAGATGATCATTTCTTGTATTTGACTTAGCCAAAAGGTCGTCTACGTAATCTTCCATTATTTTATGCATCATGTCATGAAAGATTGTAGTCATAGCCCTCTGATATGTGGCACCTACATTTTTAAGACCAAATGGCATGGCATTCCAATAGTATGTACCCCAAGGGCAAGTGAATGTTGTTTTATGCTAGTCTTCTAGGGCAATACGGATCTAATTATAGCCAGAGAAACCATCCATGAGGGACAACATCTCATATCCTATTGTTAGGTCAACTATGATATCAATACTCAGTAAAGGAAAGTCATCTTTTGGGCATGCCTTGTTGAGGTCTCTAAAATCTGTATAGACTCGGATCATTCCATTTGGCTTCATTACTAGCACAAGGTTGGATATCCAATCGGCATAATCAATAGACCATATGAATCTAGTGTCTAGAAGTTTCTTCAACTCGGCCTTGACTAATAGAGCAACCTGAGGATGCATTTTACATAACTTTTGCTTTACTAGTTTAGCATTGGGCAATAGTGGCAAATGGTGTAGAACCAATTCTGGATCTAATCCTAGCATGTTGGCATAGGACCATGCGAAGTTGATTTTACAATCTGCAAAGAACTTATGAAATTCTAGTCTCTCTTCTTTAGTTAGTGATGCAGCGAAGAGGAACATTTTGGGATCTTCTGTTGTTGATATGTTGTCTTCAATAGTTTCCTTTATAAGCATAGCCGATTTCTCTTATGTTATAGGAAGAAATTCCAGTCCTCCATCTTTGGGTGCCTCAGAGAGGTTTTCACCTGCAGATACATCCTTCTTTTTTTGTCGTCAGAAGGTGCCTTTCGGTTTTCACCTAAAGACATTTCATTTTTTATTTTATTTTTATTTTTATTTTTGCGACTGGAGGATAGAGCAGTCTTGCTGAAGTAGGCCGCACAATCTAGGTCAATAGAGAATCCTACCTTGTGATCACCACTAGGTATGCCCTCATGTAATCCCATAAATTCTACAATAGCATCGTCATTCTAAAAGGTGTCTAGGACTAGTCGACCTTGTTGGTCCCAATCGATTAATTGAGGATAAACTAGGGAAATGCCATCGTCAGTGTTGGTGAATTGAGGGGAAGATGTAGAAAGCATGCAAATAGATTTAGAGATATTGTAGATGAAATTATCATCATCCAATTCTACATCAAACTCTATCCAATATTCTCCTTCACTAGTCTCATATTCATTGTCAAAATAAGGGGTGAAGGACTTAGAGTCATGGTTGTCAATGTCGTCTGGTACTTCAGATGGAATGGATTGATGGGATTTAGATGGTGGGTCTTGTATGTCATGGGGAATGGTAATGGGACTTTGACTATTGGGTTCCTGAACAATTTTAAATGTTTTCCAAAAAATTTATTCAGAGGTGAGTTCTCCTATTTCTACAAGCAAATCATCGAGGCAACAATCACTTAAGGATCTTTCAGAGCCAAATTCCCACTCTTGGGAGTTATTTTCGATTAAGATTTCCTTAGTAGTCTCGACACTTTCTGAAGCATGCACTCGCTCACTCGAAATTCCACTGGTACGTCAGTCGTCATTGTTGGGAAATCCATACCCTAGTCCAAGATACTTTGGTAGTTTAAAAGAGTCTATGGGCTCCCTTCGTCCGGTTTTATTTCTTCCTAGGCCACTTGTTCCATCGTAGCCCTTAGCCTTCATCATGTCATATCCCTTGCCATATAACTTAAGTGGTAATGGGGGTAGCTCGGCCATTTCCTTATAAATCCATCCTATAATATCGACGAGGTCTTCATTACTCATGTCTCCCCATTTTATGAAAACTATTTTTGGTGGAACTTTGAATATTTCCTTGGGTTCCATTTTGAAACATGGTTGACCATAAACCTTTGGAGACTTGGGTATTGTTGTGATGCTATCTGTCGTATGTAGTTTAAATTCTCCATAGCCTAGGTCCTAGATCTTGACATTGGATTCATCTCTAGGAGGTGTGGAAGATGGTGGCATGGTGGAAGACATGGATGGATTGGACGTGGAAGATGGTGCGAGTGTGGATGGGTCAATGTACTTAGAAGAAGAGGAGCTAGGAGATTCTCGGTTGATGGGCACTCGATTTTAAGAAATACCCCTCAGGGTGGTGTAATATTGAAAGGGGTTTGGGTCTCCATATATAGTGATTTTTGTGCCATCAAAAGGGAAATTTAAGCATTGGTGATATGTGGATGGAATAGATTTTAAGGCATGAATACATAGGCGGCTGAGCAAGATGTTGTAAGCTAATTCCAAATCCAAGACCTGGCAAGTTGTATCCATAATGAATGGTCCCACTCTTATGGGAAGAGAAATAACGCCTCGTGAAGAGTGTTCTTCATCATCATATGCTTTGATCACTATACTCTTTATGGAATCTATTCATGCATAAAAAATCCTAGAGCCTTAACCAATTTTAGGGAGCATATGTTCAATCCTACTCTGCCATCTACTAAAACTCTTCTAACCTTGTGCTTATGGACGAAAGTTTCAATGTGTAATGCATCGTAATGGTTATTCTTAGGTGACGAGTAGTCTTGATTAGAAAAGGTGACATGGTGAGGCGTAGTGAGGTATCCCACCATGGTCTCAAAATAATTGGCATCAATATCCTTAGGGACTGATGACTCTTGTATGGTTTTACCTAGTATTGCATTGTGTGTGGGAGAGATGCAAAGCAACTCAAGTATAAAAATTTGCATGTGATTTTTGCCAAGCTGGTTGATAAGGTTGAACTAACTCCTAGGTTTCCCTTGCTTTGTGGTTGAGGCTGGTTGTGACTGCTTAGGGGATGGACCAGGTATGGTGATTTTGGGTTGCCTAGCGGGAGGCAGACCAACTATGGTGACCTTCCCACTTTGAGTAGTAGCATTGCATTTGGGTGCTCTCTTTTTCATAATGGTATTGATGTATTTGTCATTAGTTCAAACATTATGTATAATAGGTTCCCTAGAATAGTCGTACTTGGTGCAGGAAAAGTTAGCTTTCAATTATTGTTTGTCTATGGACCTGATGTGGAAGCATTATTAGAACCATGGTCTTGCAGTGGGTTCTTATGAATAGTATGATCTGAATTAGAGGAAAATTGTGATCCACCTACCTCAATGATGTGATTCTCGATAAGATATTGTATCAAGTTTTTCAGTTGTCAATAGGAAGAATTTTTATGTCCTATTGCACGATGATAATCATAGATTGCATTATCGTCCCACCATGCTGGTTTGAATTATCCTGGGTCGTATGGTTTTGGTTCTAGAAGTATGATGATACCATTCTAAAGGAATTTCTTGAGGACTTCTTCAATGGCTTCACCCAAAGGAGTGTATATGCAACCCCTAGGAACTGTCTCATCTGGAAATATTGTCCTTGATTATTTTGGCCACTTTGGTTTTTTAAAGGGACATTGGTAGGGGGTGTCAATATCGTTGTTGGCTAGTTTTGTGGTTGAACCCCCTTTAGGGCCAATACTAGACCCATAGTGTTTGCAGCCTTGGCATCAACAACACCATCATTTGTAACATGTTTATTTTTGACCCAGTATTTATTTTTGTCAGTGGGAGGATTTGCATTTGAGTTTTTGGGACCGTATCTTAGCTCTCCCTTTGTGATAAGATCTTTCTCAATCCAGACACCTTTTTCAACTAGGTCTATGAAGGTTGTGCGGCAATGCACTTACACTACATATTTAAGGGGGCCCAAAAGTGTTTGAACAAACATGTCCACCTTTTCCCATTCAGGTATGTCAATGTGACATCGACTAGCTAGACTCCTCCATCTCTAGAAGAATGGGATGAATGTCTCACCAGCATCTTCTTGCATGAGATTGCACAAGCTAGTAATAGAGGTATCCATGTCAATGTTGTATGCGTAATTTTTTATGAATTTTTGTTTAAGCTCATCCCATGTTTTTATGTCCTTTTGAGTGGAGAACCATTCAAGGGCAGGACCTGCGAGACTTTTAGAAAAGAGTCTCATCAAGTATGTTTTCTCATAAGTGATTTCCATACAATTGGTTGCAAATTCATGAACATGTTCGATTGGGTTTTTCTTTCCTCTGTATTTTGTAAAATTCGGTGACACATATCCTGGAGGAAATGGTGGCATGTATAAGTTCATGTTGAAGGGGTATACGTTTAGATCATATGACACGTCTGATTTTTTGCTAGATATATGTATGTTTTCTATTGTCTTCTCTAGACCCATTATTCTAGCTTGTAAGGCATCCATGATAGGGTGATTGGTGGTCCCATGCATAGGACTTATTGGTATGCCGTAGGTCCCCATTTGTTGTGAGTGAATGTTGGTATGTTGTTGAGGTACATGTTGTTGTGTTATGTATGATGTGTTCAGATTTGTGTGTTGTTGGTGTTGAAAGCTTGGATTGGGGGTATGTTGGTGAGTATGAATATGACATGAGTATGTTGAGATGTGTCTCCCAGCCATTCGGGTTGATATTTGGGGAATATGGTGACCACGAATATTTTTATGCATGAATGATGCCATGGGCTATGTGTTTTGACTGCCTTGTCCCAATTGTTGGGTTGGTACAAAGGGAATGTTTGTATTTTTCCCTTGAGAGGCGATGGCATTTGACTATGTTGTCGTGTTAACATTTTGTTGTTTTCCTTGAATAAAGATATGTCATTTGTCTCCACCCAAAGGATTTGTGAGATACCAATGAGAGGATGTGATGAAGGTGTACTCATGGTAGTAGATGTAGTTGTCAAGGGGGGATTAGTATGACTTGATGATGCCTCTGTGGCATTTACTGTACTGGTATAGAGAGGATTGGAGTAACTTGCCCACATTGTTGAGGAGCCAAAAGTGGTTCCAACTGATTGTGACGGTGTTGTGGGTATTGTGGGCATTGTGACATATTGTGATCCTCCAATGGATATAGCATTTATTGAATTGGAGTTATTAGGAATGTTGGAGGTAGCAATCACAGTCGGTGTAGTGTCAAAAAAGGTATTTCTTGTGGAGTTTGGTGGTTGACCACTATTGGCGTTATTGGAAGGAGATGTCAATCTCAAGGTGTTGATGTCAAAACCTTGAGGTAATTTGGCTCCTTGCACTTGTACATTTTGACCAATTTTTCGATGATGGATGTCAGGTCAGAATTTTGACGTTTCAAATGTCATCAAAATTCTAACACAATTATAGCGACGAACAGTCATAGAAATTCCGATGGGCCGTCATCGAAAAATTTCTCAAAATGTACCAGTGTTAACTTAAAAGTATGGCCAAATATATGTCTCTATCATATAGGACCATTTGTTCCACAAATTGAGAGGCTTTTGGATCTTGTGCTACTGCCTCTAAGTTTTCCTCAAGTATTTGTCCATATTCATCCTTATGTAAGAATGGTTCAAAGGAACTATTTGATGAGGCTGGTATGGTCATGAGATATTGATTATTCATGTTGGAAAATGGGTCATCAAATGTCCAATTTGGGTCATACGTGGGATTGTTAACATTGGAAGTGGGGTCTTGTCCAAAAATTTCCATTTGTCGTTTCTATTTTTGGAGTCTAGTTTCCACCATAAAATCAGATTGCTCAAACGAAAATGATGAGAATGACAACTACATGCGAGATGATGCTAGCCTATGTTTTTTTTTTTGGATTTTTGATTAAAGGATGTCAATGCAAGACTATGTTATCTAAGGGTTTAATGTGATAAATTTGAGGTCTAGGTTCAAAATGACGGCTATGATAAGTAATATTTTTGGATTTTTGGAAATAAAGTATGCAAGGTATAACCTAGAATGCAATTTGGACAAAAGGATACCTAAACACTTCTAAACTCAATCTTTTTTCTCGATTTTGGTTACTAAAGGAATTTTTGATGATGACAAAATGACAAGGTCAAAATGACTAGTGAGTTTTCCTAACTAGACTGTTGAGTTGGAAAATTTCACAAAAGGGACAATGAATGAAAAAGGGAATGTTGATCAAGTCCAATATAACCTAGTTTCAAAAGCAATGATGTTGCAAAGTGTGCTGAGATTTTCCTAATCCAAAGTATGCAAGAATTAAAGCCTAAGGACAAGCTAATGCCTAATGTATGCAACTAAAAATAATGAAGGATGAAATCTATGGTGAAGAATGCAAACTAATGGTCGAAAGTTTTGAGCAATTTCAAAGTTGGTTTCTGATAGAATCCCTTTGAAAATAGTGTTTGACAAATGACTGACAGAGTTTTGATTCAGATTTGACTTGGTATGAAGATTTTTTTTTGTCAAGAAAATGCATTGTTTGAGGATTTGAATGTGTCACAGGATTGTGAATGTGTTTCAGTTTAGCGAATGTGGCTCTGGGACTGACAAATGCAACTCAGTTTTGCAAATGCAACTCTGTGTGGTTCAGATGTGTCATGACGCATACAAATGCAATGTTTGAAAAGTCAAATGTGGTTTAATAGAGCAATTGTGTCTCAAAAACTTGAATGCAATTCAACAGATGTGACACAATTTGTTAAAATTGAGTTTCTTGACATATTGAGGGCAAATTTAATCTCTCTAATGGTTAATTTTTTGTCTAGAAATGTGAATGTGGTGAATAATGTTTGAGAAATCCATAAAGCACTTGACAAGAACAATTTTTTGAGAAGTAAGCAAGCACACATAAGACAAGTACAATCCTAAAAGGCCAACAAGCCAAGGGTTTGTATACTTGATATAGCCCACTGATATACCCTGGATTGGTGATGAACAACTTTCCTTCTCGAGAGCAGATAGCTTAGAATTTTGGTGGCATTGACTCCCCTCCACAACTCATTAATGTCATTCCAGCACACCAAATTTGGACTCTTTGGGTAATAACATCCCAAGAATTGCTATCTCTACTCAAGGGGATCAGTAGTGAGTGTCTTCGGGCATGATACTGTACCCTGCACTATATCAAGCAATGACCAAAGAATGGTTGGACTCTAAAATAAAAGGTGTTTAATACGGGCATTACATTTGTAGGGCATGATCCATGCGGTGAGAGTCCCCTTTCGGATCTATCTTGTTGGAACCATACGCATGATTCTTAGGTTTTCCCCAAGAATCCACTTTTATATATCGGCTGAAAGTCCCTAGGGTTCAGGGTGCTACCAGTCTGAGTTGTCCTAGGGTGAGTACTTTTTCCCACCAAAACAGGCCCAAGTTCTAGAGTTAGTAACAATTTCTCTTACACCTAGGATCGCTCAAAAGCATAAGGAGAGAGGATACTTTGATTACTAAATCATGAGGGTGACACAAAAAATAAGATGGGTCTAGTTTTTTGATCACCTAGTTTTCACAAGGAGAGATTATAATCACCTACCACCTTCAAGCACATTCAGACAGAATCAAGCACTTATTCATTTTATTGCACCAAAGGAAGTGTGTACTAATCTAAAAAAAATACAGGCACAATATTTTGATGTTTATTCTTTGGCATTTGAACCTACAAAACCACACGTTAGGAGTTTGAATTTTTGCCTTTGACCCACAAAAAGTAACCACCAAATGCTACAAATGAAAATTAGTACCACGAAAACCTAACTAAGAAGAATGCAGAAGAACCAAAAAAAAAAGAACAAAGAAAATAGTAAAAACACAAATGCAAATAAATAGAAACATCCAGTCAAATTTGTTATGACAGAGCGAATGTGCCACTCTGTGTATCAAATGCAGCTCGAGAATTCAAATGTAGCTTTCCAGACTTTGATTGCGGCACGACAGAGCGATTGCAGTGTTTGGGTCATCAAATGTGTTGCAACACATCATATGCATCATGAATTTTAAAAAACAACTACATCACTCTGTACTTGTACTTGCAAAAATGACAAAAAAAACACAAAACCATACGGAAAAAAAAAAGAAACAAAGTCGGGTTCACCAATGTATCAATGGATTAATTTCAGGTATTAAGATTATCAAATGAATTAAAAGCACAATAATAAAACCCAAAGAGATATGAAGCACAATGAAAGAAAATAACAAATGAAACAATTATACCAATTGATTCACGAAGCTTCCATGATTCACCTCCATAGCACCTTCTAGTTTGCAGCATATGATTGATACCCTCAGATTGAGTGTGTGAGCATTATAACTATGCCATTATCCTATGCAAATTTTGAAGGATTTAATTATATAGCTATGCCTATGTCTATGGCAATATGGCAAATGACAATAATGACTATGAATGATAAATGACTACAATGCCTATAATAATGAAGTGGTCCATAAATTATGATCAAATTTGACATTTTATAGAAAACGTAATTTTGAGTGGATGGACAAGATCAACTCATGACAGAAACCTAAAATTAGAGGACAAGATTTTATATTACCATCCCTACGTAGGGTTAGGGAAAAATCCTTAAATGAGTGATCAATATGTCATCTAAGAAAATCAGATCAGTGGTGGAGATGATGGGGATGATGGAGATGATGGAGGAGACGGTCGGAGACGGAGGTGAGATGGTCAAAGACAGGGCCGGAGGGTGCGCCCACGTGTGGCGAGGATAGCATTAGATGTTATCCCAGAGGTTGCCAAGGAGGGGGAGAGAGAGGAGGAGGAGCAGCCAAGACATGAGGGAGAGGGTGAGGAGACATAAGAGGAGGGGGAGAGAGAGGAGGATGTGGAGGTGGCAGAGGCCAAATAGGAGGATGTGGAGGTGGTAGAGGCCAGACAGGAGGAGGATGTGGTAGAGGATGACAATGATGAGGATGATGCCGAGAGACTGCTTAGATGGTGGATGGTGGAGGGAGAGGAGGAGATACCATCCTCCTCGAGATTTCCCCAACATGTCATGACAGATCAGAGGGTGTTCGATCTATAGAGGAGGCTAGATGAGAGCATGACACAGGTCAGAGCATTGCAGTTAGAGCTAGAGGTGCTTGGGTAGAGCGGGATCAGGCAGTGATCCATCAGCAGGACTCAGCTCAGTGGTGCACAAAGTTTGCAGCATTATGCACAGGGCCTTCTAGGGATATTGCTTGTGAGCTGGCTAGGGTGAGCATGAGGTTGGGGCAATATAGGACACTATAACGAGTAGGAAATACCTCCTGAGCGGCGAGATCCTACACTATCACGGTCTTAGACGAGGATGAGTAGTGGTCACAGGTTAGGTAGTGGGAGTGGTAGTAGGAGCCATACCATTGTAGGAGGATACACCTCCTTAAGGCACACATCAGGGCACAGGTCCCACCACTCACATAGGAATTCCTTGAGTCATCATTCAGGCCACAGTCATGGGTCTACCAGCTCAGGGCAAAGATCAGTACAGAGGCAGCCACCAGTGCCAGATCCACAAACATCATAGAGTTAGGCTACAGTGACATCACAGGTGTCTATTACCATGGAGATGATGCCATCAGTGTCAGTTCCATTGGTTGCATAGACAGAGGCTGCTACAGGTCCACCCATTATCTCAGTGCCAGTTATAGATCCTCAGCTACCACACTCTTCACCACGAGGGAATGTTGAGATTCTACCCTAGGAGCATGTTTTCCATATTTGGTTCCTTGCTATGACACTTTATATATAGATCACTGAGCCTGCGAGCTCCATTTTTGGGATATCTCTTGACTTTATCCTATGGAATTGTACATTTTTGAGATGATATTATATGATGACGTAGTTTTGATGCGACCTATATGTGTGTTATGCAACGTTATTTGATTTATGAATTATGGTACATGTGATGTATTATGTATGTCCTATATGCTTACTTATGACTATGATGCCATGATGATGTAATGCTTATTTTTATGTGATGATGATGATAATGATCTGCCTAATGTATTTACTAAATGGATGCAATTTTTATGATTATGTTAATGCGATGTGTATGATTTAATTATCCAAGAGATATCTCATAATCATAAGTCACAATTTTTCATAATGCTTTAAGATATCCAAGAGATATCCCATCGACATAATTCCCATAAGATATCTCTTGGATAATTGCATCCATTCCCATCGAGTGTGTGAGCATAAGATATCTATGCCCTGTCTCTGACCATCTATGCCTATAAAATATCTTATGCCTAATGCTCGATATAATTAAAGCAGTATAAGATATCTCTTGGATAATTGCATCCATTCAAGTTAATGCTCCATTTTTGGGATATCTCTTGACTTTATCCTGTGACTTTTGACAATTAAAGATGTATTGAGTAAATAAATAGACTTTATTTATTTAATAATCGTGAAGAATAAAAGAGATGTGAATTAATTAAATAATTATGAATTATTTAATCAATAGTCGAATGTGGACCAAGGTCATACTAAAATGTCATAATTATTTCAGTTATAATCAATAGTTGAAGGATTTAATTATAAAGCTATGCCTATGCCTATGACAATTTGGTAAATGACAATAATGACTATGAATGATAAATGACTATAATGCCTATAATAATGAAGTGGTCCCTAAATTATGATCAAAATTGACATTTTATAGAAAACGTAATTTTGAGGGGACATAAAAGATTGACTCATGATAGAAACCTAAAATTAGAGGACAAGATTAATTCTGACCATCCTTAATTAGTTAAAAAATAGAGCTTGCGGGCCTAGGTCATTTTTAAGTGTCTACAAAGTGCATGTAGGGGAAACAACCTGGAAATAAAAGGGTGTGCAAACTAAGGCACACATGTACGAGGAAAGAATCATTGCGATTCACTACTATTGTGGAAGGGACACTCACTTGACAAAGGTATGATGGAAAACCAAAGGAAAACATCAACCCCCCATGACACTTTATATCATAGTGCGAATACAAAAGGAACAATAGGATGTGTGGAATCCCCAAAAACTATACACTAGAATGACACTTTATCTCAATGCGTCTCAAAAGAGAATATGTATGGAAAAGATTTATATAATTCCCAAATAGGAAAGAATTCTAGAAATACATATAGAACATCCAAAAATGAGTCATCACATGCAAACAAAAAGTTCCCAGGAGCTAAAACATCCAAGTAATTCACCAAAGTGGGAAAACACATAAGCCTGAATAAAATGTACCTAGAGTTTCAAATATATAAAAAGTGCATGGATGGAATTGAAGAGATTTGAGAAATGGTTCCAATGCCACTAGAATCGTGAAAAGTGGAGAAACTAGTCAAAAGTTATGAGCTCGGGACTGAAAAATAGAACCTTTGACTTCAACAAGTTGTAGAATGTACCAACAACAAAAATAAGTGATGATACCCACACCGATGGAAAGTTAAGGGAACCAACTTTCTGACAATATGTTGATTGCAAAAATCCAATATTGTACACCCATGTTATGGCCAAAAGAAAAAATTCACTCCCTAGAGGCTAAAGAAGGGGGCTTGGGACCCCTACACATGTGTTCATGTTGACATTAGCACGACATCATCAGAATATTCATGAAATATTCCCTAGCTCTGCTAGAAAAAATTCGATTGCCAAGAAATGATGCAAGGTTGTTGGGAAACATTTTTAGTCACTGGAAAAGTGAAAATTGATCTAATTTTTTTTGTTTTTGAGAACTGCCCAAGAAAACCAAGGAAGTCACTAGGATTTTGAAAAGTCACCACCGGTTGAAGGGAAAACACCACCGCTCGATGGTTTTGGAATGGCTACTGGCGAGGTACATGTGGTCAATGGCAGACAAGGTACTATATACCATGCCACAGACTCATTAAATGAACCCTAAAACTTTTAAAAAAATATCCCCTTGAATAACTCAACCCACTATTTATTCTTTTATTTTAAAAAAATCAAAAAAGAAATTGAAAAAAATGAAAGCTCTCACCGAATTTTTTAATTAACATTCCCTGGGTATCATGCAAAGGTTGTACGACTGTTGGGGAAAATATTTTTTTCCTCAAAAATAATTGGTGGAAAATTTTGAACAATTTATAGTCAAAATCCATGGAATCAGCCTCTTGAACATAACGACAAGGTCCTTTTTGCACCAAAATGCACCAAAAACATAGCTACCCTTTGAAACTAGAAAAAAAGCAACTGCTTCAAACCCTCACAAATCTAACGTCCAAAGTCCAAATTAGGTGAAACAAAATTTATATTTGACTTTTTTGATGGCTTTGAATCCAATGGTGAGGTCCTTTTCACACAAAAATACACCAGAAAACACCCACCTCCACAATTTACAAAAAAAGGGGGGGATTTAGATTTGAATCTTGTAACCCTTGTTGAAGAATAAAAACCTCATAAATCGAGAAGGGGTTCGATGAATCCACACTCTGATACCATGTTAGAATTGTGAAAGAATCATAAAACCATGAGCCATAGGATCAAACAACAAACAAATAAACCTTCCACACAAGAGATCTGCAAACAAGAATTGATATATTCCTCAACAAGAAAAAGCTATGGATGCAAGAGACTATCAAAAATATATGAAAGCTTAAGTCAAATATTTACAATGAGGGTTGAGTACTTATAAGAGAAAAACCCTAAATGAGAAAGGGATCAAATCATGACAAGTGTCAACATCACATAAGATGAGACAAAATGATATAATAGTAGCTCAACTAATAAAGCATAAAAACACTTCCAAGTTTTTCTTAAGTGCATGAGAATAAATTAGAATAATAATCAATTAAAGACTAATTAATTATTAGTTAATTCGTGATAACTCTAACATTTATTTGGTATTCAACTAGGATCAAAGCCTAAAAATTATACAATAAAATATTAAGGAATAATTTTGAAAGTGCAAATGTCAATGGATGAAGAATCACACCAAAGCACACATGAGAAAGAAGATTATTGGTCTAATATATCTACTTTCACAAAGGAAGAAAAAAATATTGCAAAAAAGGAGGAAGCATAGGAGAAGTCCCCAAGATTCCTACCAAGTATGTTTAAAGGAATAATTCAAATGATCGTATCAATGGACATAAGAATGAAGGAGTGCAGACAAGAAGAAGATTTGCTTAAATAAATTAAAAGGTGGACTTTTCTCTAGTGTCAAGAATATAATCAAAGACTTTTGTTGATTCTAGTAAGGATGAATGATGGATACTAGAAATGGAAGAAGAGCTAAATTATATTGAGGAGAATCACACTTGGAAATTAATTCTAAGGCCTAAAAACAAGAATGTAATAGGAAAAAAATGGGTATTCAGAATTAATTTGAAAGAAGATAGAGTGGTTGTGAGAAATAACACAAGACTAGTATGCAAAGGATTTTCACAAGTGGAAGGAATTGACTTTAAAGAAACATTTACTCCAGTGGAAAGAATGGAAGCCAAAAAAATGCTTCTTACATTTGTTTTAATTAATGGGAAAAATAGTTTTGAAGGGACCCAAAACCCACTTAAAGAACAAGTTGCCTATAGATACAACATAGACAATCAATAGTGAACCCAAAACATACCACCAAATGAACAACATGACAGCCCAAATATTCACTTACAGAAAAGGTCTTGAAGGGAACATTAAACTCAATACAACCAAGTTTTATAAGGGATCTTCAACCCAAAACAGGTTTAGTCAGGAACCTAAAACCCACTTATAGCCAAATTACATGGATCATACTCCCTCACCACACAACAAGTTATAACGGGGACTTTAAAACCACCAAACCCTACCTATAGTAGCTAGGTAGTAGCAAACAAATTTCACACATATAGAACATTGTTGTGCCAGCACAACCTGAATTAGTTAGGCAACAAAAGGCACACCACTTAAGAAACAAGCTTAAAGAGTCAATAACAACATCCACATTCATGAAACTCACCACTTAACTCATCAAACTTGCCTCTCCACTTTTATAGGAGAAGAAAGTAAGAGCATTGTTTTCAAAGCAATAAAAATACTCCAATAGATGCACACTCCACTTCCATAGGAATGGCCTCCACCTCAAAAGGAGTAGTAGGAGAGAAAACTTGACCCAACCCCACACCTCCACCTTAAAAGAAGATGCCTCAACCTCATTAGGAGAAGTCTCCACCTCTAAAGGAAACTCAAGGTCCAAGGAAAAAATAGAGGATCTTACAAAAACAATGAACTTAGAATCTAAAGGTAGCATACGACCATTTAAAGCTAGCTCATATAGGAGGGTAGCCATAATAGAAATCAATAGAAGCTCCTTAAATAGCTCACAAGATGCAATCCCTCTGATGAAGAGGGAAACCAACGCTTTCACAAGCCAAAAGAACTAGGACAAGAGAAAAACCTTAAAGAAAAGCCCAACCAACAACTTCAAACCAAAGAATAGAGCACCATAGACACCCAAATTCTCCAAGAACACCAGGAACAAGAATGACCACAACCCATCCAAATGAAAAAACTTAATGAGCACTCCCAACACCAAGAAAAACATCATGACAGGAGCAACATAGACAACTTGAAGGACAACTGAAGAGAGGCCAACCCCTTCCAAACCTAGACACAAATCCAAAGAAAAAAAATGGAGTGCATACCACCAATATCCAGAGGTCTTAGAAGATAAATAAATAATAATTTCAACCCTCTTGAGACCTAAAAATCCCATGACATGGAGTAGCTTAGAAGAAGCGCCAAAGGAAGAAGCAAAGAAACTTGCCCAGCATCCCCAAAGAGTCAAAAAACAACAAATCGGCTCCCAAAAAAGAACAGAGAAAGGGCTCAAGAAAAAACCCCAATAGCTGGCACAAACGAAAAGCCACCACTCATAGTAGGTCATAACGAAAAAGAAGATATGAGAGCCCAAGAACAACAACAAAGAGACCACAAACGGCACCATAAAAGAAAGAAACCAGGGGAAGACAAAAATATTTTCCCCCACCAGACCCACAACCCAAAAAAACAACACACAATGCACCAAGAATAGGTCCAATGTTGAAGGGAAAGGCCAAAAGAACATCTCCCTCCATGCATCATCGTCGTTACCTTCTGAATCAGACCCATTGCCTTAAGAATCACCAATAGAATTCAAATTTGGAGCCTCTCTCCTCTTCCTGCTTGGAGACATCATGATGTAAATTATTGATATGAATGTTAACTTTTAAGATTTATTTGTTGTTTCTTGCATTTGTTATTCACAAGAACTTCAAGGTTTATCTTAAAATGTGAAATCTACCTTCTTGAATGGTGAATTAAAAGAAGTGTACATAGAACAACTTGATGGATTTTAAATATCATCTGATCCAAAAATGGTATGCAAACTTCAGAAGGATCTATATGGTCTCAGACAAGCCTCTAAAACTTGGTATGCAAGGTTGGACAAGGGTAAAAGCATAAACCTTTGTCACTGCTTTATAAAGGAATCGACCAATATCAAAAAAAAATTGAACTTCGACCACATAAAAGTGGTCTTAATGTTTTGAATTTAAAAATGGTGTATTAAACTAATGAAATGTAAAACTTTTGATGAAGTTTATTCCTATAATTTTTAAAAAAATTAAAATTATTGTTTTCATTATGTTTTTATCAATTTAAGGATAGATTTTGGAATGCTGAAAATTTTAGAAAAGAGTGACTTCATGGGTCATCAAGAAACAAATTGAAAAAAACTTCATTTCTCCCTATTTTTTTTTCTCCAAATAGGTAACTTCAATATCTTATCCATGGAAAAAAAAAATTCATGTATATTTTTCTCATAATAATGTTTTAAAGTCAAAGATGTTAGGATTTGACAGCTTTCACGGGCCAACAACAATTTTTAATTTTATTAATCATTTTCAAAAAAAATTATCCCCTTTTGAAGAAGACTCTCTCCTCTTGTGGCCCATATAAGATTTAAAGTTTTTTAATATGTTTTACTATTTTTTTTTAATTTCTAATCAACATCTTTTTTAATTTAAACAACCTACTTGCATTATTTTAAATATAAAATATATTAAAACTAATCAAAATATTAAAATATATATATATATATATATGGATTCACCACTCTGAGCTTTACAAAAGGGTATTTTTGTTTTTTGTAGAAAAATCATTCTGCCAAGTAGGATGCCAACTAGACATGCTCAACCAAGTATGTTTTGGTCGAGCATGTTTCGGCTGAAACATACTTGGCTAAAAATTTCTTGATATTTCCAAGCTATAAATACTAGATACGCTCACTTTTTTCATGTTTTTGGCTAGACATATTCGGCCGAGTGGCTTTTGGCCAAAACCTCTTCAACCGAAAAGGTACTTGCCATGTCGGTACCACATTGTTTCAACCGAAAGCCACTCAGTCGAAAATAGTTCACTTGGAACCATTTATTTGACCAAAAGTGTGACACACTATTGTGCTTTTACCCACAAGTACCTAATTTAGCAAGGCCTCAAGAAAGCTATTGTACACAATAATTTATACATCAAAGTAGAGGATGAAAATATTCTAATTATTGTGGTATATGCTAATGATATAATTTTTAGTAGCAATGAGGAAATGTGTAATAGGCTTTTTGAAGAAATGTATAAATAATTTGAAATATCTATGTTAGGTGAGTTTTCATTCTTTTTTGGACTTCAAATTGGACAGTTAGGTAATGGTATATTTATCTCTCAAGAAAAGTATGTTAAGGAAATGCTAAAGAAGCTTGGTATGGAAGACTATAGTTAAGGAAATGCTAAAGAAGTTTGGTATGGAAGACTATAAACCAGTATGTACTCCAATGTTAACTCATTGTTATTTGAGTAAGGATGATGTGTCACTTAAGGATGATTATAGTTTGTATAGGTCTATGATTGGGGGCATATTGTACCTAACTAATTGAAGGCCTGATATTATGCAAGTAGTTTTCTTGGACGCAAGGTTTCAAGCAGATCCAAAAGAAACTCATGTAAAAGTTGTCAAGAGGATTTTCAAATATTTGAAGAGCACTTTGGACTATAGATTGTGGTATCAACAATGTAATTATTTTTCCTTCTATTCATATACTGATGATGATTGGGTTGGTAAGTACCGAGGAAAAAAGAACTACAAGTGGTGGAGCTTTATTTCTTGGAGATAGATTAGTCTCTTGGTTCAATAAGAAGTAGGGCTTAGTGTCCTTCTCAACAATAGAAGAAAAACATCTTGTTGCAACCAAGTGTTGTGAATGAAGAAAACCTTGAAGGACATAAATTTGATGTATGATGAGCCCATTCTATTTATGTGTGATAATACAAGTGCCATCAATATTTCAAAGAATCAGGTGAGGCATGTAAGAAATAAACATGTATCTATTAGATATCACTTCTTAAGAGAGAAAGTTATGGGTCAAGATATAAGATTGGAGTTTTTCCTCACAAAGGAACAAATTGCAGACATCTTCACAAAGGCACTTTTAAAGGATACATTTGAGTATCTCAGAAAAAAGCTACTATTTGGTTCCCCTCATTTTTCTAACTAGATGCATAGTTGGTGCATTTTTCTATATGGAGAAATTCTAGACACATTTTTATCATTAGATTGACAAAGGCTATCTCTCAAGGGAATTGGGTAGTAGAATGCTAAAATTACTATAGATAGGGGGAGCTTGTATGTTGTGGCAAGCTCAGTTGAAGGTCATTAGCTCTTTATCCTTGATGTCAAAGGGGGGGAGATAGAGCAAGGGGCAATATTGCATATCCTATTGTTGTTGCTCCTATTGGTGTTTCCATCAATGCCGAAGGGGGAGATTGTTACAATTATGTTGGAAGTGTTATCATTGATGTCAATAGTATGGTGTTTGTTGATGATGTTTCCTCTAATGTCAGCAAAGTGGTAGTGTGAGGATGGTTGCATATGCTGAAATCAAGAAGTTAAGTATAATGTATGAGGTTGGATATCATGAGTTGCTATTACAGTTACATATCCTATTGCTCATAAAGAAGTGTATGGTTCTTTGAATTTTATATTCACTATTGATGTAAAGTTGTATAAATGAATCTCTTACAGTTAGTGGCTTAGACTGGTGCTTTAAAAAGCTCCTTAGAATTCTCTGCATTGCTTCACATTTTAAGATATGATCCTGTAGTTTTGAAGGATAGATAGAGTCAAGTATGAAGCATGTGTGTTCTAGATTTTAGATCATACATATTAGTGTATAATTTCTTGAGTAAGCAAAGTGGTGATTGTAATGTTAGAGTAATGGAAGGCTCAAAGAAATAATCTACATTTCTCCGTAGTTTTTTTAATGGTGTTGTGGTTTGGAGGATATATTTTCCATTTATATTTATTGTCTCTTTTAGTTTCAGTTGTTGAAGTGTACCATAAGTTGAGTTTTCAATAGATAATGGTTTTATATCTATTTGCTTGTGCCAGCTAATGATGCTTGAATTTGTGAAAGAAGGGAATGGAAATATTCCTAAATATCATATTATGATTTTGATATAATTTGTGTGATGATACTTTGTCTCTTTGGTATTGCTTGTGGTCTAAAGTTAATATTTTGAGAGTTGAGTGTTTGCTAGGTTGACTTAATATTTTAATTTGTAACTTGCACCAATTTTTTGTGGCATGAACCAACATGAGAATGCATGTAGAGTTGAATTCGGTCTTTCTTATCTCTTGGCTTGGACGATAGTGAATCTCCCTTTCCTGTGGATATTTTTGAGCTTACTCAATATGGTCGTTGATGTTTCATATTCAAAAATTTTAGTTTGGCCAACATGGAGAAATTTTTTGAAGCTTTCATAAGGTCTAATTGAATGATCAAATGTGTTCTAAAGATGAAAAATTATTCAGTATGTGACAAATTTAATTTTCTAAAAGAAGTGCACTAAAAATATAGGAATGTATGTGAATGTGCAAAGAACCATGTTTGATGTATGATAGAGACAGTGAGCTAAAAGAAAAAGAGTATATGTTATTGTGTAGAAGGCAGTGAGTCGACCGAAGTGTGTAAGTGAGTGCTGGAGGAAATGAGACAAAGGTAGAAGTGCAAGTGTAGATGTTGGAGGTAGTGAGAAGAAAATAGAAGTGTATTAGTGTTGAGGGAAACGAGTTAGAGTCAAGAGAAGTATTGTAGTTGTGATTGACCATTTGATTCATCAAAGTGTTGCATTTTGAGGTTGTAGCCTCATCCTATAAGTTTTGAGTAGGAAGTTGTAAACTTCCTTAGGTTAAAGACCTTAAGACTTTTTATAACTATTGTTTCATTTTTGTGAGGCTAGATTTGGATAATAGCTCCAAGTAACTTTCTCATTGTGGCTTTTCCTTGTTGGGTTTCTACTTAAATCTAATGTTGTGGTCCTATGTTTTTCTTTGAATGTGTTATCTGATTAAGTTAGTTATAAGTTTTGATTGATAAGTTGAATTGAATTAGTTTGAACGATATACTAATTCACCTTGAACCTCTCAATAGATTTGTCTATTCTAACATGAATTAGATAAGACAATGGCCCAAGTAAGTGAAGGTAACTTTTGGATTTCTATAAGTGAATATGTGAAAATACTCATTTTTAAAAGGTTGTATATTTTTCCAGCATGCTAAAGGAACAAGATAAAATATATGGCTATATTAGGCATTTCCTATACCAGAGAGACCATCCAAGAACATATAGTCATGGATTTTTTTTGGGATTACCTAAAACTTAAAGAGTTAATGATTCTAATTTTTTAGTGGATAGATTTTTTAAAATGGTTCATTTAATACCATGTCAAAATACTAGTGATGGATACCACATCACTACATTATTCTTCAAACAAGTGTTTAGGCTACAAGGATTGTTGAAGAATATGATTTTAGATATGGAAATTAATTTCCATACATTGTGGAAGAAGATGGGAACAAAGTTAGGATTTCGTTCAACATACCATCCCTCAAATGATAGGAAAAAATGGTTGTCAAATTTTTTTTGCAAAGCTTGTTCAAATGCTTAGTGGGAGACAAACCACAATAGTGGGACATCATCCTAATACAAGAAAAATTCCTATACAAACTCAGTAAGAAAAAGTGCAAGTAAGATTCCATTTAAAATAGGCTATGTGTAGAATACTAGAGGTGTTGATGAATTGAGGAATAGTGTATACTTCAATACAAAAAGAATTGTATAATAATATTTTTCTGAATACATCCCTAAATTACACAAGGAGGTGAAGGAAAAATTGGAGAAAAGTGACATTAAATAGAAAGAATATACCAATATCCACATAACAGAAAAATAGTTCCACATAGGTGATTTAGTTTTAGCACATTTGAGGAAAGAAATGCTTCCACAAGGAACATACAAGAAGTTCAAATGGAAGAAAATAGGTGCATGGAAAATGTTGAGAAAATTATCATCCAATTCTTATGAAATTGATTTTCCAAAAAGGATAGACATATCCCTTATTTTTAATATTGTTGATCTATAAAAGTTTCCTGGAGGAGAGATAAGTTTACAATGATGTACACACTCTATCTTACCTAATACACAATAGTGGATAGAAAAGTTACCTAAGAAGATGGAGGAAATATATAGAATGGTGGATTCTCATGTGGCTAAGAAGACTAGACAATGGGACTAGAATATCTAGTCCCCTAAAAGAGCAAAGTTGCAAATGAAGATTCATGGCTAAGTGCTACAAATCTAGTTAAGTGTAGAATTCTATTTTACGACTTTCCCCAATGTTCAAAACATTTGAATTCATGGAAGATTTTAGTTACCTAGTATGTATGATGCAAGAGAATCTAGGTTCACTTGTAATCCTACATAAACCCAAAAATATTTCTTTGCTTTATGTTTTCTTTCTTTTCCCTTGTTATTTTCTTATAGAAGTTGTTGATCAATCTCTAAAGAATTCCTATGCGTTCAAGGAAAATTAATGACATCACTTTGAGGAAGAGTCAAAAGAATGTCCACATTTCAAGTTTGGAGAAAATATGATAAAAATGAATAATCTATGGAGTTACAAAATTTAATCATGCATCTACACTTTCTAAAACTTCTAGCCATATTTGAATACCCCTTGAAATCTCATTTTTCCTCTTGTCACCCAATTTCTTGAAAGGACTTCTAAAATAGAACTTTTAGCCTTATTTGAATCCCCTTCAGATCCTTACTAAGTCCCTTTGGACTTTATTCTCTCAACAACCCTTAATGCATGATTACATCATCACTTGTGGAACTTTCATACATTATCAGTTATATCTCGATGCCCCTTGTGTTTCCACAAATTCCCAATGCCTTTCATTCTCTATAGAGACTATTGTTGCAAAAGTTGTGTCACCACATGACCCTAACTTCCCTACATGATTGATGATGGATAAGTTGATAAAAAAATTCTTAAGTGAATCAAAGGCATCTAATGACCATAAAATTATTCCATCATAATGACCCTCAAATTTTGGCATTTCGATGTTCCACGGTTTTCCATATAACCTATTGTGAAACATTTTTTCCATGTTGATATTGTACAGTTACTTTTCAAAATAATGCAACATCAAAGACCCCTTAAACTTCCACAATTTATCTTTGTGCATGAATTGAAGACCTAAGGTGGAAATTTTCATTCCATAAGGACATGTATTGATGATACATACATTCCTGCAAAATACTTATGGCTATGATTTTTTCACATAGATGTAGAGTAGAACCCCCTCAAATCTCCACAATGTTTGGATGATAGTTGGTTTATATTGAACATAGATAAAAAGTGTCAAAAATGGTTATAACAACTTACAAATAGGATCCTAGGAGTTGATAGTAGTTTGACACATGCCACAACATGTCAAAATCTATGTTGGTCATGTTTGTCATGCTTATAATATGATTTTGACCATGTTTGAAGATTTCTTTTTTTAGTTTTCAAGTTGTTAAAGAGATTGAAGATAGTAAGTGCTTACATAAGACTTTAACATGAGGGTTTTAGTTTAAGGGTTAGAATTTTTTTTCGAATTGTTGTATGTAAGTTGTAAGGCTTTGAAACCAAGTCATCTAAGGGGAAGATACAAATGTAGTAAAGAATAATCCTACTATAATAGTCATTTGGATGTGAATAAAGTATAACTCTGCCTTACTATTTGAAAGTTCAATTTACTGTCTAATTCAGTAGCTTGTTAAGGCCCTTGAATCCTCACCTGCAGCATGAAACCTCAAGAACTTCTCCTCATCTGACACCACAAATGAGAGATGTGTCGATGAACCTATATTTTTTTTACAACTTTTTCTAAATGTGCTGTAATGATTCCAAGACATATTAATATTTATTAGAATGATTTCTTTGTATTCCTCTTCATACTTTGTACGTCCAATAAACCAACATTACCAACAACAACTAGAACTCATCGACTAGTCAACCATATGTAATATACTTTCTACAATAAACTCAATCTGCCATTCTTTATTTAAATTATGAGAGAATCAACTCTCAATATGCTCTCATATTCTTGAGCACTCCCACAATGCAATCACACTTAATCTAACTTTGATATCATAATAAAATTATAAAAATTGTAATAGAGAAGATTATTCAGAGTGTATATATATATATAATTGATTATACTCATATGATTACATAGAAGCACAAGAAACCCTATGGTCACGGAACTCGACACGACAACAAACTATGATTTATAAAATGCTTAATTAACTCGAACATCTTCTAAGACTGTTATTACCAACACTATTAATAACACGATCAATTCTTTCAATTAAATGACACCATCTAAACACAAATAAATATTGGACGTGCTTTGTGACCTGAGTTCCCCTTCAGTAATTTCCGGTAGTCTAACACCTGCTTAGCTTGTCCCCACATCAGTAACGGAGGTTTCATTTTCAGATTCCGAAGCATTCACAGACCAAGGCCTCGCTGGAATGGGTAGTGTCACTGGACTGCTAGAGATCATCACAGTCACCTTCCACATATCTGGACGAACTGTAGCATCAGCTTGAACGCACAGAAGACCAACTTGAATGCATCGTAGTACCTGCTCCCATAGGCAACTTTCCACTATTGTTGGCTCAACCATTGTTAAAACATCTCCTCCTCTGTACAGTCTCTATGCCTGTATCGCACATCATCAATTCTTTTATATCTTCAGTGTCTATTCTATATAACCATTATTAAAGGCAAATGATTAGTAATAAATCAGGTTTGTTACCCATTCCAACAAATTCTCCATTTCATGGGGAAGATTGCAATCTGTGATTCGCCTTCCACTCACAATCTCAAGCAGTAGCACGCCAAAGCTATAAACATCGGTTTTTACTGACAGCTGTCCACGAAATATATACTCTGGAGCCATGTAACCGCTACACCACATAAACAGAACACTACTCAAACTAAAAACAAAAAACAAAACAAAAGAACATCGTCAATCCGAAACCAAAATCACATAGATATCATCATTGGGGTCCTTACTATGTGCCTGCAACTAACTCTCCAGGGAAAAGTCTGGTTAAACCGAAGTCTGCTATTTTAGGTTTGAGTTCGTCATCCAGCATGATGTTACTTGCTTTAATATCTCCGTGAATGATTGTCAGTTGTGAATCTTCATGAAGGTAGAGAAGGCCTCGGGCAATTCCAAAGATAATGTTATAACGCTGTTGCCAATCTAACTGTTTAGTCTTTTCTGGATCTGTAACCACAATTCTATCAATCATTCTTACAATATCTTTCAACCAATTTTACAATATTAATAATAAATGAAGATAGAAATGTAACTTACCAAAGAGAAAAGTGTCCAAGCTTTTGTTGGGAAAATATTTATAAACAAGCAACCTTTCATCTCCTTCAGCACAACACCCCAACAGCTTCACAAGGTTTCGGTTTTCAAGACTGGCCATCAGCTTCACTTCATCCATAAATTCTGTATAACCATGGCTAGGTCTTTCAGAGAGCTTTTTAACTGCTATTTCCTTTCCGTCTTTAGTTGTTCCCTGAAAGATCAAACAGAATTAGAGCTCCACAGTCCCCTTAAGAAATTGATCTATGACTTCAGTGTTAATTTAGGACAAAGATACACTATAGTCCCACCTTGTATACTGCTCCATAACCTCCCTCACCAAGTTTGTTATCTTCATGAAAATTTTGTGTGGCTTCTGCCAATGCCTCCAAACTAATCATTAAATATTGCTGGTTGTGTATGAGTAAACCCGATTCGGGGAAATATGCATGCCTTTCTGTAGAGCAATAAACAATGGAAAAGTTTAGAAAATGTCATGTTATACTAAAATCAACAGCAAAGGAAAATAAATATGATGATGGAAATTGGAAGCGGCACCTTTGTTGTTGGTAAGCAAAGTAACTGGCCTAAGAAAATTGCCAAGTCTCACTCTGTTTCTCATTGCAATTAGACAAATAAGCAATGCCACAATCAGGCCTCCCACAACTCCAAAAATTATGCGTAATATTTTTGAGGACTTCTCTGCAGAGTAGATTCTTTTCAATATAAACATATTGAAGAGTATATTACAACAAATATTAGAAGTGGTTTTACTTACTCTTTGATTGAATCTGGCCTTCTGTGGGAGGTGTGGCAATTGTTGGAATCGGTGGAGAAGCTTCTGGAGAAGGAAATGTGGAAGTTGTTGGAATCGGAGGTGACTGCGTAGTGTCAAAAAACTTGTATGTATCAACTCTGACCATACAGCTTTTTGACATAGCCTGAGCTCCTCCTTTCAGAGAACAACAATCCTTCAGAACATTCCTTGCGTTAGACAAGCATTGTCTGCAATCACTGATGGATAAACTTCTCCAACATTGAACGAGCCCGTATACACTATCGGATTTCGAATAGTTGGCTGATCCCATAGCCAATCCATTATTCGCAGGGTCATAAGCTAAATTAGACAGATTATTGAGGAGACTAGAGGTTGTAGCCTTGAAATCACCAGTATTGGCTGAGATGTCAGGGCCCGTATAAGAATAATATGCGATGAGATCCGTCATCCGTAGAGGTTGTGAAAAGAAACTATAGTTGTCATAGCGCAGAAAACAGTCATCCGCCAATATCAGGCCACCTATGTCGTTGGTGCAATTACCCTTAAGAGAAATATTTGATTGTTGTGCGCAGTCTGAGCATTTCTTTACTGATACATTACCAATACATTGCAGAAGGCCGTAGACCTTGTTGGGCATTTGACCAAAGGAAGTGATGTTAAACCCTGAACTTTCAGGTGTATTTCTAAAAAGATCAGTCATAACTTGATTCAGATTAGCAGAATATGGACTGCCATCGATGTAAGTTGAACCAGTATTGCAGTTAGACCAATTGTAAGATATCACAGATGCAAATTTCATTACAAAGAACAAAAGAATAGAAAAGACAGACCTGCGCCTCATCTTGCTCTTTTGCTCAGATCAGAACTGTGCTCTGCAAGCCAGCTAGAACTTGTGCGCAAGAGAACTACAATTGAGCTGAGTACTGCTTCGAGTAATGAATTGGATGGACCGAAGCCGGAGTTCTCTATTTCAATTCACACGAAAATACAAGAATGGAAAATTCTCTCGGGGTCCCCTTGGAAAATCGACTCATTTATTGTTGTGAGTTCGTTCGCTGATTAATTTGGTATCCTGTTGTCTTTCCTTAATTCACACGTCTTCCTTAATCCACACGAAAATACAAAAAGTCAAAGAAAAAAAGTCATGGGTGGCCGTGGCTCCGAAAACCAACATCTTTGTAAGAATAATATATTTATTGCTAAAAGGTGAATAACTATTTATTTTGGTTTCACATTGGCTTTTTAATTGTTATCATATTTTCTAGAAATAAGTGTAAAAATAAAAAATAGAGTAGACTATTTTGAAAGAGTTACTTGCAATGATCAAATAATATTATATGAAATAAGTGTAAAAATAAAAAATATAGCAGACTATTTTGAAAAAGTTACTTGCAATGATCAAATAATATTATATGAATTTAGTATTTGATGATATGTTGATATTGGAGAGAGTTCTCTTGTTTACAGGTTAAATTATGTAAGGACATAACCCTTCATACTAATTAACTAATATTTATGTTAGGGTTAAGTATGCCACAAGTGCTTAACCTTATTATAATTAAGACTATAAAATGTATATTTAGGAATATATCATATTAGGGTCATAGCATTCCCTTTGCGTTCAGAAAACCATTGTCTCCAATGACTGGGAACTCTAAAATATTTTGTATGAATCATTCATCATTCCATATTGCATCTTCAATTGGAAAATTCTTCCACTTGATTAGGAATTTTGAGGTGGCCCTATTTTGCAATTTGATTTTGAAAATTCCATGAAGTTTATGTATATTTTGTATGAATAATTTTTCATAGTATTGGTAGGAAATTAATGATAGTTTCCACAAAAAATGTGTTCTTAATGATTCTATCTACAACAAGCTAGATTGCATCAACATTATTTGTCTCTAGTAGCCCTATAGTGAAGTTCATTAATATTTCTACCTAATGTTGTATTGGAATACCTAATATTTGTAAGAGGCTTGGAGTCTTTAGTGTTTTCCTTCTATTTTTTTGGCATATCAAACATTCTGCCACAATTTTCTGGATATTCACTTTAATAACTTTGCAAAAGAAAAGTTTCCTTATAGGATGGTAGATATGAACAAATATTCTATAGTATCTTGTCAGACTCAAAAATATTCTCTTCTTAGGGTTTATCTTAACACCTTTAAGTGACCCCATATTTCTCGAGTACTCTACTTTTTCACCCTAAAGACACATTTAGATTGTTTTACATAGATTTTATTTTTTTCTAATTTATTAACAGTATGAATATGAAAGTTTCTTCTATGAGTGATCTTGTTTAGCTTCTTCTAATGTGAGCACATTATCCATGGATCGTCCCTTTATTTTTAAGAATATGAATAGGGGATATATAAGAACTTCTTTTTAGCTAAAAAATGCTTCATGATATTAATTCAATATCATAATTATGACCTTCAATTAGAGTTACAACTTTCGATTCTTGAAATACTTATTGGTGGTGTTGAATAATCTCTCAAATTTTTGGTTGACTTTGATTTATCACATCTTGTGTTTCTATAAAATATAATTGTGCCCCTATATTATAAGAACATTCCTTGACTAATTTCTCTATCCTATGGGAGATAATAATTTCACTTGGTAGTGATTTTATTCCCAAAAGTTCATTCTTTTTCCCATGTATCCTAGAAGCCATGGATAAGTCTTAAAAATTGAAATATATTGTTCATAATTATTTATACTATTACACACCAAAAAATACATCCACTCCCCTAATCGAAATATCAAACATTTTTTAATCCAGTTGATATTTCCCCATTGAGAGTTTTATATGATGGCATTTACCACCACAAGGTACTTATTTCCCATCATCTATCATGACTTGAAAATGAAAGATCGGATAAGACAAAAACTTGAGCTCATTACCTAATCTTCTATGAATAAAGTTACATGTGTACTACAAATATCAACTAATACTTTCACATTTTTATTTTTTACATTATTGAATACTTTGTGTATTTTTGTGTATTTTTGGTACATTTGTTTCATTCAATGCATGTAGAGAGATAATTCTTCTTTCTTTTTCTCAAAATCATCATTCATAAGTTTTATGTTTGGTTCTTTTGTAGATAGTTCTCCCTCTTCTTCAATCTCATTATTTTTCTCACTACTAAAACACTTATAACTCCTTGACTATTGGGTATCACAATTCCAACATTGGATTTTTTCTATTTTCTCCATCTCTTGTTGAGGAGAAATCTAACTAATTTATCTTAGGTTAAAAAAAAGTTTCCATATTTTTTCTAGTAGGATTAATCACATTTTTTAGTCACTATCAATGTGGTTTCACCTTTAGTGGTTTTTTTCTCATTATGCATTCTTTGTCACATAGCTTCCCTAATTATATAAGGTTCCAAGAAACTAACATTATATTGAATTTGATCCTTAAGTACATTGATGTACAATTGTATCCTTTGGTAAGGTGTCACCTCGAGAGCTCAAAGTGCCAATCTCAAATGCTCAACATTATATTTGAATATAGATAGGTTAATTGTTTTAAATTTGCTAGTTGGGTAAAATAGCTTGCAATGTATGGTTTCTCATAGAATGTCACTAATTCTTGACTAAATTCTTGCCATCTGAACATTTGTCCTTGTATATCACTCATCTTCAATTAATACCACTAGTAAAGTCCTAATTCTAAATATAATAAAGGTATGTCAACCATGATATTATTTGTTATATTTTGAACTTTTAATTATTGTTCTATGAGGTTTATCCATGAAATCACATTTCTAACATCAAATTTATGGATGTTTATTCTTGGTAATTATAATTGTTGACCTCAAAAAGGTTCTCCTATCCTTTGAATTGCTTTATTAGCGTTGTACTCACCTTGGTGATATTTTGTGACTTTAACTCTAATAATAATTACTTTTTAATCCTATCTAAACCCTCATTTAAGAATTTTATAAATGGGGGAAATAATTTATCTTTAATGAAATGTATCATTGTTTTATATACTTGTAGATTTCTTTCCTCAATTTTAGGTGGTGGGAAATTAAATGGGTCCTTAGAGTTTGTATGTGTAGAAATGTCCTCTAATCCTAAATATAGCATGGCTTAATTGTGTTTTTATTTTAATATTTATTAAGGTCTAGGAAAGTATTTAGTGTGAGAGAAAATTTGATGTTTTAGTTTGTACCAAAGTTAGACCACTAAATTAAGAAATATATTTTAAGTCTAAAAATAGATTTTAAAAAATTAATCCTACCTATTTTTTTATAAGCTTTCAAGAAAGCAACATTAAAAAAGAATACAAAAAATTTGCAACTTATAAAGAAAATTAATGAAAATTTTGGTTAAATTTTGACCACTAAATTAAAAAATTAATTTTATTTCCTATAAAAAATTACAAATAAACTAACCCTACCTTATTTTTAAAAAGATATCCAAATTTTATTTTATTTTTTAAATGAAAATTGTGGCCAATAGAGTAAACTAATGAAAAAACTTTAAATCTCAATAATTTTTAAAAAACTATACCTTCAAAGTCTTTTTTTGGAGTTTATCTAATACATACTTGAAAACCAAAAAAAAAAATCCAAACTTTCAATGGCTTAGAAGTTATGATGAAAACAAAAATGTTGATCCAAATCGTAACTCTAATACCACTTGTTATGATATTTATTGAAAATAAGTGTAGAAATAAGAATTATAGCAAACCATTTCGAAGGGGTTAACTCCAATAATCAAATATTATTATATGAATTCAATATTTGAAGATATAATGATATGTGAGAAAGTTATCTTCCTTACTTATAGGCCAAGCTATGGAGGAACATACCCCTTCATCCTAATTAGGAGATATTAGTGTATTAACTAATATTTATGTTAAGGCAAAGTATACCACAAATTCTTATCTTTATTATAATTAAGACTATATAATATTGTTGAACACATCTGGATACTAAAAGGGGGGTTGAATAAGTCTTTGAAAAACTTAAACCCTTCAACAAAAAACAAACCTCTTTAAAAAATTAGTAGCAAAGCAATTTAGTTCTTTAACAAGGTTAGTAACCTATAACAATGAGAGATATAGCAATTTTAACCCTTAACTAGATTATCAGCAATAATAAATGAAACAAGGAACACACATGTACAACATGACACCAAATTTACATGGAAAACCCAATGAGGGAAAAACCATGATGAGAGATAACTCACAATTTATAGAAGCTCGTTGCTTACAATAAGGTTCACTACCAAGGACTTTAAAACTAAGGCACACAACCTTAGGGAAAGATACAAAGGACTCACAAACTAAAGTGCACAATTCTAAGGAAAGATACAAATACCTAATGAGATTCACTATCTTAGAGTAGGATACATGAAGTTTATAGAAAATTACAATATTTGTCAACACAACACTCTATTTTCTAAGGCATTTAAGAAAATCTAATCTTTCTTCCACGCACCTTCACACTTCTTCTGTTATATTTTCAATACATTTCACACTCTCTTTCTCTCTCAAATATTCAAACATATTGCATCATAAATTTTCTTGCATTTATATCCACCACAAGACCTCAAAACATTAATTAGGTTAGTTAGGAAAGAATACAAACAATAATTTCAATAAGTTGGCCACAAAAAACATAATGTGGTCCTATCCAGAAGATAGAGAGGATAAAAAAACTATTATTACATCTTTCAATGTGATCTCAAACAACTCACATGCTGACACATACCAACCCAAGTTGGTAACAGGGAAACATGTAGATGAAACATGGAGCACATAACTAGTCAGCCCAAAAACATATTTCCAATTGAATCAACACAATTTGGTCCCCAAAAATATAGCCTAGGACCCAAATCCATCAAATGTTGATGCAAACCTTCAAGCACACAACATAAGAAAGAAAACAAGTACTATCAACTAGATACCCACAAAATACCTAGAAAGCCAACTCAAAACTCAATATAACAACCAAGAGATCAACTATCAATGTGAGGATCACAAAGAGATGTTCCTTGAACATCCAAAAACACTTTTAGATACTTATTTCATACTATCATACCACCTACAACAACCACAACCAAACAAGAACAAAACACTTCATTCCAAAAAAACAAAATGCGCAATTAAGAGATGTAACATTGATAGAACAAATTGTTGAACATTTCAACACATGAAATTGAAATTGAGACAATGGATACACACTGAGAGCACATTCACCAAGTTGCAGGACTAGAAACATCAATATGGAGAAATATGGAGCATTTTCTCGAATAGTCCAAACTACCAACAACATTGCCAACCTTTTTCAATTAACAAAAACCTCCTTGGAAACACTGGTGACCTAAAAATATATGAGTGAAAGATCCACATAAAACAAACATTGAATCTAAAATTGAAAGGACATGCCTTTGACAGTGGGAGAATACATAGAATTCTCCCAAACAATCTTCACAATGACTTCCTAAGGCAAAAACTCTCAACATATTGGAGAGGCCAAAACTTTCTTTGTAGAAAAATCATGCTTCAACAAGGACAATAGGAGAGAGAATAAAACATATTGTAGACCATCATCAACATCTCTCCACCATCCAAAATACTTCTAATAATCATCTTAACACATCATTATGAACTCAATTTTGCTGACAACAACCATACTTCATATAACTTTTATTATCGTTAGACAAGGCATGACATCAAACCATAAAATTCAACGACACCACCATCATACATCAAATGATAGACCAAACTGAATTTTGTCTATAGTAACAACCAATGCCACTCAACTCACTAAGTGCTAACATTACAAAAATCCCTTTAAGTGTTGGCATCAATGGAAACCACTAATCAATGTTGACGTCAATGACAACGACTACTAGATAATCTTTCAAGTGTAGACATCAATGACAACAAATGGAAACAATATTCCCCTTTAGCATCATTGATGATGACACACACACCTTCTCACTCTCCCCCTTTGATAGTAAGGAAAAAGGACCACACACACCTACATAAAGAAGGAAAAAACACATTCTCTGACTTCATGATAGAGGGCTAAGGATCTTCAATAGAAGCAGCAACACATTATCCCCCTTTGGTTAACACTTCTTTTTATACATGCTCAATACCTATACATTTGCACCAAACTCTCCCTCACTAGGAACTCCTCCTAAGAGGTAGCATACATCAATCTAGGTTAAAGGGATATGACATGAATTTCTCCACCTTGATAGATGGTCAATCTATGCATCTAGTTAGAACAAGGAGGGGCAATAACCCCCAACTTTTTCCAAAGATAATCAAAGGTATTGAAAGTTAGAAAGTGCCATAGTGAAAATGTTTGCAATCTAATCCTTGGTAGGCACATACTCCAATATGACTTCATGCTCTACAACCTTCTCTCTTAAAAAGTGATATCAGATAGAAATGTGTTTGGTTCTTGAGTGCATCACTAGAATCTTTGAAATATTAATTGTATTGGTATTATCACACAATATAGGAATGGGTTTTGCATATACCACCTTTACATCCTTCAAAGTATATTTCATCCAAAGCACCTAGGTGCAACAAGATGTTCTAATAATATATTAAGCCTCTAATATGGATACGAACACTGAGTCATTTTTTCTTACTAATCCAAGAGAAAAATATGTCTCCCAAGAAGAATTCACTACCATTGGTACTTCTTCGGTCATACACACATGGACTACCCAATCAACATTTGTAAAATAATTTATTGAAAAATTATAATCCTTATTATACCATAAACCAAAATATAGAGTACCCTTCAAATATGTGAACATTCTTTTTATTTCCCTCTCATGAGATTTCTTAGGATTAGCTTGAAATCTAGAAACCAAACATACCACATGCATAATATCAAGTCTAGAGACAAACGAGTACCACAAACCTCCAATCATAGAGCTATAAAGTATGATCAACCTCAAGAGACTCATCAAATTTTCTTAAGTAACAACCAATAACCATAGGGGTACCAACAGGTTTTAAATCCTCCATGCCAAAATTTTTAAACATCTCCTTTACATACTTAGTTAGAGAAATAAAGATACCACCATTTTGCTAAAAAAATTGAAGCCCAATGAAGAAAGACAACTCACCAATCATAGACATCTCAAATTATTTATGTTACTCCTCTGCAAAATTTTTGAAAATGTCATCATCTCCACCAAAGATGATGCCATCAACATATACAACCACAATCAAAAACTTGTCTAATTGAACCTTATGTAAATATTACTACCTATAGTACCCTTTTTAAATGCTTGCTGAAGTAAGTGCTTATCTAGCCAAGAATACCAAGATCTAGGAGTTTTCTTGAGACCATACAAAGATTTTTGTAGATCACCACTGAAGAAAGTTAACTTGACATCCATTTGATAGACTTTGAAGTTCTTATGAGTATCTAGAAAGCAAGAAACATCCTTGTTGCCTCCATTCTAGCTACCACAGAAAACATATATTCAAAGTTATTACCCTCAACTTGTGAATAACAATTGCAAAGAAATCTAGCCTTGATTGTCACAATTTCACCATCTTCATTTAGTTTATTCTAGAACACCCACTTAGTTCCAATCACATTCTTATCAAAAGGTTTGGGAACCAATTCCCAAATATGATTCTTCTCTATCTGATTCAATTCTTCTTCCATTGCATTCATCCAACCATCATCTTTTCTAGCATCAAAAAAGTTCTTGGATTCTACTTTTGAAAATAAACAAAAAATTTCTTTGTCACTTTCTCTTGCAAACCTTCTCCTTTTCAACACACATTCATTCTTATCTCCCATAATCTAATCTATAGAATGGTTCTTTTGAACATAGTTTGCTAGAGTCTTAAGGGTCTTCTCTGATTCTAGTTCCTTTTTCTTCTTTTGCCTCATCATCTTCTTCTTCTTCTTCAATCCAAGGAAGTATATCAGATCTGAAAATCTCTATTTCTTGCGAGATCTAACACAATCCTACATCCAGATTAACATTTATGCTTTCAATCATATTTCCTAGTCTCTTGTTGTAGAATTTTTATTCCTTGCTCTTAGATGAGTAACCAAGAAAGATTGTTCATCACACCTTGAATCAAACTTTACAAGGTCTCCTTCATCTCTCTTGAAGTAACATTTTTTGCCAAAAAATTTAAAGTACCTAGCAGTGGAAGTCCTTCCATAGCACAACTCATAAGGGGTCTCAATACTATTGAATATCAATTGCATCCTATTAAGAAAATACACAACAATGTTAACTTCTTCCTTCTAATACATATCAAGAAAATCAACATCCTTCATCATTGTCCTAGCCATATCTTAGAAAATCCTATTATTCCTTTCCAATGTCCCATTCTACTAAGGGGTTCTAGGAAAAGAAAAATATTTCCTAATACCATTATCTTCACAAAAAATTTCAAGATCACTTGAAGTAAATTCACCTCCTCTATCTAACCTTGAGCATTTGATCTTAACATCCATTTCATTATCAAATTTTTCTTTGAATATTTTAAACTTATCAAAATATTTTGATTTATCTCTTAAAAATGTAACCCATGAAATTCTAGTGAAATAAACAATGAGTAACATGGAAAACCTTTCACCTTGTTGACTCCTTGTTCTTGTAGGTATAGATAGGTCAATTTGAATTAGCTCCAATGGCATTGTAGTAGAGCAATCCTTGCATTTGAAACTTGTCATTGTTTTCTTTCCCATTTGACATTCTTTTCATAATGTGTTTGCAAGTTTGGTTATCTTAGGCATATCTCTCACAACATGAGAGGAACTAATCTTTACCATATTGTCAAAAATGATGTGTCCCATTCTTTTGTGTCATAAGCCACATTCATTGAACTAAGATAGTAAGAAAAATCTTCCATCTGCCTCTTTTAGATGATAGACATTACCATTTTTCCTTGTTACTTCAGCAACTAGTCTTTCAGACCCTTCTTTTCTGACTTCGCAACATCTAAATGAAACTGAGAAGATTATGCTTTAGAACTTTGACATGGAGGACATCCTCAGTCTTGTTCTTTCCATTAATTTTTATACCACCTTTTCCACAGATTTGTGCAGACTCATCACTACCAAACTTATTAGCCTCACCTTTAACCTTCTTGAGACTAATGAACCATCTCTTTTCACTAGTCATGTGGTTAGAACAACAACTATCAATCACCCAAGCATTTTCTTCTTCTTTTACAAGAAAGGTAATCCACATATGCATAGATCTTTCATTATATTTATTAGTCTATAAAGTATCAAACCTCTTACTATAGACAACTAAAAATTTCATGACTATAGCACACATCAAGATTTCAATTATTAACATAATTTCTCTCCTAATTCACCTAATCCCTCTATTTAATTAAATAATGTCAATTATTTAGTTAAATTCACTATTTTCCTTCTATTAATCAAATAATTAATTTTATTTGATTAATTCACCTTCCTTCACACTAATTTTCTACCCTTTTGATTAAATAATGCAAATTATTTAATTAAATGTCATAAACCCTCTTTGATTAAATAATTCCTAATTGTTTAATTAAAGTTCCTAAAATACTCCACTTGCACAGTTAAATAATTTCTTAAATTGTTTAATTGACTAATATTCCTCTAATCTTCCCACTTGCACAAGAATATTCTCATGGAATATTCCCTTTTCAAATTCAAATTTCTCCCTCCACATGGAAATATCTCCCACATGCTTCCTAAAATCAAGGGATTTATTATTCTCTCAAACATTTTGGACCTTTTATTAAAATCCTTGATCCATGTCATTGTGAATTGTAAGCCCTTGCTCCATGTCTTTATCTCTAATTTAATTTCCTCCATTGTTTAGCATTTTGAATCCTCACCCTTGATCCAATCCAAAAATCTATTAATGCATCCATCCTATCCATGAATAATTATATACATCCATATCACATCACATCATAACACAAGCATAATAAAGGAAATAATCATCATCCATCATATAAGCATGTAGTAACATCACATAATATTTTCATCCATACACAAAATTCATAATGCATTCATAATCGTACATAAACCACATAGATCATAAGGATAAAATAATACAATAACATAATAATATAAATTTCGCATCATTGATCATCTCATATATATCCAAAAATGAATATCATGATATGTATCAAAGTGTGTGACATACATAAAAAACATACATGAGGACATCCATAGCCAATAAATTAATATACATCATGATCATGTATACATTGACTATATGGATGCAAAAAAATATAAATATCATATATGGATCCTGACCTAGGAGCCACCAAGTCTGTCGAGTGTAGAACAGCTGCTCTTGATCATCATCACAGGCCTCTACACCTAGCCAAGGCCTCCATATAAAGACAACCATATCATTAATTTAACCCATCTCGAATGAGCCACAACAAAATGACCCATATGATGATGCATAAGTATGACATCATATCCAAATGAAAATTTCTATCCTACTAGTCAATCCTTGTGAATATCACTAACTGGCTTGAGCACAAAAATGCACTCTCAAGCCTAGATGTATAATAATGTAGAGCCAGATGAAATTTTAGTTGCATCCTTGTATACTAGCTAATGCATGCCAAGATAGAGATTGGCTATAATACATGGACCCCAAGTAAAGGTAATGTCATCATCAATCATAATCTCTAGTACCTTACCCCAACCTATGCTAAATAACCTAGACCTACTATTTAGAGTGAGTTGTCCCATGATGAGGCATCAAATGACAAGTGTCGCATTTGTTAACCCTACCAACATATGACCATATGTCTACATATCCATACACTATGACTATCTGATCATCATTAAGAACTCACTCCAAAGTTGGTTAGCCTAAGGGAGCCTTTTAAACCACCTACTCTCCAAGGATAGGTGCTCACAAGATGCACCACACATCCTCTAGGGTGATCATGGCATTACCTGTCAAAATATGAAAGCTATATGTCTTTGAATGACATTCTCAATAAGTGCAATGATAATGGCATAATGAGCTTGTATGTTGGGAATGTAGGTAATGTAGTATAGTTTGATAGCGTGCAGGAATTCAACCTCCTCATAGAAAAAGTGATCTATCCTCTCCAAGATCTATGGCTGGCACTCTCTCAAAAGGAGTGGGACAAAGATGGCATGCAAGCATGAAGCCCATCATGTCAATGTTCTAAAAAATTTATAAAAAATTCAAATCAAAAAATCTTAAACAAAAAAATAAATCCTTTTTACAAAGGTGGCATGCTATCATCCTAGAAAAAGCATGGAAATTTGGTAAAAGCATCATTTTATTTCAAAATAATCACACTAGTACATAAAAGAAAAGCGTCAAAAAAAATTCAATGTGAAGAGCCAAAGCAATCAAAAGCATCAATTTTTAACAAAAGCATCACAATATTTTCCAAGAATCAACACTTATACATAACCACAATGCTTTTGTCACAAGCGTCAATTCGCTAAACACAATTTTCAAAATCACAAAACATGAGCATCAAAAAAGGTTTGAAATTTTTGTTTGTCCTATTTATAGTCTACATTTTACTAACTAAAAATGTATGCAAAGAAAGTTTTTTAAGGTACATATTGGTGCTCTTGCATTGGTTGACCATTAGGACTCATGGAATCAATCTGCATGATGTCTGGCATGTTAGATTATTAAAAATTATTGCACTATTTTTTCATTAGTGTTGTCATTGATGTCAACCTCTAGTGCAGATATTAATGTCAACCTATAGTGTGGTTGTGATGAGAAAGAGTTGTGGTGTTGAGCAGGTGTTGCAAATGTAGTAGGTTCACTTGGTTTCTAAGTGCTTTCAAGAGAAAATATTAATAAAAGAGTGTGTGAGGTGACAAAGGTGTGTTTTATGTTGTGATCTACATTTATTCATGGTTGAATATGTGCTTGTCCATTTTGGACATGATGATCAGTTTTCTCTAAAGGTCTTATATCTAGATTTTAACATTCTAGATCATGTGACAATGGAAGATATGTTTAACAGTGTGTTTCATATGAAGAAGGTTGTCTGGGAGAAATGGAATTGCTCTACATTTATCTATGTTAAAGCTTGTTGTCTTTCAGATTTTGGAACATGCTAATTCTATCTATTTCTACCTTCCCTTGGAGTGTTTAGTGTTTAGTTGTTCTGCAAGCTTGGTTAGTGAGTTGTATGTCTATGGAAGTTTGACTAGTTATATAGGATGTTAAGTTTTCTTAGTTTCATATGGTTGTGCTATTATGTGTGAATATTATGATGGTTTTGGATGTTGTATGATGTTTTTGTGTGGTCCACGTATTTTTTTTGGACCTAGAGAAGCATGCATGTGGTTTCTTGTAGTGTTAGTGCAAGTTTGGAAAACCTAGTGTACTAGGAATATTTGTTGAGGTGCTTAATTGATTGTGGAAGTGTGGTGTTGCATATCGGTGTAGATTTGGGTTCTAGTTAACCCTTGGTGTGGTCTTCATTCACTTCTTTTCACAATATAATTTTTTGGTGTCCACCTATTTGGTGGTTGTATGTTTGAGGTGTACACATTTCATTGAGGTTGACCTAGAGAATGTTTCTAAGGTCGTAGAGGACATATAAGAAATATCAATTGTTAGAGATGTATTTGTTTGAGATGATGCAAATATAAGTGTATGTTGATAGCTGAGTGTGATATTGAACAGCTAAGGCTATCAAATGTAGTGAGTAGAAGGTGTACAAATTTTTAGTGTGCTTGAAGTTGTTGGAGGCAATGAACCAAAGTTTTTGAATGGATTAGAATTGTTGTGGTGGATTTTTCCTATTGCTCTAAGGTAGTGAACCTCCTTGTAATACTCTTCTTCTATTCTTCTTTCTTCCAAACAGTGAGTCCTTTGGGCAATGATCCTACTATATTCAATGTTACTATTCATATATAAGTGAGCTTATCCTCATCCTGGTTTTTCCTTGATTAGGGTTTTTCATGTAAATCTAGTGTTTCATTATGCATGGTTGTGAATGTGTTTATGTTTCATATGTTTAGATTTTGTTAATTCTTAATAAGGGCTTAAAGGTTAATGAGGGTTTAAATGTTTTAATGTACAATTGATTCTTGTCATCTCTCATTTTTCTTGTGTGCCTAACAATTTGTATCAGACCCATGGTTCCTTGGAAGAACCTTAATCACTTGAGGTAGATGCAGATGGCACGTACGAAAGGCGTCAAAGCTCCTATGTTTGATGGAATGAATTATGCTTATTGGAAAGTGAGGATGAAACCCTTTATTGTTTCTCTAGGTTTTGATGTCTATAAATTAGTTGAAAATGGATATAGTATGCCTAGTAATGGTCTAACCAGTGATGATGAGGTTAAGGATTATGAAAATAATGGAAAAAAAAGAAATTCTATCTTGAGTGGTCTTTCTGATTTAGAAATTTGGAAAGTTATAAGCCTCAAAAATGGTAAAGAGGTCTAGGTAAAGTTGCAGAGCATTTATGAAGGAGATGATAAGGTCAAGAAAGTAAATATACAGAATTTAAAATCCAAATATGAAACCCTAAGGATGTAAAAAGATGAAGATATTGCAGCCTACATGCTCAAAGTGGATGAAATTGTCAATGCCATCAACGTTCTTGGTGGTAAGCTAGAAGAAAGTGAGGTTGTGAAAAAGGTATTGATAACTCTTCTTAAATCTTATAGTGCTAAAGTTTCTACTATTGAGGAAGCTCAAAACCTGGATCAAAATTCTATAAATTAAATGTTTGGTTCTTTAATTTATTTTGAATTAAGAGAGTTTGAAAAATATCCTACAAGGAAAGGATCTGTCTTTAAATTCACCAAGAAAGAAAAGGATGATGAATTTGATCTAGATGATCTTGATGAAGTGGAGGAAAATTTTGTAAGAAGATTGAAAATGGGCATTGGAAAATATAGAGGTAAGTTATCTTTCAAATGTTTCAATTGTTGGAAGATACTTCATTATGCTTCAAAATATCCAATCAAAGTTGAACAAATGACAAATATAATGATGATAAAGGTAAATATATCAAGAAGAGCTATTATGTTAAAGAAGAAAATGGTTTATATGATGATGAGGAGTTAGACTATTCAAATGATGATAGTGATGAATGCTTGTTCATGGCTCTAAATTTTGGAACTAATTCTACTAATCCTAAAAGATGTGTGAAGGAAAGTGCTCCAGAAATAGGTCACAATATTGAAGGAACCATGGTAGCTTCCTTTCATGCAAGAGAGGAAAATAACTATTAGATAATTGATAGTGGATGCTCAAATCATATGGCAGGTGATAAGTGTAATTTTGTTAAACTTCAAAAGTATTACATATGGTGGTCTTTTTAAGTTTGGTGTTTATACATCTTCTAAGATTTGTGGAAAAGGTAGAGTTAATTTTTATGGTAAGCATAAGATGGATGGTGTTCTTTATGTCAAGGGTCTCTGATATAATATTCTCAATCTAGGATAAATGTGTATTAGAGGATACGATCTAGTGTTTTGGTGTGATGGTTGTGAAATTAGAAAAGGAAGCTCTAGAAATTTAGTTTTTGTAGGGTTAGTCCATGATCATGGGGATCCAAACTAGGCCCTTAAATTTAAATGAAAATTGAGAAGAACAGAGGTAGGCAACTTGACATAAAAATTTGAATAGGTTATTAACATAATTTGGAAAATATGTAACAACATAATTTGTATCAAATTGAATTTAGTTTCTAAGATACTAGTCCTTTTTTAGAAATAAGTACATCTATTTGGTGAAAATTTGAAATTTCAATGTACTAGCACTAAATTTTCAGGAAAGAAATAAACAATAGGTGTTTGTCTGACCAACCTAAGTACAAGAAAAAAATATTTAATTTTTTAAAACTTTCAATATAAGAAGAGGATGCATGCCTGGATGTGCCATATTTTTTTGTAATTTTTCTGCAAGTAAATAATTAGCTATTTTTTTTTATTAGAATTTTTTTTTTTTAAAAGAAAAATTCTAACCACAATAACTTGGTCAAAAATTTATGAAATTCAATTAATTTTTTATCCTATAATATGGGAAGCATAGAATGTGTTGCATCTTTTAGATTCAAAAAATGTGAAATTGTTTGACAAGTATAGTTGTTTTTTAATCACCCTATCAATCGAGAATTTAGTATAATGCATGTAGAAAATCAATAATAATTATCATTAAATTCAAAATAAGGCATATCTTATATTGGTGGAAAGCTACCAATTTTCTCAATAAACCCTTTTTGTTTCATCAAATTGAGATAAAAATTCCTTTTTATCATATCACCACTTTTTGGACCCCCATGATCCTACGCTCACCCTTTAGGAATAAGGACAAAAGGAAATGTTTATCAACTCAAAGGTTGTGGTGTTAAGTGACTTATGTCTCAAATTAATGAAATTTGGTTATCACATAGAAGAATGTGTCATATCAACTTTTATAGCCTAGTGAAGATTAATTCTACTAATGTTATTAGGGATCTACCAAGAATTATAAATCATATCAATGCAATCTACAAAGAGTACATTAGGATGGAAAAAAGATAGAAGAGGTTCAAAATCAAAGAGATATTCTATTTCAGGACCTTTAGAATTGGTGCATATAGACCTATGTGGACCTACCAAAATAAGAAGCTCTCAAGGTAACAAGTATTTTGTGTTGTTGATAGATGATTACTCTCGAATGACTTGGGTGACCTTTCTCAAAGAAAAATTAGAAGCTCTAGATAAGTATAAGGAATATAAATCTATGGTTGAGAATGAAATGGATTTGAAAATCAACTGTTTATGGTCTGATAGAGGTGGTTAGTTTACCTCCAATGACTTTACCAGTTTTTGTGAAGATCATGGGATAAAGAGACATTTATCTACTCCCAGGACACCTCAATAGAATGGAGTTGTGGAGAGGAAGAATAGGAAATTCAAGAAGAAAAAATAACCATGATGAAGGAAGAAAATCTATCAGATTTCTATTGGAGAGAAGATATCCATACGACAATGTATAGATCCTTAATAGCTCGGATAAGCAAGAGTGAATAGTTCAAAAACTACCTGTGACCTATGATATGGAAAACCTCCTACTATGAAATATTTTAGAGTATTTGGAAGAATATGGTATATCAGGAGAGATGGAGAAAAATTAGGAAAGTTTGATGCTAGATTAGATGAATGAATCTTCTTTGGATATTCTACAAAGAGCATGGCTTACCAGTGCTACAATTAAAGGTTGAAGAAGATAGTTGATAGTGCAAATGTCAAAGTGGATGATAGAAGGACATGAATCTGATGAAACCCCTTGCAATGAAGAACAAAAAGAAGAAGATGAAGAAAAATAGATGGAAATGGAAGAGGTAGAAGCTCTAGAAAAGAATCCTAAGAATCCTAAGTATGTGAAAAATAATCATTATGAAAATCAAATCACTAGAGATAAGAACAAAGGTTTCTTGACAAGAAGAAAAGCTACTATGGTAGAGGAACAAGTAAAATTTTGTTTAATTTTTGAGATAGAACCTAAGACTATTACTAAAGCATGCAGGGATGAGAATTGGATCACAACTATGGAAGAAGAGTCGAGGAAAATTGAGAAGAATCAAACTTGGGAACTGGTCCCAAGACCAAAAAACAAGAATGTACAATAGGAACTAAATGGATTTTCAAGAACAAGTTGTCTGAGAATGGAAAATTTATTAGAAACAAGGCTAGACTTGTGTGTATGGGCTACTCACAAGTGGAGGAAAAGTACTTTGAAGAGACTTTTTATCCAGTATCTAGAATGGAAAACATTAGGATCTATTTTTGGCTTTTGCAGCACATAAAGACTTCAAGGTATTTCAAATGGACGTTAAGTCTGCATTTTTTAATGGTGAATTAAAAGAAGAGGTGTACATTGAAAAATAGGAAGGTTTTTAGTTATCAAATAATGTTGTTATGGTTTGTAGGTTTAAGAAGGAATTGTATGGCTCAAATAGGCTCCTAGAGATTGGTATGCAAAACTAGACAAGTACTTCTGTAGTAGGGATTCAAAAAGGGTACCACAGATCATAGTAATCTTTACTTCAAAGTTGAGAGAGATCAAATCCTAATTGTGGTTGTGTATGTTGATGACATAATCATTGGAGGAAATGAAGCAATGTGTAAAAGGTTTACACAAGAGACGCAAAATGATTTTGAGATGTCAATGTTTGGATAGATCAATTTCTTCCTTGGGCTAAAAATCGGTCAATTTGAAAAAGGTATATTCATTTCACAATAAAATTATGTTAAAGAAATGTTGAAGAAGTGTGGAATGGACTCTAAACTAGTATGTACTCCCATGGTTAATGGTTGTAAGCTAAGAAAAAATTATGAATCTCATAAGAAAAATTAGAGAAAGTATAGATCAATGATTGGTGGATTTCTATATATAATTGATACTAGACTGAATATCATGCACGGAATATGTCCTATGGAAATATTTCAAGAAGATCCTAGAGAATCACATGTGAAAACACTCAAAAGGATATTTAGATACTTGAAGGGCACTATAGACTTTGGTCTATGGTATCCTAGGGATATTTATTTCTCCTTGAGAGCATATATAGATGTAGATTGGTCAGGTTGTGTAGATGACATAAGAAGTAAAAGTGGAAATTCTTTCTCCCTTGGAAACATGTTGGTTTCTTGGTTGAGTAAGAAGTAGGATTTAGCACATAATTGTCTACTGCAGTAGAGTATATTGTTGTATCACCATGTTGCACATAGGTGTTGTGGATGAAGCAGACATTGAAAGACATCATAGTATCATACAATGAGCCTATTTTTATCTTTTGTGATAATACACGTGCTATAAAAATTTCAGAAAATATGGTAATGCATTCAAGGAAAAATCATATATCTATTTGGTATCACTTTCTAAGAGATAATGTTGTTGAGAATGAAGTGAATTTGGAGTATGTGCTACAAAGGATCAATTAGCAAAAATTTTCACAAAGGCTCTTCCAAAAGATACATTTGAGTATCTCCAATAGAAGTTGTGGGTTTTTTACCTCCCTCTTTCAACTGGATGCATAATTGGGTGCATCTGTCTAGGGGAGCTTTTCAAGATACATTCTTGGTCTTGGAATAATGAGGGCTACCTCTCATGGGGAGTAGGTGGTGGTTCTTTTGGTTAGTGCAGTTAGGGAGAGCATACCTTCTGACCCAAATGGGGAGAGAGGAGTAGAGAAAAAGTAGTTTGTATGTGTTTCCTAAAGTGAAGTTTACTAGTTATGTCAAAGGGGGAGACTATTGCTCTTTTTCATTGTTGTCAAAGGGGGGAAAGAAGTCTAAGAAACAAAGGTAAAGAGGGAGAAAGAAAGAATCCAAGTAAGGGGAGTTCTACTTGAGCATTGGAGATGCAAAGGTGCTTTTGTTATTTATGGTTTTTCAAAGTTGGTGTTGCCATCAATGATAAAGGGGGAGATTGTTGGATTGTTGGAAATTGGTGCACTATGTTGTCAATAGTGTTGTCATTGATGTCAACCTCTAGTGTTCAGTTGTGGTATTGAGAAAGTGTTGTGGAAATTCTGTCAACCTCTAGTGTGGTTGTGATGAGAAGGAGTTGCATTCTTGAGAAGGTGTTACAGATGCAATAGGTTCACTTGGTTTCCAAGTGCTTTTGAGAAAATTTGAATAAAAGAGTGTGCAAAGTGACAGAGGTGTGTTATGTGTTGTGCTCCAAATATTTTCATGAATGAATATGTGCTTGTGTGGCTTGTATGTGATGATCAATGGTATATAAATGTGCTATATCCATAGTTTTAGGTTTTTTATCACATCATAGTTGAAGATCTATTTGACAATGTGTTTCCTATGAAGAAGGTTGTTTGGGAGAAATGGAATTGCTCCAAATTTTTGTGTGCTAAAGGTTCTTGTGTTGCATACTTGGGAACATTCTAACGGTGTTTGTTTCTACAAGCTTGGCTAGTGAGATGTATGTTTGTGGTAGTTTGATTGGTTGCATAGGATGTTAAGTTTTCTAAGTTTCACATGGTTTTGCTAGTATGTGTGAATATTTTGATGGTACTAGATGTTGTGTGATGTTGTTGTGTGGTTTGTGTATTTTTTTCATACCTAGAGAAGTGTGCATGTGGTTTATTATAGTGTTAGTGTAGGTTTGTCCAACTTGGCATGCTAGCACTATTTACGAAGGTGCTTCATTATTTGTAGAAGCATAGTGATATTTTTTGGTGTAGATTTGGGTCCTAGTTAAACCTTAGTGTGGTCTTCCTTCACTTCTTTCCACCATGGAAGAGTTTGGTTCTTACCTGCATGTTTAAGGTGTATATGTTTCATTAAGGCTGACCTAGAGAATGTTTCTAAGGTCACGAAGGATATATAAGCAAGATAAAGTGTTGGACATGTTGAAGTTGTGTGAGATGGTGTGAATGTACATGTGTGTTGAGATCTAAGTGCGAGCTTAAATGCTTAAGGCTACCGAATGTAATGATCAAGAGGTTTCTGTAGTACCCCTCCATTTATGCTTATGTTTTCTATTTGCATATTTTCACACTATTAGACTTTGGTACTTTGGTTTGGATATTTTGATCACTGATTTTGAGCGACAGTGGATTCACTTTGTGATATGATGTACATTGTATGGTGATAATTGATTTCTGACATGCTTTGTGTTAGCGTAGATATTTCCTTTAGATGTTATTGCTATATATATGTTTATGATGGACTAAATGTTATTTAATTTGTCAGTCTGATGTGACGTGTATTGGTGTGGAGAACAGAGTTGCATCACTCGCTTGCGAGTGCCCTGTGATTTCCGTGATTTTCTCTGCACGGTGTGTTTGTACAATGGATTATATATATATGCATGTTATTTGTTTGGTTGCAGGATTGCAGGTACATGACACCGACTCCACTTGGTTACTCAGGTCTGAGCATGTCAAGACTCAACAGAAATGTTGATTGGGAGGTAGTAACATGGTTTATCCTAGTCTAGTCTAAAACCCAGTCACAGTACATTGTCAATTTTAGTTTGGAGACTTTGGTTGTCTTGTTTGTCCCTAATTGGATCAATTGCTTGAAAGGAAAATTTTATCAATTTAATGATAGTTTATTATTCTTTAATTTACTGTTGATTTAAATTAATTTTAAATGTTGAAAAATAAGTTTTACATTTTATTTAATTAATTAATTAGTTTGTTTGGTTAAGTAATTTGATCATTTCGATTAAATTATTTAATTAAATAGATTAATTAATTAAATTAAAGTTACCTTTATTATGTGAATAGATTTAAATTTTAAATTGGTTGATATGTGGAAATGGTATTTTAGTTGATAAATAAATTAAATAAAAAAAAGGGAAGTATTTTGAAAATTGAAATTTTAAATTCTTTAAAAAGGCATTCAATTTTTTATAAGGAAGAAATGAATGATTGTCGTGAGGTTGTTGAAAGATATTTGTTTCTTCTCGACATGTGTGCCAGTTGAATTAATTGCCTTTTTGGTTGAGGATTTTCTCGGATGTTATCTGGGATTTGGGGAAATATAGAGGATTACCTTTTCTTCACGGGAAATGTAAGAATAATGCTTTGTTAAGAAATTGCTTTTGAGAAGAATTTGTGATTTCTTGTGAATTGTTGTATATTTCTGGAAGATCTCTTTGGTTTGGTATTAGCTTCTTTGTGAATTTGGGTTTTCTGGAGAAGCTTTGGAGGATTGCACGCAACAGGCAATAGAGGCTTTCTTCTATAGGAAGTTTTCAAGCTACAGGAAAATAGGTACTTTCCTTTGTGTTTAATTTGTTTTCTTTAGAAAAAAAAAAAATTCCTGTGAAAATAAATTTTTGTTTAAACCCTTCTTCTTAGCAAATTGTTTGTAGAAAATCTTTCTATTGATATTTGATATTCTTCTGTAAGAATTTTCAAGAAAGTAAGGTTTTATAAAAATTTATAGAACAACCTCAAGAATATTGTTAAACAAAAGAAGTGATTCAAAACAAGTTTAAAAGAAACCTCTGTGACAATTGTAGAAAAGAAATTGGGGATTTAATTTTGTGTGAAATTTTTATTGATGCAAAATCAAAATCCCAAAATTGAGAATTTCTGTGTCATTTGATCAAATCTATTTGAAGAAAATTTTTATTTACAAATGCTCTTTTTGAGCAATCAGTTTTGTTTTATAAGAATGTTTAATATATATGTAGTGCTGTATAAAATATGCAATCTGAACATGAATATATATTCCAAATAAATTTTAATTTTAACAGGGGTTTATTATTAAAAATCGTCGTACGGGAAAAACGGGGGTTTGAAAATTTACTATCTTTAAAAAAAAATGTTTAAATTTCTGCATAGTATAATGGGAAATTATAGAAAAATAAAATCCGGAATTTAAATTTGGATTAGATTTTTTTTTTGTATATAATATTAACAGGGAGGGGCTAGGGTTATCCCCAACCCCGTCACTCCCACTGTGGGGTGCGGCCGCTGTGAGGCAGTGCCCACCACAATTCTATGGGGGAGCGACTGCCATGAGGCAGCGCCCTCCACAGATCTGTGGAGGAGACGCTAACCCACAGGCAGCGTACCCTCCATAGTGGAGGCTTCCTAGTGCGGCCCGTGTTCTTTTTGTTTTAAAATTCAGTTCCTTTTGTTCAAAAGAAAAATTTGTATGGCATAAATTTAATTTCGATTTAATAAAAACAAATACTTATAATTATATATTATATGTGTTATATATATTATATATTATTTATAATATATAGTATATATAATATATATATATATACTATTTATATTGGTTGATTTTGGTAATTCAATATTTGTTAAAGTTAATTTATAATTAACTAGGTGTTGAGGAAATAAAACATTTAAGTGAATAAGAAGAGGATATTATATTGATTTATTGTAATAGGGAGTTGAATTTTATTATTAAGCATGATTGTGGAAATTGGAATTAAATAATTAGTTCTACTTTATTATTGCAAATTGAATCTTATTTATTTCGAGTAGTTGCATAAGATGAGTGATTGTAATAAATGGATTTAGGAGATCCAAACGATAGTTTGTTTGTTTGTATGTAATGTTTTTTGATTTATGTTTACCCCTATTACGTCAGTTGTAAAAGATTGAGATAACTGTGATTGTAAGTCTTCCAGACATAGTTTCTTTGAAGAAGTTATTTTCTTAATGATTTCATATTTTTGAGTTTACTAGGGTAGTGCACATGACTGTGTGGTGATTAGACACCTATTTTTATGAACAAAGATTTGATGTCCATTATGATATGTTTGGTCTTATATGTTGATTTCAGATATATGTGCACTTTGCCTACCTTAGTCAGGGAAACTTAGATTCCTTTGTTATGTTTAGGGGAGTGGCTCTATGTGAGGTCCAACACACAAACTAGTGCCAGGGTAACTTACAAAGAGTTGGTAAGTCAGTAAAAATTAAACAACACAGTAGTTAGATTAAAATCTTTAATAAGATTATTATGCCTCGCTTATAGACTCTAAAGCTAGTTCAATCTTGAGTATAAGTTGAGAAGGCCTGGAATGGCAAATCGATATCTTGTTACTTTAAAAGATATTCGATTCCGCAATAGTTTGCAAATGGGGCCGGGTTTTGTAAGAGGTTACTAGGGTAACCCAAGTTGGGGGCCAGAACCTAGGAAGAAACACCAGGGTAACCTTTGCAACATTGTGATGACACTCCACCTAAAATAATAGCTTACCTTATATACTTAGCACATTTGATTGTCTTAATTCTGGAAGCAATGTAACCATCAGTTAGTTATGTACTTGTGTCTAAGGTGAATAGGTTATGTCTAGGTAACCATATTACTATCTCCTAGCACGGGGGTGGACCTACGGGTACCACATGGTTGGGTGGAACGTGCACCTTACTCTATTGGGTCCCCAGTTTATGATCATGACAACCAGAGCTTCATGGATGGAGAGCTTGTACTTGGATATATATGTACTTTCTTTATTGCATTATTGTAAATCTTGTATTTGAAACATCCCTCAAATGTTTATGAGGTGAACATTTGAAATATGTAATTGTAATATATTATTTGATCTACCTCATCTGATGAATGAGTATTGTAATATTATTTCAAATGCAATGTAAGATTCATATTTGTACTTTATACTTTCGTGAATAGAATTCAAATGTTATGCAATGTTTACTTTTTAAGTTTATGTTAATTAAATAGGTGCAATGCTAAATACTAAAGTCGTCTATGGAATCTCAAGTAGTGTGACGTCGCGTAACTTAGTGAATGTATGCAACTAATTAAGTTAACCTTAACACTCTAAAAAAAAATTATTACACTTACATAGACAATTGCAACATTCCTTAGGTTATAAGACAGGGCATTACAGTTTCTACATTTTTAGTGTCCCTAAAGTTGCTTGAGGCAGTACAAGAAAGGTTAAAAATGGTGTAGAGTTGTTGTGGTGTATTTTCCTATTGATCTGACGTAGTGAACCTCCTTGTAACAATCTTATTCTATTCTTCTTTCTTCTAGATAGTGAGTCCTTTAGCTAGTGATCCCTTGGAAGTGAGCCATTCTTTTCTTCTTATTAGTGATCCCTTTCAACAATGAGCATATAGTATTTGGTGTTGCTATTCATATATATGTGAGCTAATCCTCATTGTGTTTTTCCCTGTTTAGGGTTTTCCACATAAATCTAGTTTTCCATTGTGCATGGTTGTGAATGTTTTTATGTTTCATATGTTTTAATTCTATTAATGCTTAAAAAGGGCTTAAAGGTTAATGAGGGTTTGAATGTGTTAATGTACAACTAGATCATGTCCCTCTTAGTTGTCTTGTGTGTCTAGCATGAGAAGTGCTCTGTGTGCCATCTTGTCAAGTTCTCTATATGGAATCTCAACAAAATCACTCTAAGCTCTCTAAATTCTCTAAAGTAAAGTGTGCAAATGAGCTTGAAATTCACCAAAAGTCATAGATATTCATTTCGAAACCTAGAATTTTAGCCCTATATCTCCATTTTCTCACTTGACATCCTATCATGGTCACTTCATCAAGGTCATAGTACTTTTTTTGTCCTCTTTGTAGTTGAACCACTCCCATGGTTTTGTCACAATATCAACCCAAAAATTAGTTTTTCCACTTGATCTCTTGAGAGGGCAGCACACCAACATTCCTTCATCCATTGAGGCACAGTGGGGCATTGAGAAAATTGGGGAAAAAAAATTTAAAAATTATGAGTAGCATCAATTGTTTGAAGGAATACAACAAGTACCTTGCTTCAAAGAGGGGAAAAATGTAGACACATAAAAATATATTGAATATATCACACATGGAGATTTCAATTATTAACACCATTTTTCTCCTAATTCAACTAATTTCCTCTATTTAATTAAATAATGCGAATTATTTAATTAAATTCACTATTTTTACTCTATTAATTGAATTATTAATTTTATTTGATTACTTCATCATCCTTCACACTATATTTTTCCCTTTCGATTAAATAATATAAATTATTTAATTAAATCTCATAAACCTTCTTTGATTAAATAATTCCTAATTATGTAATTAAATTTCTTAAATTCTTCCACTTGCACAATTAAATAATTACTTAAATTATTTAATTGACTAATATTCCTCCAATCCTCCAACTTCCATAAGAATATTCTCATGGAATATTCCATTTTCAAATCCAAACTTCTCCCTCCACATGGAAATATCTCCCACATGCTTCCCAAAATCAAGGGATTTGTTATTCTCTCAAACATTTTGGACCTTTTATTAAAATCCTTGATCCACGTCATTGTGGATTGTGTTGTAAGTATGAATGAGTATGGTGGTGTTCTCATTAATGTTGTCATTGATGTCAACACAATACAGGTTGTTGTAGAAAAAGGAATCAAGTAATTGCACGTTGTGCATGTATAGTTGAGATATGGGCATGTGTAGGATCATGATGGGTCAAAACGTGGCAATATGATGGGTATGTGTAGGGTATGTGGCTAATGACTTTTTTTTAACCCAAAATTGATGAAATGAAAAGGGTTCTTAAAGGAGATTCTCAGCTTTCCACCAATATAAATTATGCTTTACTTTGAATTTAATAAATTATTATTATTCATTTTCTATTTCAATTAAGACTAAAGTCTTGATTGATAGGTTGATTGAAAACATCTATAGCTTTCAAATGGTATCACATTTTTTGAATCTGAAACATGTGTCACACTCGATGTTTTGCATACTATCTAGGATTAAAAAAAATGAATTTCATGAAGTTTTGACCAAGTTAAGGTGGTTAGACATACAAGTTTTTATATTTTTTAAATTTGTAATAAAAAAATAATAATTAATTATTTACTTGAAAAAAATTACAAAAAAACATGCATCACATTGGGACACGAGTCCTCTACTTATATCTAAAATATTATAAAAAATTATTATCATTTTATTGTAGTTAGGGTGATTAGACAAACACCTACTTCTTATTTTCTCCCTGAAATTTAAGTACTACTGCATTGAAATTTCAAATTTTCACCTTGAATAGATTTTTTTTTTTTAATAAACCTTGTAGTTTAGAAACTACATTAAATTTGCTATAGATTCTATTCTAACATATTTTTTAAATAATATAGGTAACTTATTCAAATTTTTATGTCAAGTTGTCTAACTCTGATTTTTCTAAATTTTTCACCACTTAAGGGCATGTTTCTTCCATGATGATCCTACACATACCCATACTATTGAGATGTGAGTACATGGAGCTATCTTTATGGTGTTGCAGGTGTGTTGATATGATGAGTTACCAAGTGCTTTTGAGAAATAGTGAAGTCAGAGTTGTGTGTATATTGAGAATATGCTCCAGTTTGTGCTTCGCATTTCTTATACATGTTGATCCTATGCTTGTATGGATCTGAAGTGTTGTTTATGGGCATCATTGGGTGATATATCCTAGATTGTATCCTCTACTTTGATGAAGCATGAAATTTTTTTTCACTGATGTGTGAACTAGTTTGGCAAAGGTAGTTATCTATGGATTGGGAGAAATTTTTCTACTCTCTAGTCCTCCACTGGTTTGTTTCGAGTCTTGTGGATCTAGTAGAAGGCTTGTATTGATGGTATATGTGTTTTTACAAAGGTGTTCATGGTTTGGTGCTCTGAAAGACAAGTTTTAGAGTTCCTGTGTGTATCTATACAGTCTAGATGGACTGATGGGAATTGTTTTGAGTATGAAGAATTTTGCAATTGATGCAGATGAATCTGAAGTTATCAAAGATGTGTTCCATTGTTTGGTGAAGCATGTTATGTGGTATGCATGTTATCTTATTATTGAGGAAGCAAGTACTTCAAAGCTCATTTGTGTTTTCATTAGGTTTGGCCAACCTGGGGTAAACCCACAATAGTGGGTTACAATTTTTTGGATGAAGAAAAATTAGAAATGCTCATCAAAAAATTTAAAATGGTTTACCCCTTCTAATGAAGGGGGTTCGAATGAACCACCCCCTTCTAATGAACCCCCCCTTCTAATAAACCCTCCCCCCTTCTAATGAACCCCCCTCCCTTCTAATGAAACCCATTTTGCACCATATAAGGGGGGTTCGAATGAACCCCCCTTCTAATGAACCCCCTTTTTTCACCTTCCCCTCCACCATTTCAAAATTTATGCATTTTTTTGACTATCGAAGCTTGGGAAGGAGGTGAAAATGGAGTCAACTTGATAAACCAAGTTGGATAATTGTAGAGATTGAAATGAGCTTTCCAACAACTATAAATTTAATATATTTTGTTTTTATATTATATTTTATTTTTTAGTTTTACTGAACATAGGTTTTTCACTGAACATCAAGTTTAGTGAAAAATCATTGTGGAAAAATATTAAATTTGAGAATTTTTTTTTTGAAAAATATATATGCCCTAGGTATTGGAGTCTTCATTCTAACAAAAAAAAAATTGAAATTCAAAACATACAAAAAAAGTTATGCATGCCGAAGTGCACCTATGTCTAAACTATAAATGTTTTGACTTCAAAACTTAATTAAAAAAAAAAATATTCAACAAAATGTTATGAAACAAAATGAAACCAATAGATACCAGTGTTAGCAACCTAAATTAAAAAGAATCAAAATTTTATCCTTTATAGAAAAAAAGTTATGCATGTTGAAGTACACATCACTTTTAAAAAATGTTGTTTACTATTAAAAACTAGTTATCAAAGGAGATAAAAAAAACAATTTAATTCCAATTTTTTTTAAAAATATATATTTAAAATCTATAAAAAATATCACAAATCACTAGTTTACATCATTTTCAAATTCCTAATAGTTTTCCTACTATAGGTGTCAGAAAGTGAAGTTTTTTTTGAAAATGTTGATTTCAGTGTCAAGTTTGGCCAAAAAGTGTAACCCATTATTGTGGGATGACCCCCTGGTGTCTACACGTCATGTGAAGGATAAATATCAATTGAGGAAGCATGTAATTGATCTAAGACATTGTTTTGGGTCTTGGTTAAGTTTTGGTTTGGTCCACTCTCATTCTCTTCCATCGCGAGAATGTTGAGTTGCTAACCTAATTTGAATTTATAAAATGAAGCATGCAGATGACCTTGGAAAAAATTTCTAAGGTTGAAGATGGTATATATCCTGAAAGCAGTGAGTTGATGGTTTCTACAATCTTCTGATCAAGGCTACAGATGTGTGTAATTTGTTGTGGTGGATTTTTTTGTTATATTTTGTATCTATAGGCAGTGAGCCTCCCTTTAGGACAGTGAGTCCTATATGTAGGTAGTGATCCTTGAGTCAGGATAGTGACTCCTTCTTGGGCAGTGAGCCCTTTGGTAGTGAGCCTCTTTGTAATCATTTTTGGAATTACTTCATATTGTGAGTTAATCCTCGCCGTGATTTTTCCCTTATTGTGTTTTCAACATAAATTCGATGTCTCTTGTGTTGATATTGCTTTCTATTATTTTCATTTCATGTTCATACTTAATAACAGAATAAAGTGGATGTGAAGTTGTTATTTGTTTGAGATTGAGCTTGTGATTGGTGACAACCGATTCACCCCCCTCTCAGTTGTCTTATGCCTTTCAACAATTGGTATCAAAGCTTTGGTTCCTTGGAGAAGAGCTTCACTACTTGAGGTAGATCTGATGGCACATAAAATGGAAATCCCTATGTTTGATGGATCTAACTACAGTGATTGGAAAGTGCAAATGAGAGGTCATTTGATCTTTGTTGGTTACAAGACTTGGAAAGCTATTGAGACAAAGTATGTTGCACCAGTAAGTGGTCCTTCTTCTATAGATGAAATTTCTTCCTATGAGGAAAATGAAAAAGCAATGTATGCAATCTAGAGTGCTTTATCTAAGACTGAGCGAAAAAAAGTTATTTCTTTGGGAAATGCTTATGAAGTTTGGAAAAAGTTGGAAGATATCTATGAAGGAAATGATAGGGTGAAATTGTCAAAGAAGCTAACAACTAAGTGTAGATATGAGAACTTGAAAATGGAAGAAGGTGAAGATATTGCAAGCTATTTTCAAAGGGTTGATATTGCAGTGAATGACGTGAAAAATCAAGGTGGTACTCTGGCAGATGAAGATGTAATGGAGAATATTTTGATGACTTTACGAGAGAGTTACAATGATAAGGTCTCAGTTATATAAGAAGTGTATGATCCTAAGAATTTTACTAAAGAAAAACTATTTGGAACCTTGACAACATTTGAGATGAGGAAGTTTGGAAGGAAAAAGGAGAAGACAAAATCAACCTTTAAAGCACCAAAGATAGTAGGATGATACAAATAGTGATGGTTCAGATGAGTTGGAAGCAAACTTTACAAGGAAGTTGAGGAAAGGTACTGGTAAGTACAAAGGTATGTTTCCCTTTAAATGTTTCAGTTGTAGAAATATTTGTCACTATGCTTCAAGATGTCCAAATAGAATTGTACATAGAAGAATAGAGACAATAAAGATAAACAGGATAAGAAGTTCAACAAATTGTATTATGTTAGAGAAGATGCTAGGATTTCTAATGATGAATCTGATTTTGAGGGTAATGATGATGAATGCTTGTTTCTAGCCTTAGAGAATAAATTAGTATCTATTAACTCTAGAAGATGTGCAAGGGAATGTGGTCTGGAGAACAAGAAGGAATAGATGGAAGGTACTCTGGTTACTACCTTTCATGCTAGATAGGATGAAGATTACTAGGTAATTGATAGTAGTTGTTCAAACCATATGACTGAAGATAAAAGTAAGTTCGCTAAAATTGAAAAGTATGATGGAGGATTATTCATGTTTGGAGATGATTATGGTGCAAAGATTGTTGGAAAATGATGAATAAGTTTTGATGAAAATCACAGTACTGATGATGTCTATTATATTAATGGATTAACACAAAATCTTTTGAGTGTTGAACAAATGTGTAGCAAAGGATTCAAGCTTGTGTTTCAGGATAACACTTGTGAGATCAGAAAAGGGTCTAGAACTGTGGTTGTTGGAGGAAGAAGAACATATGGAAATGTTTATCAGCTTAAGGGTGTTTATGTTCAATGCCTTGTATCTCAAGTTAATGAAAGTTGGCTATGACACCAAAGGATGGAACATGCAAACTTTGATAATCTGATCAGGATTAGTTCAAGAGAGGTTCTCGGGGATCTTCCTAAACTCACAAAGCCTACCAATACTATTTGTAGAAGTTGTTAGTTAGGAAAAAAACAAGATGTGCTTTTAAATGAAAGGATCAATCATCTAGAAAAATGCTAGACTTGGTTCATACAGACCTCTCTGGTCCCACAAGAATAGGAAGTCTTAATGGTGACAAGTATTTTATGCTCTTGATTGATGATTATTCAAGAATGACATGGGTTACTTTTCTTTGGGAGAAATCTCAAGCTCTTGATAGATTCAAAGTGTTAAAGGCAAGGGTAGAGAATGAAGAAAACCTGAAAATCAAAAGCTTAAGGTCTAATAGAGGTGGGGAATTCACTTCTAGTGAGTTTAATACATTTTGTGAAGAGCACGGTATAAAGAGACATTTTTCTACTCTTAGAACTCCTCAACAGAATGGAGTTGTTGAGAGAAAGAATTGTACTATTCAAGAGGCTACAAGAACTATGATGAAAGAAGCACATGTTATAGTTGTGAAAAGGATATTCACATATCTCAAAGGCACTCTAGATTATGGTCTATGGTATCCTAAGGGTATTGATTTCACCTTGAGTGCTTACACTGATGGAGATTGGGTTTGTTGTGTGGATGACCGGAGGCATACAAGTAGTGGTGGATTCTTTCTTAGAGGAAGATTGGTTTAATGGCTAAGCAAGAAATAGGATTTAGTTTCCTTATCCACTGCAGAGGCTGAGTATATTGCAGCAACATATTGTTGCACACAAGTTTTATGGATGAAGAAAACTTTGAAGGATATAGGAGTGATATGTGATGAGCCTATCCCTATCTTCTATGATAATGCAAGTTCTATTAACATTTCAAAGTATCTACTAATGCATTCAAGGAAAAAACATATATCTATCAGATATCATTTCTTAAGAGAGAAGGTATTGGAGAATGAGGTCATATTGGAATATTTGTCTACAAAGGATCAAATTGTTGATATATTTACTAAGGCTCTTCCGAAGGATACTATTGAGTATCTTAGGGAGAAGTTGGGGGTTACTACCCCTCCTTATTTGAACTAGGTGCACATGGAGGTGCATCAATCTAGTGGATCTACAGATTCTTCATTTATCTATATTGATGATTAGGGTCTACTTTGTAGGGTTAGTAGCAAGTATCATTGTTGTAGTACGTGATCTACAGGTGCACTCCTAAGGGGGAGTGATCAAAGATACATATGGCTGAAGAGCTATGCAAGCCCTTTTTTTCTTTTCCATTGATGTAAAAGTGGGAGAGAGAGTCATGTAAAAAAATAATGAAAGAAAAAGGGGAGAGAAAGTCATGTGCAAGAAACATTGTGTAGGTTGTCTAATCACAAAAATTAAAGGAGAGTGTAGGAATGGAATGGATGTTGTCTTTGGTGGTTTTTCACATCATGTGTTGCCATCAATGAAAAAGGGGGATATTGTTGCAAGTATGAATGAGTATGGTGGTGTTGTCATTAATGTCAACATAGTACAGGTTATTGCAGAGAAAGGAATGAAGTGATTGCAGGTTGTGCATGTATATTTGAAATACTATTGAGATGTTGTCAGTACATGGAGCTATCTTTATGGTGTTACAGGTGTGCTGATATGATGAGTTTCAAATTTCTTTTGAGAAATAGTGATGCCAGAGTTGTTTGTATGTTCAAAATGTGCTCCACATTTCTTCTATGTTGATCCTATGCTTGTGTGGATCTTAAGTGTTGTTTATGGGCATCATTGGGTGATATATCTTGGATTATAGCTTCTGGTTTGATGAAGTATGAAAGTTGTGTTCACAAGTGTGTCAATTGGTTTGGAAGAGTTGGTTATCTATGGATTGGGAGAAATGTTTCTACTTCACAGTCCTCTGGTGGTTTGTTTCTAGTCTTGTGGATCTAGTAGGAGGATTGTGTTGATGGTATCTTTGTTCTCAAAAAGGTGTTCATGGTTTGGTACTCCAGAAGATGAGTCTCAGAGTTCCTATGTGTGTTTATACAATTTGAATGGACTGATGGGAAGTGTTTTGAGTATGAAGATTGTTGTAGCTGATGCAGATGAATCTCAAGGTATGCAAGATGTGTTCCAATGTTTGGTGAAGCATGTTATGTGCTCCAGATGTTATCTTCTTGTTGAGGAAGCTTGTACTTCAAAGCTCATTTGTGTTTTCATTTGGTTTAGCGGACTTGGTGCCTACACATCATCCGAACGATTAGTATCAATTGAGGAAGCATGTGATTGATCTGATACATTGTTTTGGGTCTTGGTTAAGTGTTGATTTGGTCTACTCTCATTCTCTTCCACCATGGGAATGTTGATTTTCTAACCTAATTTGAATTTGTAAAATTAAGTGTGTGTAGCTGACCTTGGAGAAAGTTTCTAAGGTTAAAAATGGTATATATACAATTTGATATGTTATGGATTGAGGTATCAGATATGACACAAGTGTGAGAAGCAAGAGTGTGTGAAAGTGAATTAAGGGAGAAATACTTTAATTTGTTAGATTCCTGAAAGTAGTGAGCTGATGGTTTCTACAATCTTCTGATCAAGGCTGTGGATGTGTGTAATTCATTGTGGTGGATTTTTATGTTATCATTTGTATTTGTAGGTAGTGAGCCTCCCTTCTGAACATTGAGTCCTATTTGTAGGCAATGAGCCTTGTATCTGGATAGTGAGTCCTTGGGAAGTGAGCCCTTTGGTAGTGACCTTCTTTGTAATAAATTTTGGAATTACATTATATTCTTAGTTAATCCTCACCGTGGTTTATTTTTTATTGGGTTTTTTCACGTAAATATGGTGTCTCTTGTGTTGATATTGCTTTCTATTATCTGCATTTCATGTTCATACTTAATAATAGAATAATGTGGATGTGAAGTTGACATTTGTTTGAGATTGATTTTGTGATTGGTGAAAATTGATTCATCCCCCCCATCTCAGTATTCTTGTTCCTTTCAACAATTGGTATCAAATGTTTGGTTCAACGAAGAAGAGCTTAACCACTTGAGGTAGATCTGATGGTGCATAAATTGGTAATCCCTATGTTTGATGGATCTGGCTACAGTGACTGGAAAGTGTATATGAGAGATTATTTGATCTCTCTTGGTTACAAGACTTGGAAAGCTATTGAGACAAAGTATGTTGCACTAGAAAGTGGTCCTTCTTTTGCAAATGAAATTTATGCATATGAGGAAAATGAAAAGCAAGGTATACAATCTATAGTGCTTTATCTAAGACTAAGCAAACAAAATTTATTTCTTTGGGAACTGCTTATAAAGTTTGGAAAAGGTTGGAAAATATCTATGAAGGAAATGATAGAATCAAATTGTCAAACAAGCTAACAACTAAGTGCAAATATGAGAACTTGAAAATGGAACAAGGTGAAGATATAGCAAGCTATTTTTAGAGGGTTGATATTGTAGTGAATGAAGTGAAAAATCAAGGTGGTACTCTAATAGATGAAGATGTAATGGAGAATATTTTGATGACTCTACCAAAGAGTTACAGTGATAAGGTCTCAGCAATTGAAGAAGTGTATGATCCTAAGAAGTTTACAAAAGAACAACTATTTGGCACCTTGACATCATTTGAGATGAGGAAGTTTGGAAAGAAAGAGGAGAAGATAGAATTATCCTTTAAAGCAACAAAGAGAGAAGATGATCCGGATACTGATGGTTCAGATAAGTTGGAAGCAAAATTTACAAGGAAGTTGAAGAAAGGTACCAGTAAGTATAAAGGTATGTTTCCCTTTAAATGTTTCAGTTTTGGAAATATTTTTCACTATGCTTCAAGATGTCAAAATAAAGCTATACACAAGAAGAACAGAGACAAAAAAGACAAAAATGATAAGAAGTTCAAGAAATTGTATTATGTTAGAGAAGATGCTGGGATTTTTTATGATGAATTTGATTTTGAGGGTAATGATGATGAATGCTTGTTTCTAGCCTTAGAGAATAAATCAGTATCCACTAACTCTGGAAGATGTGCAAGGGAAAGTTGTTTGGAGAACAAGGAAGAGATGGAAGGTACTCAGGTTATTGCCTTTCTTGATAGATAGGATGAAGATTATTAGGTAACTAAGATTGGCTATTTAAACCATTTGATTGGAGATAAAATTAAGTTCACTAAACTTGAAAAGTATGATGGAGGATTAGTCATGTTTGGAGATGATTTTGGTGCAAAGATTGTTGGAAAAGGATCAATTAGTTTTGATGAAAAACATAGTACTAATGATGTCTATTATGTTAAGGGCTTAAGGAATAATATTTTGAGTGTTCAACAAATGTGTAGCAAAGGATTCAAGCTTTTGTTTTAGGATAACACTTGTGAGATCAGAAAAGGGTACGAAATTGTGATTACTATAGGAAAAAGAACATATGGAAACATTTATCAGCTTAAGGGTTTTGATGGTCAGTGCCTTGTATCTCAAGTTAATGAAATTTTTCTATGGCATTGGAGGATAGGACATGTAAACTTTGATAATATGTTTAGACTTAGTTCAAGAGAGGTTGTTTAGGATCTACCTAAAATCACAAAGCCTACCAATACTATATGCAATAGTTGTCAATTGGAAAAACAAACAAGATGTAGTTTTAAAGGAAAGGAATAGTCATCTATCAGAATGCTAGAGTTGGTTCATACAGACCTCTGTGGTATAAAACAATAGGAAGTCTTAATGGTGACATGTATTTTATGCTCTTGATAGATTCGAAGTGTTCAAGGAAAGGGTAGAGAATGAAGAAAACCTAAAAATAAAATGCTTAAGGTCTAACAGAGGTGGATAATTCACTTCTAGTGAGTTTAATACATTTTGTGAAGAGCACGGTATAATGAGACATCTTTCTCCTCTTAGAATTCCCTAGTAGAATGGAGTTGTCTAGAGGAAGAATCAAACTATTCAAGAGGCTAAAAGAACTATGATGAAATAAGCACATGTTATAGCTGTGAAAAGGATATCCAGATATCTAAAAGGCACTCTGGATTATGGCCTGTGGTATCCTAAGGATACTAATTTCACCTTGAGTGCTTACACTAATGCAGATTGGGATGGTTGTGTGGATGACGAGAAGAGTACAAGTGGTGATGCATTCTTTCTTGGAGGAATATTGGTTTCATGGCTAAGCAAGAAACAAGATTTAGTCTCTTTATCATTACAGAGGCTGAGTATATTGCAGTAACATCTTGCTACACAAAGGTTTTATGGATGAAGAAAACTTTGAAGGATATAGGAGTGTTATCTGATGAGCCTATCCCTATCTTCTGTGATAATACAAGTGTTATAAACAATTCAAAGAATGTAATAATTTATTCAAGGACAAAACATATATCTATTAGATGTCATTTCTTAAGAGAGAAGGTATTGGAGAATGAGGTCAGAATGGAATGTTCCTACAAAGGGTCAAATTGTCAATATATTTAATAAGACTCATTTGAAGGATAATTTTGAGTATCTCAGGGAGAATTTGGGGGTTACTTCCCCCCATTCTTTCCACTAGGTGCACATGGAGGTGCATCAGTCTAGTGGATCTACATATTCTTCACTTATTTGGACTGATGATTAGGGTCTACTCCATAGGGGGAGTAGGAAGTATCATTGTTGCAGTATGAGATGTGTGGGTGCACTCCTAAGGGGGAGTGATTAGAGCTACATATGGTTCAATAATTATGCAAGCCTTTTTTTTCTTTTCCATTTATTTTAAAGAGGGAGAGAGAGTCATGTGAAAAACAATGAAAGAAAAAGGGGAGAGAAATTCATGTGTAGGAAAAGTTGTGTAGATTGTCTAATCATTAAAATAAAGGAGAGCACAGGAATGGAATGGATGTTGTCTTTCATGGTTTTTCACATTGTGTGTTGCCATCAATGACAAAGGGGGATATTTTTGTAAGTATGAATGAGTATGGTGGTGTTGTCATTAATGTTGTCATTGATGTCAACACAGTATAGGTTGTTGTAAAGAAAGAAATCAAGTGATTTCATTTTATGCATGTATAGTTGACATACTATTGAGATTTTGTGAGTACATGGATCTATCTTTATGGTTTTGCAAGTTTGTTGATATGATGAGTTACCAAGTGCTTTTGAGAAATAGTGAAGTCAGAGTTGTGTGTATGTTCAGAATGTGCTCTAGTTTTTGCTCTGCATTTCTTCTATGTTGATCCTCTCCTTGTGTGGATATGAAGTTTTGTTTATGGGCATCATTGGGTGATATTTCCTAGATTGTAGCTTTTGGTTTGATGAAGTATGAAAGTTGTGTTGACCGATGTGTGAACTAGTTTGGTAGAGTTGGTTATCTATGGAGTGGGAGAAATATTTATGCTCTGTAGCCCTTTGTTAGTTTGTTTCTAGTCTTACAGGTTTGGTAGAAGGTTTGTATTAATGGTATTTGTGTTCTAAAAAAGGAGTTCATGGCTTCATCCTCCGGAAGATGAGTTTCAGAGTTCCTGTGTGTTTCTATACAATTCGGATGGACTGATGGGAAGTGTTCTGAGTATGAAGATTGTTACAGCTGATGTGGATGAATCTGAAAGTATCCACAATGTGTTATAGTGTTTGGTGAAGCATGGAATTTGGTCTGAATATTATCTTCTTGTTGAGGAAGTGTGTACTTTAAAGCTCATTTGTGTTTTCATTAGGTTTGGCTAATCTGGTGTCTACACATCATGCAAAGGATAAGTATCAATTGAGGAAGCATGTGATTGATTTGAGACATTGTTTTGGGTCTTGGTTAAGTGTTGGTTTGGTCCACTCTCATTCTCTTCCACCACTAGAATGTTGAGTTTTTTAACTAATTTAAATTTGTAAAATGAAGCATGTATAGCCAAACCTAGAGAAAGTTTCTAAGGTTGAAGATGGTATATATGCAAGTTAATATGTTATGGATTGAGGTATCAAATATTCCACAAGTGTGAGAAGCAAGAGTGTCTGAAAGTGAATTAAGGAAGTAGTACTTTAATGTGTTAGAATTTTGAAAGTAGCGAGCTGATGGTTTCTGCAATCTTCTAATCAAGACTACAGATGTGTGTATTTTTTTGTGGTGGATTTTTTTGTTATCTTTTGTATCTATAGGTAGTGAGCCTCCCTTCTGGATAGTGAGTCCTATTTGCAGGTAGTGAGCCTTCTATCCAGATAGTGAGTTCTTCTTGGGTAGTGAGCTCTTTGGTAGTGAGCCTCTTTGTAATCAATTTTGGAATTACTTTATATTGTGGGTTAATCCTCACCATGGTTTTCCCATATTGGGTTTTCCACGTAAATATGGTGTCTCTTATGTTGATATTGCTTTATGTTATCTCCATTTAATGTTCATACTTAATAACAGAATAATGTGGATGTGAAGTTGATATTTGTTTTATATTGAGTTTGTGACTGGTGACAACTGATTCAACCCCCCTCTTAGTTGTCTTGTGCCATTCAACAATTGGTATCATAGCTTTGGTTCCTCAAAGAAGAGACTAATTTCTTGAGGTAGATTTGATGGATCTAACTACAGTGATTGGAAAGTGTAGATTAGAGGTTACTTGATCTATCTTGGTTACAAGACTTGGAAAGTTGTTGAGACAAGGTGTGTTGCACTAGCAAGTGGTCCATCTTCTGTAGAAGAGATTTCTACCTGAGGAAAATGAAAAAGAAAGATATGCAATTTATAGTGCTTTATCTATGACTAAGTGAACAAAATTTATTTCTTTGGGCACTACTTATGAACTTTGCAAAAATTTGGAAGATGTTTATGAAGGAAATGATAGAGTGAAATTTTCAAAGAAGCTAACAACTAAGCGCAGATATGATAACTTGAAAATGGAAGAAGGTGAAGAGTGCAGATATGATAACTTGAAAATGGAAGAAGGTGAAGATATTGCAAGCTATTTTTAGAGGGTTGATATTGTAGTGAATGAAGTGAAAAATCAAGGTGGTACTTTGACAAATGAAGATGTAATAGAGAATATTTCGATGACTCTACCAGAGAGTTACAATGATAAGGTCTCAACTATTGAAGAAGTGTATGATCCTAAGAAATTTACTAAAGAACATCTATTTGGCACCTTGACTGCATTTGAGACGAGGAAGTTTGGAAAGGAAAAGGAGAAGAAAGAGTTAGCCTTTAAATCAACAAAGATAGAAGATGATATGGATAGTGATCTAGTTCAAATGAGTTGGAAGCAAAATTTATAAGTTGAAGAAAGTTACCGGTAAATACAAAGGTATGTTTCCCTTTAAGTTTTTCAGTTGTGGAAATATTTGTCACTATGCTTCAAGATTTCCAAATAGAGCTATACATAAGAAGAACATAGACAATAAAGACAAAAAGGATAAGTTCAAGAAATTGTATTATGTTAGTGAAGATGTTAAGATTTCTGATGATGAAATCTTGTTTCTAGCCTTAGAGAATAAATTAGTATCTACTAACTCTAGAAGATGTGCAATGGAAAGTGGTCCAGAGAACAAGAAGGAAGAGATGGAAGGTACTCTGGTTACTACCTTTCATGGTACACAGGATGAAGATTACTAGGTAATTGAAAGTGGCTGCTCAAATCATATGATTGGAGATAAAATTAAGTTCACTAAACTTGAAAAGTATGATGGAGGATTAGTCATGTTTGGAGATGATTGTGGTGCAAATACTATTGGAAAGGGATCAATTATTTTTGATGAAAACATAGTACTGATGATGTCTATTATGTTAAGGGCTTAAGGAATAATCTTTTGAGTACTGGAAAAATGTGTAGCAAAGGATTCAAGCTTGTGTTTTAGGGTAACACTTGCAAGATTAGAAAAGGCTCTGAAACTGTGGTTGTTGTAGAAGAACATATGGAAACATTTATTAGCTTAAGGGTGTTGATGGTCAAGGCCTTGTATCTCAAGTTAATGAAATTTGGCTATGGAACCAGAGGATGGGACATGTCAACTTTGATAATTTAATCAAGATTAGTTCAAGAGAGGTTGTTGAGGATTTTCCTAAAATCACAAAGCCTACCAATACTATTTTTAGAAGTTGTCAGTTGGGAAAACAAACAAGATGTAGTTTTAAAAGAAAGGAGAAATTATTTTCTAGAATACTAGAGTTGGTTCATACAAACCTTTGTGGTCCCATAACAATAGGAATTCTTAATGGTGATAGGTATTTTATGCTATTGATTGATGATTATTCTAGAATTACATGGGTTACATTTCTTAAGGAGAAAGCTCAAGCTCTGGATAGATTCAAAGTGTTCAAGGTGAGGGTAGAGAATGAAGCGAACCTGAAAATAAAATGCTTAAGGTTTGATAGAAGTACAAAATTCACTTCCAATGAGTTTAATACATTTTTTCTGCTCCTAGAACTCCTCAGCGGAATGGAGTCTTTGAGAGGAAGACTTAGACTATTCAAGAGGTTGCAAGAAATATGATGAAAGAAGCACATGTTATAGTTGTGAAAAAGATATTCAAATATCTAGAAGGCACTTTGGATTATGGCCTGTGGTATCCTAAGGATACTGATTTCACCTTGAGTGCTTAAATTGATGTAAATTGGGCTGGTTGTGTGGATGATCAAAAGAGTACAAGTAGTGGTGCATTCTTTCTTGGAGGAAGATTGGTTTCATGGCTAAGCAAGAAACATGATTATGTTTCTTTATCCACTGCAAAAGCTAAGTATATTGCAACAACTTCTTGTTGCACATAGGTTTTATGGATGAAGAAAAATTTCAAGGATATACGAGTGATATGTGATGAGCCTATCCCTATCCTCTATTCAATAATACAAGTGCTATAAAAATTTCAAAGAATCTGGTAATGCATTCAAGCACAAAACATATATCTATTAGATATTATTTCTTAAGAGAGAAGGTATTGGAGAATGATGTTAGATTGTAATATGTTCCTATAAAGGATAAAATTGTTGATATATTTACTGAGGCTCTTGCAAAGGATAATTTTGAGTATCTCAAGGAGAAGTTGGGGCTTATTGCCCCTCCTTATTTGAACTAGGTGCACATGGAGGTACATTAGTCCAGTGGATCTACAAATTTTTCATTTGTCTAGACTAATAATTAGGGTCTACTCCACAAGGGGAGTAGGAAGTACCATTTTTGCAGTATGAGATGTGTGGGTGCACTCCTAAGGGGGAGAGATCAGAGCTACATATGGTTGAAGAATTATGCAATCCTTTTTGTTCTTTTCCATGGATGTCAAAGGGGGAGAGAGAGTCATGTGAAAAATAGTGAAAGAAAAAGGGGAGAGAAAGTCATGTGCAAGAAATGTTATATAGGATATCGAATAATAAAAAATAAAGGAGAGTGCATTAATGGAATGGATGTTGTCTTTAGTGGTTTCTCACATCATTTGTTTCCATTAATGACAAAGGGGGAGATTGTTACAAGTATGAATGAGTATGGTGGTGTTGTCATTAATGTTGTCATTGATGCCAACACAATGCAAGTTGTTTCAAAAAAAGGAATCAAGTGATTATATTTTGCATAGGTATAGTTAAGATATTGTTGAGATGTTGTAAGTACATGGAGCTATATTTATGGTGTTGTAGGTGTGCTGATATTATGAGTTACCAAGTGCTTTTGAGAAATAGTGAAGTCATAGTTGTGTGTATGTTCAGAATGTGCTCCGCATTTATTTTGTGTTGATCTCATCCTTATGCGGATCTGAAGTGTTTTTAATGGGCATCATTGGGTGATATATCCTAGATTGTAGCTTCTAGTTTGATAAAGTATGAAAGTTGTGTTTAGTGGTGTGTAAACTAGTTTAGTAGAGTTGGTTATCTATGGACTAGGAGAAATGTTTCTTCTTTGTAGTCCTCTTCTTGTTTGTTTTTTCTCTTGCAGATATGGTAGAAGGCTTGTATTGATGGTATCTTTGTTCTAACAAAGGCATTCATGGTTTGGTGCTCTAGAAGATGAGTTTCAAGGTTACTATGAGTGTCTATACAGTCCATATAGACTAATGAGAAGTGCTCTGAGTATGAAGATTATTATAGCAGATGTGGATGAATCTGAAGGTATCAAAGTTGTGTTCTAGTGTTTTGTGAAGCATGTTATTTGGGTTGCATGTTCTCTTATTATTGATGAAGTGTGTACTTCAAAGCTAATTTGTGTTTTCATTAGGTTTGGTCGACCTAGTGTCTACATGTTATGCGAAGGATAAGTAACAATTGAGGAAGCGTGTGATTGATTTGAGATGTTTTTGGTCTTGGTTAAGTGTTGGTTTGGTCCACTCTCATTATCTTCCACTGCAGGAATTTTGAGTTTCTGACCTAATTTGAATTTGTAAAATGAAGTGTGTGTAGTCAACCTTGGAGAAATTTTCTAAGGTTCAAGATGGTATATATACAAGTTGAGATGTTATGGATTGAGGTATCAGATATGCCACAAGTGTGAGAAGAAAGAGTGTGTGAAAGTGAATTAAGGAAGCAGTACTTTAATATGTTAGATTCCTAAATTTAGTGAGCTGATGGTTTTTGCAATCTTCTGATCAAGGCTACAAATGTGTGTAATTTGTTGTGGTTGATTTTTCTATTATCTTTTGTACCTATAGACAATGAGCCTCCCTTCTGGATAGTGATTTCTATCTTTAGGAAATGAGCCTTGTATCTGAATAGTGAATCCTTCATGGGAAGTGAGCCCTTTGGCAGTGATCCTCTTTGTAATCAGTTTTGGAATTAATTTATATTGCGAGTTAATCCTCACTATAGTTTTTCCCTTATTGGGTTTTCAATGTAAATATGGTGTCTCTTGTGTTGATATTGCTTTTTGTTATCTAAATTTCATATTCATACTTAATAACAGAATAATGTGGATGTGAAGTTGATATTTGTTTAAGATTGAGTTTGTGATTGGTGACAAATAATTCACCCCTCCTCTTGGTTGTCTTGCACCTTTCAACAACTGGTATGAGAGCTTTGGTTCCTTAGATAAGAGATTAACCACTTGAGGTAGATCTGATGACGCATAAATTAGCAATCCCTATGTTTGATGGATCTGACTATAGTGTCTAGAAAGTGTAGATAGGAGGTTATTTGTCTCTCTTGGTTGTACAAGACTTGGAAAGCTATTGAGACAAAGTATGTTGCACCGGCAAGTGATCCTTCTTTTGCAAATGAGATTTTTTCCTATGAGGAAAATGAAAAAGCAAGGTATTCAATCTATAGTGATTTATCTAAGACGGAGTACAAACAAAATTTATTTCTCTAGGCACTGCTTATGAAGTTTGGAAAAAGTTGGAATATATCTATGATGGAAATGATAGAGTGAAATTTTAAAAGAAGCTAACAGCTAAGCGCATATATGATAACTTGAAAATGGAAGAAGGTGAAGATATTGCAAGCTATTTTTAGAGGATTGATATTGTAGTGAATGAAGTGAAAAATCAAGGTGGTACTTTGGTAGATGAAAATGTAATGGAGAATATTTTGATGACTCTACAAGGGAGTTACATCGATAAGGTCTCAAGTATTGAAGAAGTGTATGATACTATGAAGTTTATTAAAGAAAAGATATTTGACACCTTGACCGTATTTGAGATGAGGAAGTTTGGAAAGTAAAAGGAGCATAAAAAATAAGCCTTTAAAGCAACAAAGAGAGAAGATGATCCAGATAGTGATGGTTTAGATGAGTCGGAAGAAAACTTTACAAGGATGTTGAAGAAAGACCTACTAGTAAGTACAAAGGTATGTTTCCCTTTAAATGTTTCAGGTTTGGAAATGTTTGTCACTATGCTTCAAGATGTCCAAATAGAGTTGTACACAAGTAGAACAAAGACAATAAAGACAAAAAGGATAAGAAGTTCAAGAAATTGTATTATGTTAGAGAAGATGTTGGTATTTCCAATGATGAATTTTATTTTTAGGGTAATGATGATGAATGCTTGTTTATATCCTTAGAGAATAAATCAATATCTACTAACTCTAGAATAGGTGCAAGGGAAAGTGGTCTGGAGAACAAGAAGGAAGAGATGGAAGGTACTCTAGTTACTACCTTTCGTGCTAGATAGGATTAAGATTACTAGGTAATTGACAGTAGTTGTTCAAACCATAAGACAAGAGATAAAAGTAAGTTTACTAAACTTGAAAAGTATGATGGAGGATTAGTCATGTTTGGAGATGATTTTGGTGCAAAGATTAAGTTTACTAAACTTGAAAAGTATGATGGAGGATTAGTCATGTTTGGAGATGATTTTGGTGCAAAGATTGTTGGAAAAGGATCAATTAGTTTTGATGGAAAACACAGTATTGATGATGTCTATTATGTTAAGGGCTTAAGACATAATCTTTTGAGTGTTGGAAAAATGTGTAGCAAAGGATTCAAGTTTGTGTTTTAGGATAACACTTGTGAGATCAAAAAAGGGTCCAAAACTATGGTTGTTGTAGGAAGAAGAGCATATGGAAACATTTATTAGCTTAAGGGTGTTGATGGTCAGTGCCTTGTATCTCAAGTTAATGAAAGTTGGCTATGGAACTAGAGGATGGGACATGTAAACTTTGATAATTTGATTAGGATTAGTTCAAGAGAGGTTGTCCAAGATCTACCTAAAATAAAAAATACTACCAATACTATTTGCAAAATTTGTCAGTTGGGAAAACAAACAAGATACGGTTTTAAAGGAAAGGAGCAATCATCTACTAAAATGCTAGAGGTGGTTCATACAGACCTCTATGGTCCCACAACAACAAGAAGTCTTAATGGTGACAGGTATTTTATGCTCTTGATTGATGATTATTCAAGAATGACATGGGTTACTTTTCTTTGGAAGAAAACTCAGGCTCTGGATAGATTCAAAATGTTCAAGGTGAGAGTAGAGAATGAAGTGAACCTAAAAATAAAATGTTTAAGGTCTAATAGAGGTGGAGAATTCATTTCTAGTGAGTTTAATACATTTTTTGAAGAGCACCTTATAAAGAGACATTTTTCTGCTCCTAGAACTCCTCAACAAAATGGAGTTGTTGTGAGGAAAAACTAAATTGTTCATGATGCTACAAGAACTATGATGAAAGAAGCACATGTTACAGTTGTGAAAAGGATATTTAGCTATCTAAAAGGAACTCTAGATTATGGCTTGTGGTATCCTAAGGATGATGATTTAACCTTGAGTGCTTACACTAATGCAAATTGGGTTGGTTGTGTGGATGATCGGAAGAGTACAAGTGGTGGTACATTCTTTCTTGGAGGAAGATTGGATTCATGGCTAAGCAAGAAACATAATTCAGTTTCTTTATCCATTGGAGAGGCTAAGTATATTGCATTAACATCTTGTTGCACACAGGTTTTACGGATGAAACAAAATTTGAAGGTTATATGAGTGATATTTGATGATCCTATCCCTATCTTCTATGATAATACAAGTTCGATAAACATTTCAAAGAATCTGGTAATGCATTCAATGACAAAACATATATCTATTAGATATCATTTCTTAAAATAGAAGGTATTGGAGAATGAGGTCAGATCAGAATATATGCCTACAAAGGATCAATTGTTGATATATTTGCTAAGTCTCTTCTAAAGGATACTTTTGAGTATCTTAGGGTGAATTTGGGGGTTACTACCACCCCTTCTTTGAACTAGGTGCACATGGAGGTGCATTAGTCTAGTGGATCTACAAATTCTTCATTCATCTAGACTGATGATTAGGGTCTACTCTGTAGGGGGAGTAGGAAGTATCATTGTTGTAGTATGAGATGTGTGGGTGTACTCCTAAGGGGGAGTATTAAGAGCTACATATGGTTGAATAATTATGCAAGTTTTTTTGTTCTTTTCCATTGATTTCAAATGGGGAGAGAGATTCATGTGAAAAATAGTGAAAGAAAAAGGGGAGAGAAAGTTATGTGTAGGAAAAGTTATGTAGGCTATCTAATCATAAAAAATAAAGGAGAGTGCGGGAATGGAATGGATATTTTCTTTGGTGGTTTTTCACATCATGTGTTTCCATCAATGAAAAAGGGGGAAATTGTTGTAAGTATGGATGAGTATGATGGTGTTGTCATTAATGTTGTCATTGATGTCAACATAGTATAGGTTGTTGTAGATAAAGGAATCAAGTGATTGTAGGTTGTGCATGTATAGTTGAGATACTATTGAGATGTTGTGAGTACATGGAGCTATCTTTATGGTGTTGCAGGTGTACTGATATGATGAGTTGCCAAGTGCTTTTGAGAAATAGCTAAGTCAGAGTTGTGTGTATGTTCAGAAAGTGCTCTGGTTTGTGCTCTGCATTTCTTCTGTGTTGATCATATGCTTGTATGGATCTGAAGTGTTGTTTATGGGAATCATTGGGCTATATATCCTAGATTGTAGCTTTTGGTTTGATGAAGTATGAAAGTTGTGTTCACCGGTGTGTGAACTGGTTTGGAAGAGTTGGTTATTTGTGGATTGGGATAAATGTTTCTACTCTGCAATCCTCCCTTGGTTTGTTTCTGGTTTTGCAATTCTAGCAGAAGGATTGTATTGATGGTATCCATTTTCTGATAAAGGCATTTGTGGTTTTTGTTGGAAGAATGAATAAATTCCATCTATATGTTGTCATTGATGTCACCATGTTGTCAGATTGTTCGAGTACCCTAAACCAATATGTAGAATAGGTTTACTTCCTTTGGTGGTAGATCCAGTATTTTGGTATATCATCAGGTATGTTGATCTGTAGTTTGGTGGCTAGTGATTTATGTGGCTTGTAGTTTTGTGAAATGGTTTATGGATGTTGGGAGCACGTACATTCAATATTTCATGTAATCATATGATTGTATGGTGTATCGGCTTTATTCTATTGATTACTATTTGCAATGAAGTTTATCTCTAGCCGACTTCATCGATAATTGGAATTATGGAGAATCAATTTTGTTACGTGGATATATGTCTGATCTATCTTAGTTCTATGCCAACATGATGTAGCATGTTGTGTGGTTGAATTTCTTTTTGAAATATTTTGAGAATGCTTGAAGTCGATAGGTTTATATTTTTAATAAATAAGAATTGCATCTAATCAGGCTGACCTAATTGGTGCTTGTGGTTAAATCGAGTATATATGTTGGATAGTTTTGAAGATTGTGTGTGTGTGATTAGTGATTGAAATGAATGGTTGGTGAAGTGAATGAAAAAGTGAAGAAGAGAATAATGATGAAGTGTGTTAGATTAGTATATTGAGCATCACTAGAACTGCATCAACACTTGTAGGTGCACTCTTTCAGTTCATTTTAGCTATGAAGCCTACTTTTGTTTTGTAAAATATTTGTAGGTAGGGAGCCTCCCTATTAGATAGTGAGTCCTTTCTATAAGCAATGAGATTTTGTATCCAAACAGTGAGTCCTTGTTAGGGTAGTAATCCCTAGGTAGTGAGCCTTATATATTTGATTTTGCTATCTCTATATATTGTGAGTTAATCCTCATCATGGTTTTTCCCTCATTGGGTTTTCCATGTAAAAAATTGGTGTCTATTGTGGTGATTCTACTTTATGTTATTTTTGTTTTATGTTCATACTTAATAAAAAAATAGTGTGGTTGTGGAATTGATAAGTGTTGAAGTTTTAAGTTTTATTTTTTGTGATAATTGATTCACCCCCCTCCTCTTAGTTGTCCTGCGTCTTTTTAACAATTGGTATTAGATCTTTGGTTCCTAGGTGAAGAGCTTAACCGCTTGAGGAGGATATTGAATATTGTTTAAATGGATGATAAATAAGAACTTTAGAATGCACTTGAGGATCTTGATAAAGTTGAAAATAAAAACAAAGACCTAAAGAAAAATATTGATGATGCAAATGAATGTGTCCAAAAGCTAAAAGAACAATTAAATAAATTCAAGGAAAGACACAAAGAAGTGAGTGAGAAAAAAACAAGAGATCATTGGATTAAAGGTTCTTGTAGAAGAAAAGAAGAGGATTGAAGGATGTATGAATACAATGGTGAAAAACAAGTCTGATGAATGCTCTAGACTTGAACAAGAGATAGTAAACTTGAGAGTAGAACTAGAGAAGGAAAAAATCTGTGAGAATAATTTCATATCTAGCTCTGATAAGCTTGAAGAATTGCTTACAAGATAGAAACCAAGTAAAGACAAAGGCAACTTGAGAATTGATACCAATAAAAGTTCCAAAGATGTGCAGAATATAGTGAACAATCAAAAGATTTAGGACAAAGGGAAGCAGAAAAGAAATTCAAGAAAATTTGTAAGGAAACCACCTATGGGATAGCCTAATGTACAAAGGTATCCCTCTTTCAATGGTGTCTATTTTTCATCCAACAAATATGGTCACAGAGCAACAGAATCTAGTAGGATGAATCAAACCTCTAGTTTCTTTTCTAGACAATTTTTTTCATGTATGAAGTTTGGACATAAAGCTACTGAATGTAGATCTCAGGTGACAATTATCAGTTGGATGATGATGAACTGGTTTCATGGAAGTAGAATGAATCAATCCTTTAATGGCTACTGCTATACCTGTAACAAATTTGGACACGGGACAAATCAATGTAGATCGAGAAGTAATGAAGGTTAGGCTAATTGGAAAAGAGTTGTTTGCTATAATTGTAACAAACCTAGACATATCTCAAAGGTTTGCAAAAGTAAGAAGGGAAAGCAGTCTGCTCTGATAAACAAAAATGAATTAGTAAAGAAGATCGACAAAGAAGAGATGAAGCAAGAGATGAATAAGATATGGAAGAAGAAAGAAGAAGAAGAACCTGAAGCTATTGATGTGTCTATGACCTCATCCAGTATAGAGTATTTATTCAAAAATTAGACTTAGCATGGTCTTAGGGGGAGCATTATCAGAAAATTGTAAAAACCCCCTAGAAGAATGGTGTGTCAGAGGATGGCACGAGGATGGAATGTGAAGAATGAATATTCAGAGATTTTGGAAAAGAAACTGGAAGAAAGCATGATGGTGTACTAATTTGTGGACCAAATTAGGGCTTTATGTGTTGAGAAGAACATTTTTAGTAGCTTTCTGATGTCTTATGCATTCAATGCAAATTAGGGAAAACTAATGGTGTATAAAGCAATTTCACAAGTTTTTTTGATCACTTGTGCTCTTGAGAAATTTGAAGAACTACTCGGAAGAAATTCTAAAGTGATCTTCAAGTAGTTTGAAGCAATTTGAAATGGAATTCAAAGAAATTATCATAGGTAATCAGGAATCATTTCTCATCTTGCAAAAGCGAAGAAAGAAAATGAAGAAGTATCGATTAATCAATGAAAATGGATAGAGGATCAAGCAACATCATTCCAATGAAGTTGAAAGGAGTTGAATTGGAAGAATTTGATCATATGAAGATGAAAGAAATGGAACTAGGGCTAAAGGAAAATGAATTATAGAGCATAAAAACCCTCGGTATGGACTTATCAAGAGAATTTTTTGTGGTTTGCAGATAAATATTTCATTTTGTTCTTGTTAAATTGATTCAAGAATAGCAGCATAATGTTGGAAAAACCCTACCTAATTATGAAGGATGTGATCAAAGCGATTACTGGCTTATGCAGTATTAGGGATATTCCTAGAAAGAAAACCGTGAAATATAAAGATGTGGAGGAACTTACTAGCATTGATAGAGACCCTCGAGCTCTATTGATAAACACACTTATGGATTTGGTTGTAAGGTATGTTGCGTACGATGCTTCTTATAAAATATATTTCAAAAATCGTGAAGGCTCGACTTTGGCTATTACGGTACATATTGCACACATGATGGTTAAGGAAAATAGGCAGTTTGATTTATGTAGCCTATTACTTGAAAAAATTTCTAAGAATTTTTTAATGTCACTGGTTGAAGGTTATCCCTTTCGGTTTGGATATTTACTTGTGTGCTTAGTTCTTTACTTTTTGAACTCACTACTGGGAATAGAAAATGTTGTGTGGGAATCTGGTATTCCTATTGGGAAGCAAGTCTACAAATACCTTGAATCATTGGTAGATAATGTAAGTGTGTACAGATCATATTTCACATCCTTAAGGACAAATATTTGCTTTGGTATGTTTGTACTGAGTCAATTTAAAGTGGGTTCATCATCTGGTAAAAGAGAATTGGAAGTTGTCATTAGTGATTCCCCTCCAAAATCAAAGAAAAGAAAAGCTATAACTGAAGATATCGTTGTCATTTCAAAAGAGAAGGAAAAAGAATCTCTGAGTGGATCCAAATCCCCTAATCCAGATGACATCCAGTCTATGTTGTTGGTTAAAGGAAAGATGAAGAAAATTGGAAAGTTATGGAATGCAGCCTCTCTTATTGACAGACTCAAGATTGATGACGCTCTAGTAGAGTATCTACTTCAAAAAGGTATTGATGTATCAATTGATTCTAACTCCTTGCCAAAAAAATTAGTTGAATTTTTTGAAGAAAGAATGTTGCTTGAAGGTCTGGAAGGATGCAAGTTGGAAGCTTTGGTTGAAAAGAGATGTACTAAAGCTAAGCTAAGATTATCCAAACTTATTATGGAAACAAAGAAATGCATCAAAGAAATATCATGCATCTACAAATATTGTCTTTGATGGCCTGCTGTGGTAAAAAATTTACAAGTAGGATTGAAGCAATTGAATCTGGAGTAAATAACATTGGAAAGAACTTTGATAACTTTGAAGACAAAGAAGGGAAACAAAGGCTAAGAGTTGTTTAATTGCAAGTTGAACTGATTATTGTATAGAGAAAAAGAGATGTTACGATGAAAACTTTCTAGCTCCTTAAGGAGATTGTTAAGGTCCAGTTAGACCATCTTTTTGGAATACTTACTGATGCAGAAGATTGTGCAAGATAGTGCTCTTCTATAGATTGGTCATCTTCTTTTACTCTATTGACTCTATTAGAAAGCATGTGCACAAGAATGGATCAACTATATTTAACTAGAAGAAGTTATATCTAGTTATCAAAGAAAGATACAAGAAGGTGTTTCAAGTGAAGAATGTCATTTTTACTTGAATTCTGAATATTTTAAATTTTTTTGGATGGCTAGAAGTTTTTGGAAGAATTGGAATCATTTTGAAATTTTGGATGTCACCATGTTTACATGTTTTTGGTTGCCCTTTTCCATTGATTTCAAAGGGGGAGAGAGTTAGAGTATAAATTTATGGAGAGATTTTTTGGGAAGTTGGAAGAGATTGAAGAACTTTTGAATAATTTTACACATGTTGCCATCAATGACAAAGGGGGAGATTGTTGGAAGAATGAAGAAAGTTTGTTTGTATGTTATCATTGATGTCAACATGTTGTCAGATTGGTCTGGTACCCTAAACTGATGTGTAGAAGAGTTTTACTGCCTTCGATAGTAGATCTAGTATTTTGGTGCATCCTCTGGTATGTTGATCAATAGTTTGGCACTGGCTAGTGATTATTGTGGCTTGCGGTTTTGGGAAATGGTTTATGGATGTTGGGAGCACATACATTCAATATTTCATGTACTCAGATGCTCATATGTTGTATGGCATTATTCTATTGATTACTTTTTGCAATGAATTCTATCTCTGGTTGACTTCATTGATAATTGGTGTTATGGAGAATCAATTTTGTTATGCAGATATATGCGTGACCTATCTTAGGTCTAGGCTTATGTGATGTAGTGTGTTGTATGGTTGAATTGTTTTTTGAAATATTTTGAGAATGCTTGAAACCAACAGGTTGATATTTTTAATAAATAAGAATTGCATCTAATTAGGCCGACCTAATTGATGCTTGTGGTTAGATCGATTATATATCTTGGATAGTTTTGAAGATTGTTTATGTGTGATTAGTGACGAAAATGAATGGTTTGTGAAGTGAATGTGAAAGTGAAGAAGAGAAAAATGATGAAGTGTGTTGGGCACATATATTGAGCATCACCAGAACTGCATCAACACTTATAGATGCACTCTTTTAGTTTATTTTAGTTGTGAAGCCCACTTTTCTTTTGTAAAACTTTTGTAGGCAATGAGCCTCCCTGTTGGACAATGAGTCCTTTCTGTAAGAAGTGAGATTTTGTATCCAGATAGTGAGTCCTTTTCAGGGTAGTGAGCCCTTCGCAATGAGCCTTATATATTTAGTTTTCCTATCTCTATATATTGTGAGTTAATCTTCACCATGGTTTTTTCCTCATTGGGTTTTCCACATAAAAATCTAGTGTCTACTATGTTGATTCTACTTTTTGTTATTTGTGTTTCATGTTCATACTTAATAATAGAATAGTGTGGTTGTGGAATTGATAGGTGTTGATTTTTTTATTTTTTATTTTTTTGACAACTGATTCACCCCCTCTCAGTTTTCCTGCACCTTTTTAATAGTTTGGTGCTCTAGAAGATGAGTTTCAGAGTTCTTGTGTGTGTCTATACAATCCAGATGGACTGATGGGAAGTGTTCTAAGTATGAAGATTGTTGTAGCTAACATGAATGAATCTGAAGGTATCCAAGATGTGTTCCAGTGTTTGGTGAAGCATGTTATGTGGTCTGCATGTTATCTTGTTGTTGAGGAAGCATGTACTTCAAAGCTCATTTTCGTTTTCATTAGGTTTGGCCGACCTAGTGTCTACATGTCTTGTGAAGGATAAGTATCAATTGAGGAAGCATGTGATTGATCCAATATGTTGTTTTGGATCTTGGTAAAGTGTTGGTTTGGTTCACTCTCATTCTCTTCCACTGTGAGAATGTTGAGTTTCTGACCTAATTTGAATTTGTAAAATGAAGCATGTGTAGCCGACCTAGGAGAAATTTTCTAAGGTTGAAGATGGTATATATACAAGTTGAGATGTTATGGATTAAGGTATCAGATATGCAACAAGTATGAGAACAAAGAGTGTACGAAAGTGAATTAAGGTAGCAATACTTTAATGTGTTAGATTCCTAAAAGCAATGAGTTGATGGTTTCTACAATCTTCTGATCGAGGCTGCAGATGTGTGTAATTTGTTGTGGTCAATTTTTCTGTTATCTTTTGTATCTGTAGGTAGTGAGTCCTATCTGTAGGAAGTGAGCCTTGTATCTGAACAATGAGTCCTTGTTGGGTAGTGAGCCTCTTTGTAATCAGTTTTAGAATTAATTTATATTGTGAGTTAATCCTTACCATGGTTTTTCCCTTATTAGGTTTTCCACGTAAATTTGGTGTCTCTTGTGTTGATATTGCTTTCTGTTATCTGCATTTCATTTTCATACTTAATAACAAAATAATGTGGATGTGAAGTTGATATTTTTTTGAGATTGAGTTTGTGATTGGTGACAACTGGTTCACCCCCCCTCTCAATTTTCTTGCACCTTTCAATAGATTTTTAGCATTTGATTGAACCTTTGATCCATATCTTCCTCTCTAATTAAATTTCCTCCATTGAATAGACTTTTGAATCCTCACACTTGATTCAATCGAAAAATCCATAAATAGCTCCCAATTTAGATGAATTATCATTCACAAACCATTTTAGCACCCTTACTCTATCTAATTTCATACTCACCCTTAAGCTAATTGCATTTTTGGATCACCATTATTAACCAATTCAATCTTTTACATCAAATCAACTATGGATAAGGAAATTTGAGCAATCCAACATTCAACCTTCACTCAATTACATTACATCCACAATGGGATTACACTAGTTTGCATCTTAGATAAATTCTTTATGCTTTTCTTTCATGTTTAGTTGCTTTTGAATGAATCTTTCTTGAGTTGCAGGCTTAATTTCATTGAATATGACTTTAGCTTGATTATTTTCTTGTTTCTTAGTTCAATTCATTTTGTTTGATCAATTCTCGCCTAATTCACCTAATCTCTCTATTTAAGTAAAGAATGTAAATTTTTCAATTATAGTCAATATTTTCTCCTATTAATTGAATAAATAATTTTATTTGATTAATTCATCATCCTTCACACTAATTTTTGTCTCTTTTGATTAAATAATGCAAATTATTTAACTAAATGTCATAAAACCCTATTTGATTAAATAATTTGACTATTTTTTAATTAAAGTTCTTAAATTCCTCCACTTGCACAATTAAAAAATTTCTTAAATTGTTTAATTGACTTTAATATTACTCCAATCATCCAAATAGCACAAGAATATTCTCATGGAATATTACCTTTTCAAATACAAATTTCTTCTTTGACATGGAAATATCTCCCACATGCTTCCTAAAATCAAGGGATTTGTTACTCTCTCAAATATTTCAAGGACCTTTGATTAAAATCCTTGATCCATTTCATTGTGAATTGTCAACCCTTGAGCCAATATTTGATCCATGTCTTCATCTCTAATTCATTTTCCTCCATTAATTAGCCATTTTGAATCCTCACCCTTGATTCAATCCAAATATATATAAATGCCTCTCATTTTACATGAATTTTTTGCAAGGTGTGTGCCCTTGGTCTCCTTTTGTTATGCAGCACAACGCTCGGGTTCGTGACATGGCTTAACTACCTCTTGTCAATTCATTAACACTGTCACTTGTATTGAGAATTAAAAGGTTGATCTTTTGGTGCAACAACTATCTGTGCAACAATTGGTATCAAAGCCTGGGTCATGGGTTCAAACCCCTCACTTGTGTTGGGGGGATTGTTGCAAGGTGTGTTCCCATTGTCTCCTTGTGATGTGCAACACAATGCTTTAAGTTTGTGGCATGGCTTAACCGCCAATTGTGGATTGATAAACTCTAGTGGTTGTATCAAGCATTAAGAAGTTGATCTTTTGGTGCAATGACAACCATTTGTAAAATATAATTATTATTCACAAACCATTTAAGAACCCTTACTCTACCTAAATTCATACTCACCCTTAAGATAATTGCAATTTTGGATCACCATTATCAACCAATTGAAGATTTTGCATCAAATTCAACTATGGATAAGGAAATTTAAACAATCCAACATTCAACCTTCACTCAATTGCACTCAATCCACAATGGGATTGCCCTAGTTTTCATCTTAGATAGTTTAATTATGGTTTCATTCCATGTTTAATTGCTTTTGAATGAATCTTTCTTGAGTTGTAGGCTTATTTTAAATGAATATGAATTTAACTTGAACATTTGCGTGCTTGTTTAGTTCAATTCAGTTTTGTTTGATCATGTTAACTAACCATATGACTGTTTGTGGATGTTGGATGGATGCACTTATGTAAATTTTTTGTTGTATTTCATGATACTAGGATGGGAATGTTATCATGAATAGAAGTATAAGAATTTTATGGATATTGATTAGTATTTTATTGATATTGATTCAGTATTCCAGCAAACCTATGATTATTCAAGACTTTATTGGATATGTGATGAGATAGGATAGATGCTATTTCTTTTTCTCCTTGGATTAGGCTTAATTTCATCATAGTAATCCTTATTTTTGATATAGAAAATAGACATGATGTGCCAAGGTATGAAGAACCAAGATGATGTATCTAATAAATGGACTTTAACTTTACAAATAAATAGTCTAGTATCCTTATTCATACCGAACATATGGAAACCTCATTTGATCATGTGAAAGAATGAAACCATCAAAGTAAGGATACTAACACACAAAAGGTATGAAGAACTTGATATTTCCTAGCCATTATTTTACTTGAGACTACCCCCACACATGGAACACAAGTATTTTCCAAGGTTGTATTACAAGAATATCCAGAAACACAACTAAAGAAAGAAATGATATATAGCCCATTCCTTTATGTCTAAATTATTTTGTAGACATCATCGCTCGAGATCATCAGAATGGACCAATAAGATAAATCATTAGAAAAGATCAAAATAAATAAACAGCCCATGTTTTTCATATCCCTTGACAAAGGACATGTTTTAGGGTGATTTCCAATGATGATGTCCATTGTAGGAAAGATATATGCATAAGACATGATATTGGATGTTGATTGGTTAATTAATTATAACTATTTAATAGGCCACTGAAATGAATGTTAACCGAATTATTTCACCATGATCAAGACTTAAGATTTTACATTTAATTTTTTTTGTTTTGTTGATTGTTATACTTGTTTCCATTTTTGTTACCAAAGTTTGAAGATGACAATCAATTTATTATGTTTGAAAGTTTATTAAGAGTGAAAGCGAGATTACATGGGTGGTTTTTTTTTCTGAATTTTCTCAATGTTTTTCAATTTTTGAAATTTTCTAAAGTTATTTTTAGTATTTTGAGGTTGTTTGAATGTTTTCAGTTTTAAATATATTTGAGGGTGATTTGTATTTATGAAGATATTTTCTAAATGTTTTGATTTTTCCAAGATTTATACCAAGAGAAAGGGACCTAAGGAGAAAATACCTATGCCTTGAGGGATCATTAGAGATGCCCTTACCTACGTAACTATGTTGAAGCATCATAGTTTGATTGTTCGAAAGGGATATTAGTACATAATGGGTAATATTGTTTTGACTTTTTGATGCTTTAAACCATTTTATGATTTTTTATTTGATTTTGATTTTTTTGAATTTTTGGGAATGACATGGATGTGTTTGGAGTTTTGACAATGTTTCAATTTTTTTTGGATTTTGAAAATGTTATGGATGTTTTTGGAGTTCTAAAGATGTTATGAATGTTTTTGGAGATTTTTTGAAAATGTTAAGGATGTTTTTAGATTTTTGAAAATGATATGGATGTTTTTATATTTTTCAAAATGTTTCGAGTATTTTTGGATTTTGAGAATAACCTTAAGGGAATATACAAGAAACCAATCCAATGACATACCTGTATAAGAATATTCCCCCAATCTGATGTGATAGCCTACCTTGATATCGGTTGGACAAGTTGACCTTAGGAGAATGCCAAGTAGTACTAATAGGGATAGATACTAATTGAATACAAAGCTATGATATGAATGTGGATGGATGAAGGAATGAGAGGACAAATATATGGAAGATGATGCAATGGATGGAATGAATTGATTATTTTATTATGGGTGAAGGACAAGCAAAAGAGACTATGATATATTAGAGATGGTGCTTATTTACACAAGGAACCCATTTCCCAGGTTTTCACCAAGGTACTTTCCCAAAGTTCCATTGAAGTGGTTTTTGCTAGAGGATGATTTTCCTCTTTACTATTTTGGCCCTTTTTTTGGATTTTTGGATTTCAAAATAGCCCTCATGGGCTAGGAATAACACTTTTTGAGATGCATGTTGTTGATGGGTTCCTGTAAGGGTTCTCTTTCAGGAGTTTCTAGTTTATAGGCTCCTAAACCATAACTTGATGTGACAATGAAAGGCCCTAACCAATTTGGCTCAAACCTTCCCTTGCTATCTTGATCTAACATTTTCTTCTGATTTTCCTTAAGGAAAAGATCCCCTACCTAGAAGCATCGACCTTTGATATTTTTGTTGTAACTTCTTCTAAGTATATTCTAATAGGTTTGTAGGTGATTGAGTGCTTTGAGGTGATGTTCATCCACTAGTTCTAGTTCATTTAGCCTAGATACTTTGTATTCTTCATTAGTGATGAGATGTTGTAATGAAACCCTCAGTGATGAGAGCTCATCCTAAATAGGGAGGATGGATTCTATTCCATAGACCAAGGAATAAGGTATAGCACTAGTAGGTGTGTGAATGCTAGCTCGGTAAGACCAAAGGGTGGGATTTAATCATAGGTTCCAATCCTGACCAGCATTATTGATTGTCTTCTTTAGGATTTTAATGATGGTTTTGACTATTTCCTTGAGTTTAATAAAGGGTGGAAAATTGATGTCAGATATTGAATTGGTGACATAGCTTGCAAGAATCTTGGTTTTTAAAAGGTTTTTTTTTTCTATGATACTTGCCTATGGAACACCATAGTAGAAAATGAGATAGATTATGATAAACTTGGATGTTTTATTTCTAGTTATATCACTCATGGGGAATTCTTCAATCCACTTGGTAAAGTATTATGTGGTTGTGATTATAAAATTATGACCATTGGAAGAGGTAGGGGTGATTTTACCTATGAGTTCGACTCCCCATTGTGAAAAAGGCCAAGGTGTGTTGATGGTATTGAGCTCCTGAGATGGTGCATGGATGAGGTCCCCATGCTACTGACATTGCAAACATCTCTTTACAAACTGATTGGCTTCTTGCTGCATGGTGGGCCAATAGTATCTCTTTCTCAACAACTTATTTGCCAAGGTTTAGGGTGTGACCCACAAATGCGTTCATGTCCCTCTTGCAAGGTAGTAAAAGCTTCATCTTGGTTAAGACATCATAATAATTTTCCTTTGAGACATCTTCGATAAAGGGTATTTCCCATAAGGATGAATTGAGATGCTCTTCAAATAAAAAAATTTGTAGGTTGGAGGTAAGGTCAAATGAGAGGATATCATTATGGAGGTACGTGAAATTATCATGATACCACAGGGAATTGGGACCAACAATTTCATACAAAATTATGATTTAAGTAATATCAAAAGTTGACAAGAGAATCTTATCGATGAGAAACTCATATTTTATGTCATTGTGCAGTATAACTAGCAAGGATATGATGGTGACCATTCCATCTACTACTCGATTGTTGATTATGGATATTTTCTCAAATGTGATATTAAAATGAAGTAATCCTTGAAGATATTGACCATTTTCTTATAGGGAATCAATTTATCATCTTTAGTTTGGTAATCATTGTTTACATACTTCACTATTAGCTAGGAATCATCATAGACTTTAAGTTCTTAGATCTGCTATTAGATTGCAATTCTTAACACTATGAGGAGGGCCTTGTACTTAGCTATGTTATTCATGCATGTAAACACTAACCTGTATGACTTTTGGATGTAATCACCTTGTGGGGTGATGGAGAAAATTCCTACTCTGAATCCATGTTGTGTGTAGGAACCTTCAAAATACAATTCCCACTAGTCTGTCAAGCTAAGGTTGAACACCACTTCATCAGAAAACTTTGATACCAAAGGATTTTTTGCATAGATTAGGGATTCTACTAGTTGATATACAATGACCTATCCTTTGATAGCTTTTTGATCAACATACTCTATATAAAATTTATAAGTATCATCACCCACTTTTCCATGTGACCTCTAAGAGTTGCTTTTGAAAACAAATATTTGAGTGGATTTATCTTGGAGATGAGTTTGATTTGATCCGAGAGCATGTAGTGTCTCAACTTTTGAGAAGAAAACACCACTACTAGGAAATATTTTTTAATAGAACTATAGTTGAGTTCATATTAGGTACCAAGGTTCTACTAATATAGTATATAGCCAAGGTCTCTTTTTTTTTTGTATCATCATGTTGAGCTAAGAGAGCCCCTAGAGCTACTAAGGTTGTTGAAATTTATAATATCAATGGCTTCTCGACTATCGGTGGCATTAAGATGGTTAGTGTTGCTAGATAATCTTTTAGTTGTTGGAAATCTTTCTCACAATGTTGATCCCATTTTTAGGTGACACCTTTTTGAAGGAGATGGGTGAATAGGTGACACTTATCTACAAACTGTGCAATAAACCTTTTGATGAGCTAAAGCTTCCTTTGTACATTGTGAAGCTAGTTGAGGGTCTACGATGGTTGCATTTCCATGATTTCTTTGGCTTTGGCTAGGTCCACTTCAATCACCCTTCATAACATAATGTATCCCAAAATTTTACCATTAGTGACTCCAAGGACACACTTTTTAGGGTTCAACCTCACCTGATAATTCTCAATTCTATTAATTTTTTTTTCTATCACTTCTAGATGTTCCTTCCTTGTTAATTATTTGGCTAGAATGCCATCCCCATAGTCCTATAGGGTCTTATAGATCATATCATGAAATATTAAGGTCATTGCTCTTGGATAGGTTGCACCTGTGTTCTTGATACCAAAAGGCATCATATTCTAGTAGTAGGTTCCACACAAACATGTGAATGTTGTCTTATGATAATATTCCTTAGCTATCATTATTTGGTTATTCTTCAAAAATCTATCCATGAGAGAAAACATTTTGTGCCTAGTTGTCAGATCCAGGATGATTTCTATGTCAGAAAGCAGAAAGTCATCCTTGGGACATGTCTTGTTCAAATCTCTAAAGTATGTGCATATCTTGATGCCCCTACTAGGTTTGGAAACTATACAAGTTTGGAAACTCAATTAGGATAATCAATTGGCCTTATGAAACCTACATGAAAAATATTTTTTAACTCCACCTTGACAAATAATGTGATTTGCAGATGCATTTTTCTCCATTTTTTCTTTATTGGTTTTTCCTGAGGATGTACTATGAGATGATGGATAATCAATGATGTTTCTACACTTAGCATGTTTTTGTAGGACCAAAAAAAGTTCATTTTTCACTCTCTAAGGAAAATTTCCAAATTTTCCTATTCCTCATCATCCAATGAAGAGGCAGAGAATGTGTCTTGTAGCACTTCATCTGTTCCCACATTAACTGGCTTTGATGCTTCCACAAGTATTGCTATTTTTTCTTGATCTGTCACAATACTAGGAAGATTGAATCCCTCATCCTTAGGTACCTCAAAGAGCATCATATTTATCCTTTATTTTTACTATTTTACTATCAGAAAGTGCTAAAGTGTGGTTTTCACTAGGAGACCAAGTCTTTATGTTTAAATTTTCAATTTTACAACTAAGGTATTTAATCGTATCACCTTGGTATGCTTTTGGTTCTAGCTTTCAAATCATACTTTGTGATCCCCAACTAGTATGTGATCTCAAAGCCCCATAAATTTGAACATAGCCTCATCATTTTAAAAAAAATATAGAGTTAGTTTTCCTTGTTGGTTTGAGTCAATGAGTTGAGGATATATAGGTATCAGCTCAATGTTTTGGATAGGGGTGTAAAGGATGTTGTGGTGATCATGAAAATGGAGGAATGTTAAAAAATTTATATGATGTAAATGGGTATTCAGTGATATCTTCATAATTCGATGTATTTAACCAAGAGGAAGCTTCAAATTCCTTAATTGAAGTATCCTTGACAAGAGGAGTGACACCTTTGCTCCGGGTATATCGAAGAACAATGTTCTTTTTGTGTTTTTAGGGGATAATAGGTTCATGCATGCCATGTTGCTTTAGACCAAGTCCTCATGTTCCCATGTAAACCATTCCTTTCATTAGCTAGAGACCTTTGTTATTGGTATCCCTGGAGAGTGGAGGTTCTTCTTTTTCATCTTGAAATATCTATTATGATGCATCTATGACTTGTTTAAATCTCCTCATTTTTTGAAAGTGGTTGATTTTCATTTTCTTAGTCACCTCTTCAATGTTTTGAGGTTTACCATGAGATCTAGGAGAAATTGAAATTTGTCCCATAATAAACTTCTTTTAGACTATAATCCCCACAACAATTGTCCTTAATGAGACCCTTGATCTCTGAGATATTTTTTTGTGTTGATGATGTAGATGTAGATGTGGACACTAATGTTGATGCGTCAACATAGGATGAGGGTAGTGGAACTTCATCATTATTGGGTACTTGTAGCACCTCATAATATTTCTTCTCCATATTTTTACAATAGTAGAAGGGCTTAGGATCACCATGAATTGTTATATATTTGTTATCATATTGAAATTTGATGCATTGGTGATATGTTGATGCTACAGCCTACATGGTATGATTCCATGAGTGGGAAAGAAGTATGTTATAAGGTAAGTCAAGATCTTGGACTTGACATATCTCTATTATGATTGGTCCCACTTGTATAGGTATCTTCATTGAACTCCATTTGAACTCCATTCACTATCATTATAGGCTTGTATTGTTACACCTTTTTCTTTTTCAATCACATCTTCAGAATAGCCCAAGTTATTTATTAGTCGAAGGGTACAAATATTTAAGCTTTCACCTACATCTATCAAGACCCTTTTGACTTTTTTCTTTTGGACATAGACCTTAAGGTGTAATGCATGATTATGGAATGTCTGCGATGGGGGCTCATTTTAAAAAATGCAAGTTGATGGGTGGATGCGATGTGTCTAACCATAACTTGGAATTTCTTAATATTGATATCAATGGATATGAATGATGAGAAAGATCCTTTCCAGGATTTCCTTATGTGTTGGATAGATTTTTATTAGTTCTAAGATGTAAATCAAATTAGGGGTTTTCTTAAGTTGGTCCAATAGGCTATAATCGGTAAGGTTTGACCTTGTTGGGATTCTTGGTTACATAGGAGATCCTTGACTGGTTACTTTCCCTTGTCGTGTGGTGACTCCACACTCAAGATTAGGTCCTTGTATCATGATTACAAATATTTGATGTTCACATGCTCCTAAAACATTGGCATAGGTGTGATTTAATTGGTTATAACCTTTTCCCTTTGTGACATTAGTACCTTTATTATGATTGGGCATCAAGGTCTTGTATAGCCCAAGGTTGTTATTTCCATGTTGTTGATCAATACTCGCCTCACCTTGATAAATAAGGTCTTGGATAATATTTTTTAGTCTCATATAGTTTGATGTCTTATGCCCTATGGTTCGATGATACTAAATGATCTTTATCTTTAAACCACTTAGGTTTGACTTGAGAATTGTAATAGTGTCTAAATCTGGGAGTGTGATTAGATTTGATTTAATCATCTTGTGTAGGACTATTTCAATATGTTCCCCCAAGTGTATATATTTGTGTTGTGGTGGGTAATTTTTTTGTTTCGGTGGTGGTCCTCTTGGAAGATTGGAATTTTTAATATTTTTTTTATTATTTTGTTGGTGTGCATTTGCTTTCAATGGATCATTTATCACAACTTTCATATCTGCTACACCATCGTTAGTAATGTTCTTTTTTTTTCCCATTTATGGGGTTGTCACTAAACTAGATTATTGGTGATTATCTTTTTAGATTTATATCGCTCCCTTGGAAAGTAGGGCCCTATCAATGTTAAGCCCTTTGGAAATGAGTTCATTAAATGATGACACGTATTGCATTCTTAGTTGGAAGGCTAGATCAATATTTAAGTTTCCTGCAATGATTTCTACTTGTTGCTTCTCGGGCATAGGCCATTTACACTTGCTTTCTTTGTGTCTCCATTTTTGCAAAAGGATGAAAAATATTTTTCTTTGTTCTATTTAAAATTATAAAGTTCCTCTAAAGTTATTTCTACATCAATGTTGTAGGAGAAATGGGCTACAAATTAATCTACAATTTCTTGAAAAAAATTTATTCCTAGAGGTGAGTGTGAAAACCACTCTATGTCTTCCCTCCCAAACTTCTTGGGAAGAGACACATTAATTAGGTATGAATAATTGTATGATACTTACATGCAGGCAACATGGAACTCTTTAATATGTTCTTTCATATTTCCATATCCCTTGTATTTTTCAAATTTAGGTATCTCAAAATTTGGAGGAAATGGTATCATTGTGATGTTTTGATCGAAGGGGTAAAGGCATAGATCTTGAACTACATACAAATTTTTAGCCTTTCCCATTTGAATGACCTAGATTTTCTATGTTAGTGTCTAAATTTGGGGTGCTATGTCACTAAGATGATTGTTCAATGGTGGAACATATGTGGTGTTTTGAGGGATGGTAGATGATTTATAGGCTATATGTTTATATCACGATGCTTTGGTGTTGTATGTGTTATATGGAGTGAAATGTGGGTTGGCTTGATGTTGTGGATTCATGGGTGATGAAAGTAGTGGTGTGTTGTATGCTCCATATTGATGTTGAAATGTGACATTTGGTTGAGAACTTGTATATTTTTATTGTTGAGGGTTGTATTGAAAAATTTGTAGATGTTGTACAAGAAATTTTTGTTGCAATGGGCTTGCAATGCTTGTCATTCTTGTAATGATTGTTGTTCTTGAATTGCTCGTTGTTGGGAAATAGATTTTTGTTGAGCAATAGTTTGTTGTTGAGTAATATCTTGTTGTCTTTGAGGAGATGGAATTGGATGTTGTGAAGATGGAATGATGTTTTTAAGTTGTGAGATGTATTGACTTAGTGGAATGTATTGATTTTGCGGGATGATGTTGTGAGTGATTTGTTGATGTTTTTGTGATGGAGGAATGCTTTTTTGTTGACCTTGATAAGTTTGATATTGATTATGTTGTGGGATTTGGTTTTGGTTTTGTGACATTTTATGTTGTAAATTTTAATTTTTATGATTTTAATTTTGAGGTGGTGGAGCTTGACTTTGATATTGGGTTACTTGATGTTGTTGAGATATTGGGTGTTGCAAGATTTGATTTTATGGAGGAACATGATGTTGTTGTGGATTCATTTGATGTTGTTGGGGATTCAAATGATTTTGAGGATTTACTTGATGTTGATGATTTACTTGATATTGTTGATTCACTTAATGTTGAGACATGCTAGATGTTTTTAAGGATTCACTTGATTTGGGGATTCAGTTGATGTTGTTGATTCACTTAATGATGAGACACTTGATATTTTTGAGGCCTAATTAACTTGATGTTGGGGATTCACTTCATGTAGAGACACTAGATGTTGTTGAGGATTCAGTTGATGTTGGGGAACTTAATGATTTTGAATACTAGGGGATTAGAATGAATGTTTTGAGCATTAAATGTGGCTAGAATATTGGTGTGTTGAGGATTAGATGGAAGTGGAATATTTTTGAGTTGAGGATGAGACGTAGGTGGGATGCCAAAATTTGTGTAATTTCATATGTTTTCATGTTGATTGGTAAATTCGCTAGAATCTACCATAGTAACCGTTGGCTAACTTGGCATATTACATGATGATGGTTTTGGCACTTTTTGGGTGATGTTATGGACCAAAGGTTCTTTTTTGAGGAGGAAAATTCATGGATGCAATGTTTGAAAATGATTATTTCCTTAGTTTTTTCACATCAAAATTTGGGGGAAGTTTTGTACCTTCTTGTGTGAGTTTAAAAATATATTGACTTGGATCTAGATTCGACATTGTGTTTATGATGTGAGTGAGTTGTGGATCTCTTGGCATCTCTAGTAATTCTTCAATGGTAAATTATTGAAGGTTTTTGGTGATGTCATCTATGTGAAACTTTTCTTCTTGGGATGATTGAGTGGTGCTTGATTGTTTGTTGGAGTTGTAAGACCTCTAGGATCAAAATCGGGCATCCCCAATATTGGTTCACTAGCACTAGTTGTGGTGGGTATGTTTGGAATACTAGTATTTACATCCCAAATATGTTGTTGAGATAATAGGTGTTGTAAGATTTGATGTTATGGAGGAACATGATGTTGTGAATTCATTTGATGTTGTTGGGGATTCACATGTTTTTGAGGATTCACTTGATGTTGAGGATTCACTTGATGTTGAGGATTTATTTGATGTTGTTTATTTACGATGTTGACACACTAGATGTTGTTGAGGATTCACTTGATGTTGTTGATTCACTTGATATTGAGACACTTGATATTGTTGAGGATTAACTTGATGTTGGGGATTCACTTGATGTAGAGACACTAGATATTATTGAGGATTCACTCGATGTTGGGGCACTTGATGATTTTGAATACTAGGGGGATTGGATCTTGTGGCATCTCTAGTAACTCTTTGGTGGTAAATTCTTGAGGGTTGTTGGTGATGTCCTCTATGTTAACCCTTTCTTCTTGGGATGATTAAGGTGGTTCTTTATTTTTCATTGGAGTTGTAAAACCTCTAGGATCAAATTTGGGCATCCTAAAGATTGGTTCACTAGCACTAGTTATGATGGGTATGCTTGGAACACAAGGGTTTGCTTCTATGTTCTTTTAATGTAGTGCCCTTACATTGTGACCATTAAATTTGTATCAAACCTAGGAGGTGTTTTATGTGAATGATTTTTTTTAAATTCCCTGGTTGCCTCAAATTTTGCTAATAAAAACACTTTAATAGGTTTAGGACCAATAATGGATGATTTTGTGAATGGGTGAAGGATATGAAACTTCCAATTTTAACAAGATTTTAGACTCAATTTTTAGATGTGTTTGATGTTTATGATGATGAACTTGAAAATTTTGGGAGTAGATTCATGACTCCAAAGTAAGTTTGTCCAAAATGATGTTTACTAATTCAAATAGATACTTGAAAATAGATTGTTTCCAAGCATGAAGATAAACTAGTTAATAGGGTGAAAAAAGTAAATCTAAATGATTTTTGTCAACATTTAAAGTTACTATTTGGAATGAGATTTTTTCATGGTTTGATGTTAGTAGTTTGATGTTTGATCCTAGTGAGAACATAAAAAGTATTTTTGACAAGCTCATTTTGATAATGAACATGGATTTTTTTTACTATTTTGATTGATATTAGTTAACCAATTTTGTTTTTGAATTAGTTTTAGACCATTTTGTGCATGTGAACCAAAATAAAAGATTAGAAAATTTCTTGAAGTTTTGACAAACATGTCAAGCTATTTTGGACAATAGCATTGCATTGTTTACTACGATGGAGTTAGTATTTACAAAATTATTGAAGTTTGATACAAGCATAAAATTTTCATAACAAAATCAATAATTTTCAAATGTCTATTTCCACTGACAAATGTGTCGAGAGGTGCAAAAGCATCAATCTACAAATAGAAGCATCATTTTAATAAAAACAAAAGCATCAATTTATACATAAGTGTCCTATGATGAGGAAAAATGTGTCAATCTATTAGAGGATCTTTAAAATATGAGTTGACCTAATTGTTTGATGTTTTGATTTTGAGAAAACATAGTATACATGTAAACTGGCTTGATTGGGTGATAATGGTGATCCACAAATGCAATTAGCTCAAGGGTAAGTATGAAATTAGGTAGAGTAAGGGTGCTCAAATGGTTTATTATTGATGATTCATGTAGAATGGGATTTGTATTTATAGATTTTTGGATTGAAACAAGGGTGAGGATTCAAAATTTTAATCAATGGAGGAAATTTAATTAGAGATGAAGACATGGATCAAAGATTGGATCAGGTGCTAACAATTCACAATGGCATGGATCAAGGATTTTAATCAAAGGTCCAAAATGTTTGAGAGAATAATAAATCCTTTGGTTTTAGGACGCATGTGGGTGATATTTCCATGTAGAGGGAGAAATTTGAATTTGAAAAGGGAGTATTCCATGAGAATATTCTTATGCAAGTTAGAGGATTGGAAGAATATTAGTCAATTTAATAATTAAAAAAAAAAACATTTGGCAAGTGGAGGGATTTAGGAACTTTAATTAAACAATTAGGAATTATTTAATCAAAGAGGTTTTATGACATCAAGTGAGGGCACCAAACATTTCATCTACAAAATACTTATCCAAATCCTAGGACTCTTCAATAGCAAATACTTTATGACATAACCTTCTTCACAATATCATATAATTTTAGTTCTCCACCAAGACCTATTATTCCAAATACTACTCCATGCACCCGGAGCATATAACTTGCAATGTCTTCATCTTCTGTCATCCTCAAGGTCTCACATTTTCTCTTAAATATCAACATAGTTTCTTGATTTACTTTGGATTCCCCTTCATAGATGTTGCTAAGTTTCCCCCAAACATCCTTAGTAGAACTATAATTCATCACCTTCAAAAGTTTTGAGTTACCCAACCCACACAAAATAGAATTCTTAGCCTTAGCATTGCACTCATATAACTTGATTTCAACTAGATTTTTTGGAGGATTAGTAGAAGAAACATAACCATCCTTGACTAATTTCCAAAACCAAACCCTAGAGAGTTTAGATGGCCTTCCATTCTAAATTTCTAAAAGATGTAATTTTTTCCATCAAACTTGGACCTTTGTAAGCTCCATCATGTGCCATCCCAGATCTTTCCTCAAGCTATTAATCTTCTTCAAAGGAACTTGGATTTGATACCAATTTTTGAACACACCCAATGACTGAGAAGGGGGGTAAATTAGTATTTACAAAAATTATACCCTTTGAACATTAAAAAATAAACTTCTTTAATAGATCAATAGTAAAACAGTTTAGTTCCTTAACAAGGTCAACAACCCACAACAATGAAAGATATAGTAGTTTTAACCCTTGACCAGATTAGTAGCAATAAGAAATGAAACAAGGAACACACATGTGCAAGATTCCACTAAATTTATGTGGAAAACCCAATGAGGGAAAAACCACAGTGAGAGATGACTCATAATATAGAAGCTCACTACTTATAATAAGGCTCACTTCCAAGGACTTGCAAACTAAGGTGTACAACCTTAGGGAAAGATATAAAGGACTTGCAAAATGAAGTGCATAACTCCAAGGAAAGATACAAAGACGTGATGAGATTCACTATCTCAAAGTAGGATACATGAAGTTTATATAAAATAACAATATTTGTCATCACAACAATCTAATGACTGAGGTGTTTTAGCACATCTAGTACATTTCTTTCACACACCTTTGCACTTCTTTTGCTATATTTTCAATACATTTCCTAATATCTTACTCTCAAATTTTCACACATCTTGCATCTAGAATGTTCTTGCATTTATATCCACCACAAGACCTCAAAACATTAATTAGGTTGGCTAGGAAAGAATACAAATAATTTCAAGAAGCCAACCACAAAAGTATAATGTGGTCCTATACTAAAGATAGAGAGGAAAAAAACCACTTTTATTATATCTTTCAATGTGATCCCAAACAACTCAAATGTTAGCACACATCAACCCAAGTCGACAATAGGGAAACATGTAGATGAAATGTGAAGAACATAACTAGTCAGCCCAAAAACATACTTCCAATTGAATTAACACAATGTGGTCTCCAACAAGATATGTCGGGACCCAAATCCAAGTTAACACATCTTCAAATGCTAGTGCAAACCATCAAGCACACAGTGTAAGAAAGAAATCAAGCCCTATTGACTAGATACCCACAAAATGCCTAGAAAGCCAACTCAAAACTCAATGTAGCACTAAAGAGGTCAACTATCAATGTGTGGATCACAAATATATGTTCCTTTAACATCCAAAAACACTTCTAAACACTCTTTTTATACTATCACGTTGCCACTAGACATTGCAACCAAATAGGAATACTTCATTCTAAAAACATAAAATGCATAATTAAGAGATGTAAAATTGGAAAAATAGCTTGTAGACCACTTCAACACATGAAATTTGAAATGATACACTATAAATAAATAGATATCACATTCACCACACTGCAAGAGCATAGACATCAATATGGAGAAATGTTAAGATTTTTCTTAAACAATTCAGACAACCAACAACACTTCCAACCTTTTGTAACTAAGGTTGAAGGGGATGATAGAGGCTTAGCGATGTGATAGGTGTCACAAGAGAAAAGGAGGTGTAAAAGAAAGGTGTGCTTACACGTGTGTGAGAACAAATTGGAAAGAATATGAAATAGACATGTGTAAAAGGTAGGTTGGCTTGGGAAAGTGACATTTCTATGACATGTGTAAGAGGTAGGGTGGTTTCACATGTGAGAGATATTCTCACACATGTGTGGTCAAGGGGTAGGATTGGTAGGCTAGCACACTTGTCACATGATGACAAGTTTAGATCTTGATCCATGTAGATGGATTCAAGGGATAGGATTGAGTGAACAAGAATTTATGGTGAGGTGAAATCAAATAATAATAAAATGGTAATGAAAGTTAATTAAAACCTAAATAAATTAATTATGTATTAATTTATTTATTTAGTTGTAATGTTAGGGGGCTAAAATTAGATTTAATCAAATAAATATAAATTTATTTAATTAAGGGAAAGATAAAGATGAATTAAATAAATGAATATATATTATTTATTTATTAACAAATAGAATGGGATAAATTCAAGTGTGTTGGGGAATGGACATATTTAGATGTCTACATTTTTTCCTTCTTTGATAGAGCATCACCAGTATAAGGAGTAGCATTGTATCAAAGTGGAATAAAATATAGTGGGTAGAAAGGGATTAGGACTAGTGGCATGATGCTCCAAATTTGTTGATAAGGTGAGGAAGGATGAGGAGGAGGTTTTGGTATGCCCCCTTGACAAGATAGGAGAGTTCAAAGAACATAGGTGATCTCTCAAAATGGAGAGGAGTACTAGAGGATGATAAATAGAAAGAGGATGAAATTGAGATAGATGTTTAGAGATAACTGATTGATAAGAACATGATAAATTAGAATAATTATAAAATATATAAGCAAGAAGCAAGCATGTACAACAAACCAAAAAACTAAAATAATGTCCCTAGTCAAGATTAAAAAAAAAATTGATTTATTTATCAATTGAATATGACGAGGATATTCAAGTTAATGATTAGACCAATTCATAACCCAAGGATTGTGTTGGAAATGAGAAGAATAAAACGTGGATTTGTTGGATTGGTAGATCAATGTATTTCTACTGATTTGGATCGAAATGAGCTAGATTATAAGATTGGATTACATGTATTAAGATTTATTGCATTTAGATGGATTTATTGGGATGATAAATGGAATACATTAGAAGGATGGATAGAGGATAAATGATTAGGTATGATAGATAGATGATAAATAGTTGGGATAGGATAGGATTCAATGGTAGTATAAAATAGATAGATTATATATGATAGGATTGAAGGAGAATAGAGGAATGGATAGGAACAAATGACAATAGAAATCCAAGGCGTGATAAAAAGGATGAAAGGATAGGAGGATTTATTGGATAGGAGATGGTGGTTAAGTGGATGGATGAAAGTTAATGAGAGATGAGATGATAGGAGGAGGGATCTCCAAGGACTATGTTGTAAAGGAACAAGATGCCCCACACTAAAGGTAGTGAAATTATGGATGGAATATAGTGAAATATGTATGAGATAGAGGGATAGCGTATATGAATGGAAAGGAGATTAAGGCTTGCCTTGTCCAAAGCATGCATGATTTTTTTCACCTAACTCTTTATCAAGATCAAAGTTGAAAAGAGAGAATGAAGTTGTTAGGATGGGGGATGGAGATAAGATAAGGGATATGAGATGATGGATAATAAAGGATATGAATAAGGTATGGATGGAGGGATAACATGGAGACTCATTATCAAGATCAAATATTGTAAGAGATGATGGATTTGGATAGGATGAGTGATATGATATAAGCTATCTATGAATTCCATACTAATGAGGATACTTAGCCTTGTTAATATAAAAGGTTGAAAAGGGGGGTGGAGTTAGATAGGATGTGTTTTTTTGAAAAAGGGATCTTAGGTTCAATATCTAAATCACTAAAATCAATCATTTTCCAATAAATATTAGAATTCAAAGAAGAAAAGGTATAAAATTAACTTATAAATTGAGAGGTTATTCAATTAGCCTTGGATCTAAATTCTAAATGCCGTAGAGATTGATTTTTAATTTAATATGGATTAATTGAATTTATTTGAATAAAAGACCTAATCAACTTATAGGGCTATGATGCATGAATGAGCAAATTGTCATCAATCTTCCTCCAATCTTCTTTAGATTTGTAACCTACACACATAAAGAGAGGGGAAGGGTTGTGCCATATAGGGGCTTTCCCTATTCAAACCTTTAATTGGTATTTCTACCTCCATAATGACAAAATGCATAAAAAGAGAGTATATCCTTTTGAGGGATAGAGGCTAATTGATAAATAAATGATGAATTTACACTTTTTTGCAACTCGCCACTTCGAGGCTAAATATTCTCGACTAGAACATAGTGGTTTTAATTATGAAAGTGGAGTTAGTAGTCCCTCAAACCCTTCATTGACTATGACCATTGGGTCTACAAATTTGGATCAAAATATGGTTCTCAAGTTAGAAACCTAAATTATTGACCACTCATCTACTTCATAGCTAAGCACTACTAATTTTAAAACCTTCCCTAAATATCTAAATTAATTATTAATTCTCCTTTAACTACTCTATCACTCATGTCATTTTTTATTTTTCTTCAGTTCTTAGGATTACTAATTTCTCTCGTTTATCAATGTTAGTGAGTGGCATTTTATCTATTAATTCCTTCGATTTATAATTATTTAAATCCTTAGTAGAAACCTTCATAGAGTCCTCTAGTTAAGCTTTGTTATAATTCTCAATCCTTCTATGGTATCTTTCCCTCTCTTCTAGGTGTAAATTGCAACAACCTTTCTTTTATAATGCTTATCTCATATTCCATCTTGATATGTTCAACAATCCTTATTTTATTGGCTATCTCATTTAGCCTTTTTAGTATTTAATTTAGTTTTGCATTAATCATTTAACTCATCCTCAATGACATGACCTATACTTTCCCAATAGTTACATGTTTTCAAGATACCCCATTCCATTTGTCACTCCTTATGTGCTTAACCCCTATGGGTGAGGACCTAGTGTACATTTTCAAGTAACATCACAATCTATTCTATGTTTATATATAGACTACCCTCCTTGGTTTTTCTCTCATTGCAAGAGTCTCACTAGATTTAGTCCTCTCCTTACCACTAATATTTAACATCCCAATAATGAAATCAAATATTTACAAGAAAGTAAATATTGATAATTGTGTTATTTCTATGTTAGAGTTGTGCTTTACCTTACTATGGTGGATAAGGAAAAGAACCAAAATAATGGACATAGGATTATAGAATAAGAAAATGAATATATAAAATTATACACATTCAACATAGATATATCAATTCACCATTCACCATTATGCTCATTGAATAATCACATATATATGTGTTATATTTACATGTTTTCTTTATATATTTCTCATTGCATATCTTGTCTCTCTATATATTATTCTACCTATCCTACTCTACAAATATTGCATTACACTTTTTAGTCATTGTCTCTTATCTCTCTTACTACTCTTCTAGCACTCTGTGATTCGTAAATTATTCTTATAACTACCATCTAACACCAATCTAGATGTGATATATGTTTGTTATCATGATTATATTACAAATAGGAATGTGCCTCTGTTTATGTTATTTTGTAGCTATGCCTCTTTGATGTTATTGTAAGACATTGATTAAATTGCATTATTGTTTCTCTAACATACATTACTTTTGATTGTTTTTTATCCATATAACTACCAGCAATAATTGATATTAATAAAATGATAACAATACAAGAGAAAACAAAATTATTTTTATAAATATAAAAAAAATATTAATATGACCACTACCAAATCACTAAATCATCTCAAACCTCAAACCTCATACTAAATAGAAAGAATTGTAAACATCATATTTATTTTTCAATTTCTAACTAGACAAGTTATAATGGTGCAAAATTAATCCGATGATATGACATAGTGGGTGCTGTCTCCTCCCCTCTCCTTTCTCTCTCACCTGAGAAACAAATGTGTGGAAAAATATAAATAACAAACAAACTTTGGCTCCACCTCGAAAATGAAGTGAGTGTAACTTTACACATTACTCTTAAAATTATAATGTTTAAAGAGTGTACAGAAAGCCTGGTAAGGTACCGAACACACATTAAGCTTCAAGGATGAAAGAGATGTATATTAACAATACATACGACAGTAAAGAAAAGCTTTAGCAGTTGCAGCTCAGATTATTTGACATGAAAGCCTTACAAAATTTCATATTGTCTTCACTTGCACACTTACAGTTTCATACAAGAAAAACAAATTATACACAAATGCGCTTCGATGAAAGATGATCATACAGGGAAAAATAAAATATAGAAACGATTTTCATGTCATTGATACTGATTGCACCCAGCTGAAATATCACGCAGCTTTATAGGTCAAAAGTGGATTTGAATTTCACATATAAACAAAGCATACAACGTGGTGATAACGGTAAATCAATCTCAGATGTAAATTGGTTCTTCTGGAAAGGAAGAAATTTTGAGTGGACTGTGGATTGCATTGCTCTCCTTGTCAAGATTTCGTGTGGACCAATGCCGTGCATTCTTGTATTGTGTAGCCATTAAATACAAAAAATTAACGTGCAAGGTAGGGTGAACGCATTGAATCCGATAAATGAGTTATTTCCAGTGTATATCGAGGTCTGTCAGCATGACTGGATTGGATTGAGACTCAGATATTTTGCAAAATTTTATTATACGGTAAAGTGGTCCTTAGGTAAGTGTTTCCAATTCTTACATGGGCTTTGCAAGACGTAAGAATTATATGATTTTAAGAATGTAATGGGGAGATTTAGTATCATGTAAACTAAAATAAAAAATTATATAAATTTTTTGAATAGAAATATTCAGATTATATAGATGTTAATATATCTATTTTAATGTAGTGGTTTATGTCAACATGAGTAAGCATATATCTAAATTAGAAGTCATCTTTCAATTAAGCAATCACGTTTAGGAGATCCCATCTATTAAAGTCGGTAGGTGTCAAACCTTGTCTTAAATCACTTTCAAGGGTACAAACCTTACTGGATGACTTTTTATTATATATCATCATCCTCATCAATTGTGCTCAACTAATGAACTACAATGTTTTTGCATACCATGTCAAATTTATTTCCTTGATGGAATAGTTTAATTATCATTTAAATAATAGTGTTACACATATTCACAAAAGAAGGTGGATGGAAATAATCACATCGCTTAAGTCCATATGTGCCTACAACCTAGAAGAATAAAATATAAAACATAAAAATAGTAAATGACACTTGTTAAGAAACTAGAGTAGGAGTAGGAAGAGGAGGATCCCGGTTATCCAAATTACCCCATATATAGGTAGGGTCTGAAGTGTCCATGAGATGATTTCATTCATCATCATCTTTAGCATTACCTTCCAAGCTATTTTCATTAGCCATATGAATAGGAGAATTACAAAGAGCTAGTTGAGGAAATATTTTAGGGTCAAGCCAACATATGTTCCCACCACTAAGAGGTGTTGGCGAATCAAAGTAGTGAGTAACATATCAAAACCATCCATACTGAGCATGATCTCTTCTTACAAGAGGAATGCAAGCCTTAGAGTAGGAATCATAATTGCCATGTGCTAAATGAAAGATCCTTAATTGGTGTAGGAGCACCCACAGTGCCTTCATGCCTCCAAGGGGTCACAAAAGTTGATGTTTTGTTTTGTTTTAATGTTTTTCATGTAATAAGGTCTAAGAATACCATTTCATGTTTGTTTGAGTCTAGTTTGAGTTCCTAGGGGTAAGTTAGTATGCACATACAAAAGTTGTCAATGTTGTCAAATTGCACATTGGTGGAATATGAACAGTTGTAATTTGAAAAGTTGGTTGAGAACCATTGGAAAATGGTTGTAAATGCTTAAAAAGGCCTTTTATGGTTGACACAAATGTTAGGATGATTAAAGGATGAGGAAACATTGTGTATTTGAAGTTTTGATAAATGAAACTCTTGTTTTATGTGCATTTTTCTTGTAACAGTCATGTTCCTTCACCTGGTACAAATCTGTACAGTATTTTTACGACCTAAACGTAGTATGGTTGGAAATATAATTGATTTAGATTTCATTTAGTTTTTGTTTTGTTAAATTTAATTAAGTCTAGAGAAAGTTATAGCATTTTTTGTAACAACAGGTCTGAATATGCCCTAGGGTTTCCAGCGAACAAGAAAATTCCATGTATCTTTTCTTCCCTCCATAAAAAATCTATAAAAATTGGTGAAAGGTCTTTTTTTAGGGTATCTAAAAAAATCTTTAGAGTATATTTCATATTTTTCCATTTTTATGGAGTCACTAATGAAAGTTTGTTTGCATTTGTGTGTAGACAATCCAAAAAAACCCCTCTTAGAAGTAGGACAGTCAAATTTTGATCCCATCCATACAACGCAACCCTACCTTATTTTTGGATATGTGTAAGAATGTCTAAATGGGTATCCTAAATGGGTCTCTTTTTCTGTAGATCAGGTCTAGGTCAAAAGATATATCCAAAAGGCCTTTTTGAAAGACTACAAGCAAGAATGAGAGTTTGTAAGGGAAAACCAACATTTTGATGAATAAAATCACTTGTAAAGTGGTTTTTTAAAGTTGGTTTGAGTTTTATTACCCCTTCTCTACATCAAAATTGGTATCAGAGCCCAAAGATATGGGCAAGAATTTTTTTGGAGTTTGTGTATTATCTTTTTTATAAGTTGAAGGAAGAGCGTGGATACCAAAATACTAGGCCAAGGGCAAAGAAAAGGACCTTAGGTGAGATATCACGAAGAAAAAAAAAGCATTGAGAAGAAGTAAGGTGAAAGATACTTTCTTGTGAAATAAGAATGAAAATATTGAGAAGATTTGCCCATAGAGAGTTGTAAAGTAAGGAGTTACCATGTAAGAAGCAACAAGAGAAAAGAAGAGAAGAAAGTGAGATGCAAAAGAAGGATGAGAAGGTAAAATAGATTAAAATTGAGAAAAAGATAATAGAGTTGAGAAAATCCTTGGAAAAAATGCATGAACGAATGAATCTTGAGATGCAATAGTGTTTTGAGAAAGAAAACTAGGAAAGTGGTTGGCATTGGCCAATAAGGAAGAAAGTTAAGTGGCCTATCAAGAAGATCATTCAAAGGAGAAGAAGGAAAAAGATGATAGCAACAAGCATAGATGGGTTGCAAGATATTTTGAAAGAAAGGGTGCTAGAAGCATCGGAAGAGACAAGAAAATCTTGTGTTTTTGAAACTAAGCCTTTGTGTGAGTATGTGTTTGTAGGTAAAGATATGATGATAAAGGAGGAAAGACCCAATCAAAACCAGGGATGTTCATTTGAAGAGGTTGAGGATGTGCATTCCAGTAAAGTTTTTTAAAAAGGAAAATTGAGGAACAACGAAACAAAGTATGAGTTGATACAATCTCTAGCAATGAAGAAGATGGATAAAGTAGGTCTTACAAAGGTAGAAAAAAAAAGTTATGGTATATGTATGTGTATTTCCTATGGAGTTGAAACCCTTGAGTATGAAGGTAAGATAGGAGAAATTACTTTGCGTAAGGGAATACTAGATTCCTTTCAAGATTTTTGTAAGGTTATTGGGCCTTATCAAATGAGGAAAGAGTTTGATATGTAGTTTATAGCAGCAAACAAAGGTCTCAAGTATGGTATGAAATTACTTGTCTTACCTCATGGAGGAGAAGGTCAAGGAGAAATGGGTGAGAAACCTAAGGTCAAACTGAAATAAGTTGTTGGAGGAGAGCAAGGTTATGATGCGGGTTCACATGCAGGTTTAGATGTTGAGTGGGTCAAATATCTTCCATCAAACAAACCTCTAAAGTTGGGGTGTGTCCTAATCGCCAAGGAATTCAATGGGATAAGGAACAAAGCCTATTTTTAGTATTTAGTTCAGTGGAAAGGTTTTCCTAATGAAGATACTACTTGAATATTTGACGATGATCTTTTCAGACATAGAATTACTATTGCAAGTCTTAACTCAAGAGGGACTTGAGTTCTTTCTTCTCTAAGGAGTATGGTGAAAGGGCACCCATAATGTCTTCATGCCTCCAACGGGTCACAAAAGTTGATGTTTTGTTTTGGTGTTTTTCATATAATAAGGTCTAAGAATACCATTTCAGGTTTTTTTGAGTCTAGTTTGAGTTCCTACGGGTAAGTTAGTATGCACATTCAAAAAATTTCAATGTTGTACAATATTGTCAAATTGTCTAGTGCATTGGTGGAATATGAACAGTTGTAATTTAAAAATTTGGTTGAGAACTGTTGTAAAATTGTTGTAAATTTTTAAAATGGCCTTGTATGGTTTACACAAAGGTTAGTATGATGAAAGGATGAGGAAACATTGTGTATTCAAAGCTTTGATAAATGAAACCCTTGTTTTCTATGCATTTTCTATAACAGTCATGTTCTTTCACGTGGTAAGGATCTATATGACCTTTGTATGACCTAAACATAGTATGGTTGGAAAGATAATTGAGTTATCTTTCATTTAGTTTTTTTTTTGTTAAATTTCATTAAGTTTAGAGAAATTTATACTATTTATTTAATAGCAAGTACGAATTTGTCCTAAGGTTTCTAGCGAACAAGAAAATTCCATATATTTTCTTCCCTCCACAAAAAATCTATAAAAATTGGTGAAAGGTTTTGTTTTGAGGGTATCTAAAAACCCTTTAGAATATATTTCCCAGTTTTTAATTTTGATGGAGTTACTAATGAAAGTTTGTTTTCATTTGTGTGTAGACAGTCCAAAAAAAGCCCTCTTGGTGCAATAGGACATTAAAATTTTGAGCCCCTCCGTACAAAGAAACCCTACCTTATTTTTTGATATGTGTAAGAGTTGGGTATCCTAAATGGGTATCATTTTTTGTAGATAAAGTCTGATTAAAAATATATGTTCAAAAGACATTTTTAAAAGACTGTAAGCAAGAATGAGGGTTTGTGAAGGAAAACCCACATTTTGATGAAAAGAGGCACTTGTAAAGTGGTTTTTTAAGGTATTTTTGATTTTTATTACCCTTGGTTTACATCATTAATGACCTTGATATGTAAACCAACATCGATATGGAATGGGTATTAAGTGAACCCTAATACTAGAACTAAGGGAATTAGCCTAGTGGTTCAACAAAACCTAGAAGTGAGTAACCTCAATTTTAACTTTATTCACTAACATTTGAATATGCATTAACACATTACAATAAATCATAGTTTTGTACAAATTAGAATTACAATTAATAGTATAAAGAGAAAAATAGTTGAATTTATATTTTTTGGATGCTAAAAAAATATTCACCTCATTTAAAGAATGTCAAACTTGATTTTCTTCATATAACAACATATGGAAATAAAATGGGTCAAGTCTACAAGGGTTAAATAAATCACTAATATAGATCTAAATATCCTTATCTATGGTATAAAACTAGAAGACGTGAATGAGAAACTACTAAAGACCATAAAAAGGACATTGTGGATCTAAAATTTTCAAATTGGTTAACCTAGATGCAATTCGAAAGCTTTAGAAAAGAATAAATCAAGTAAAGTGGACCAACTTTGTTTCACGCATAACTAACTAGGTTATGTCAAATTTGTGTTGCCAAATTCATAACAAAGACTACAAATCCCATCTTTAATTCAGCGTATACACCTTAGGTAAATGGAAATAAATCCAAAATATATCCTTTTCAAGTAGTATAATATTGAAATGCAATATAAGGATACATTTCTTGTCCTTTGATAAGGTTTGGAAAATCAAACACCAATTTTGTGAAACATAGTAGCCAAGATGGCTTCAATTACGATACTAATGTATGATCTTGATTTGAAAAGACAACCCTTTTCCTTTTCTTCCTTCCACTATGAAAGATTCTTGGTAAACTTAGAAAATATATTAGGGAGGTTGATGAGGGTCATTGTAGTCCTCATCATTTAATTATTAATCCAAAGTGATGTCTATGGCTATATGCAAGAGAGAAGTGAGATACTTTGCATGAAAAACTCTACTATAACATAATTAAGAAAATTAATTGACAAGAAATAAATGAAACAAAATTAAAGCCTTAACGTGCTACTAAATCAAATTTACTCTAAACATTTTGAAAATACATGATTTGTTGAAATCAAATTTACTCTAAAATTTTTAGAAATATAATGCTTTTTGAAATCAAATTTATTGTCGAAATTCTAAAAACAAAGTACTAGAATGTAATCTAACAACTAACCTATCAACTTCCTCATGTTGAATAGGCCCTTAATTTTTCCTATTTGACCAAATTTCTACAATATACTTATAGAATACATATATTCCTAATCTACTTAATCAATCCACCAAAAATATGGATCTAACATCGTATTATTGGGGAGAAGCTTATTCAAAATTCCAACAAACTATAATTGCTTTCTCTAATCCTGGATACCTTTCAACTCTCCAAATTTACTTAAGTGATATTTTGTCATGAATTTCTCATTCATTTTAGAAAGTTTCCTCAAATGGTTCCTAATTTTTGTTCCTCTTGTTTCAACATATTCAAATCATTTTGAGATTTTGAATTTCTTTGAGAAAAGATGGAGAAATTGTTGTTCTACTAAAGTTATATTTTTACTCATCCTCTTCTTCTTCACCCTTTTTTTCTATAAAATATTCTAATGCTTTGATGTGAGGGAAATTGCACAAAGATGTTTCACAAAAAGGGGGCTTAAGTGGCCACTTCTTTTTTTAAATCAAGAAATACTGACCTTGGATGTGAAATTGAGGATAGTTACACTCAAAATTTTGAGATGGAACAAAAAAAAGGATCGAAGTTCTTCGAGTCTACTTTCTAAACTACTAATTTATTTTGAAAATTGTTGAGATTAAGGGGTTCAAAAGATGGACATACCAAAATTGGTGTTGTTTTTGTCAGAAAAACATAACATACAACTCTTGTACGACCCTAGCACAGTGAACTTTTTTCAAGTATTTTTCAAATCGCTATGGTTAGAAGTTAGCTAACAATATGTAGTTGATGCATGATTTCTCTGATAATTTTTTAATGAATATTTGATTTTTTACTAATTTTCTAAATGGACACTTCTTGAAAAATAAAATTTTGGTTGTGCTACCCCTACAATTTTTGTAAACTAATTGAATTTTTTTTTAATTTGTAGAATAGAGTCTAGTTTAAAAAAATGTAATTTATTTTAAATTTCGATGAATGGTTAATTTATAAAGAAAAAAACACCAAACACTACATTTTTCTAAAAAAGAGACAAACAAAAGAAATTATGGATGAAAGGCTTAACATTGTCAAAAAGTGAAAAAAATTACCTCGTTGGATAGCTAAGAGAGAACCTAACATTACCTAGGTGATCGATTTGTTCAATATTAAACCACGTGCAATCTTGGTGGTGAACACGAACCCAATTATGCGAAATATTGTAGAATTTGCAAAAACACACCTCTGGTCATTGGGAATGCCCTCCAAGCCTTTAGGTTGGTATTCCAAGAAAAATACCAATCCCAAGGCTTGGGGATTCCAAAAGCAAGATATAACATGTGCGTGTTATAACGCGCTCGCATTATATCTTAGTTTTCACATGGTTTTTTGTGTTTGTGGAGAAAATATCTAGGAAGACATTATGTGAGTGTGGTATAATGTGCTCACATTATGTCTTGATTTATGTTAAATGCTACTCTATTGAATGTATGTTGATATATTTGTATGTTTGTATGTACATGTATGCTTGTATGTCATGTATGTATGTATGTATGTATGCATGCTTGTATGTATGTATGTATGCATGTATGTATCAATGCATGTATATTGTATGTATGCCTATATGTATGTAGGATTGTATCTACACATGTACATGTATGCTTGTATGTATGTAAGATTGTATGTACATATGTATTATGCTTGTATGTATGTAATTATGTATGTTTTTATATATGTATTTAAAGGGAGGGAAAATTTTAAGAGAGATAGAGAGAATTTTCTAGGTAGGGTGGAAGGGGGAGAGGGGGAGAGGGAGAGAGAGTTTGGAGAGAGGGAGAGCAGGTGGAAGTGATATTTTAAGAGAGAGGGAGTGGGAGAGAATGGGTTGGAGTGAGAGACACTTATCTAGGTAGGGTAGGAGGGATACAAGGAGGGAGGGAGAGAGAGAGAGGGGGGGTGGGATAGAGAGAGAATTGAGAGAGAGGGAGAGACAGGGGAGAGAGAGAGATAGTGAGAAAGAGAGAGTTATGTAGGTAGGGTTCCAAAGGGGGAAACTTGAGAGTGTGAGGGGGTGAAAGGGAGAGATTTGAGAGATAGGTAGTGAGAGGGAGTGGGGGAGAGATGGAGTGTGAGTGAGAGACCTGAGAGAGAGAGGGTGTGGGAGGGAGTGACCTGAGAGAGGGAGAGAGAGAGAGAGGCGTGGAGTGAGAGGGACTTATCTAGGTAGGGTGGGAGGAATAGATAGAGAGAGGAGATAGATAGGTAGATAGAGAGTTACGTAGGTAGGTTGCTAGAGGGAGAGACCTGAGAGATAGGGATAGAAAGGGAGTGTGAGAGAGAGGGAACAAGATAGAGAGAGAGAGAGATAGAGGGAATGAGAGAGGGTGGTAGGGATTGATTGAATGAGAGGTACGTAAAAAGATGGAGAGGGTAGATAGAGACAATTAGAGAGGGTAGGAGAGAAGGGGGGAGGGAGATGTGAGATATATAGATAGAGATAAAGTGATAGGGATTGAGAATATAGGGTTGAGGGATTAGGGTGGAGGACCTATAGGGTTGATGGTTTCTAGGGTATTAGGGTTTAAGGGCTGAGGGTTGAGGGATTAGGGTCGATGGTAGAGGGTATTGGGTTGAGCGTATAGGGTAGAAGGTTAAAGGGTTTAGGTTTAAGGTTTTAGGGTTGAGGGTAGAGGGTTTAGGGAATAGTTTTGAGGGTATATGGTTGAAGGATTAGGTTGATGGTCCAATGTAAAGGGTAGAGGGTATAGGGGTTGAGGGTTTAGGGTTTAAGGATCAAGAGGGTTGAGGTATTAAGGGTTGAGGGTTTAATGTATAGGGTAGAGGGTTGAGGGTTGAGGGTTTAAGGGTTGAGGGTTTAGGGTTGAGGATTGAGGGTTTAATTTTGAGGGTAGA